>WNWK01002358.1:150097-183507 GCA_009830355.1 Cherax destructor
TTAGTATTAGTCTGCCTGAAATGCCTAGGCATGCTAGTGGCCTTCTTGCAATTAATATCTTATAACATATAAACCACACATTGTAAGCTTTACAAGGAAATAAACATTTGAATTTGAATAAAACTCTTTACAGCATTTAGTAACGATACTACCTATCCCATACACTTGCAACATCTGCCACATTGCTCCCCTATCCACTCTATCATATGCCTTTTCTAAATCCATAAATGCAATGAAAACTTCCCTACCCATTCTGAAGCCTCCTTGCTCATCTGCAATCTTGCTCTCTGTCTTATCTCTAATTCTTTCAATAATAACCCTACCATACACTTTACCTGGTATACTCATTCAATTTATTCCCCTATAATTTTTACAATCTCTTTTGGCCCCTTCCCTTTATATAAAGGAACTATACACACTCTCTGTCAATCCCTAAGTACCCTCCCCTCTTTCATACATTTATTGAACAAAAATACCAACCACTCCAACACTATACTAAAAGTTTCAACCAGTGCCACATTGAATCAAAAATTTCTTTTTCCATACCAACTTAATACTAGTCATTGAAGTTGTTTTAACCATTCATTAGACAGTTAAATTAGTATATCATTAACATTATTCAAATATCCTATATCACTGTAAAAATTCCTGTAAACACTTGCACATAATTGTGTTAATCCATTAGCAAGTAAGACTTTAATCTAATACCATATCATTAAGTTTAGCATAATCTATTGTTCCCAAGTCTAGTTATAGAATCACATTAATTCCTATGATTACAGGCATTGATCCTGATATCAACCTATTATTAAATGACTTACATGAATCCAACAGCAATTGTAACTATTACACAGCTGATCAAGCAAAGACATTACTCAGAGCCAACAATAACTTAACTATCTTCAATTACAATGTTAGATCGTTGAGCAAACATTATGATGACCTCACAGCACTACTCCAATCCCTACAGTCCAATATGTCAATCATCACACTCACTGAGACCTGGCTAAAGCCTGATACTACAGGTATCTATGCCATCCCAGGTTACACAGCCATTCACAACTGTAGGACAGACCAGCGAGGGGTGGAACAGCAATATATTATACAGATCAACTCGATTGTATCGAAAATTCTTGTACAAGGGATGAACATGGAGAATATATTATAGCTAAATTTAAATCAAAAGACCTGCAAAACCCTCACAGTGATAAACATCTACAGATTACCACAGTCAAACATCCGCCACTTTAGTGAAAAACTAGGAAACCTGATAATCGATTCACGCCTTAACAAAGATCATTTGCTGCTCACAGGAGATTTCAACATAAATCTCCTACATGACCAAGACCCGCAGGTAACTGAATTCACAAACACTATGAGCAACTGCTTATTACTACCAACAATATCAAAACCTACAAGAATCTCCGATAATAGTACCTCGTTACTAGACCACATCTGGACTAACACAATATCTCCTCTAAAATCAGGCATAATCACAGAAAACACCACAGACCACTACCCTACCTTTCTCATAACTAACCTAGGCATTCTGCCCCAAGAAATTGCAAAAGTTACCTTCAGACTACATAATGAGTCTGCTGTTAATAATTTTATATCAGCTATGACGAACATTGACTGGCTTAATGAATTGGAAACACATTCAGATACTAATGAATGCATCAAGAACTTTCTTAAAAAACACATAACCTCTATAACAGACATTGCCCGAAAAACTAAACAGATCACAGCTAAGAGACTTAACAATCCCTGGCTAACACCCAGCATCCTTAAATCCATAAATAAGAGGCACCAATATGAAAACAATATAGAAGGGGTCTAATAACCAGAGAACAATCCAAACGCTACTCATCAATCCTTACTAGCCTGATAAGAAGGTCCAAAAAATTGTATTATGAGAACAGACTCCAGACCGTAAAAGGTGATATGAAAAAGACCTGGAAAACCCTATCTACAATTCTAGGAAATAAAAAAATATCCATGAACAATACCATAAAATTATCAAAAACAGACGAACCCCTACTCTCACCAACTGAGACAGCAAACAGACTTAATGTTTTCTTCTCCACCATAGGAAAGAATCTAGCGAGTAGGATCCCAAGCTCGAACACTCGTCCAACAGACTACCTCACCAACACCTACCCAGATACACTATTCCTAGCTCCTACCAACTCAATTGAAGTCTCACTCATAATCAACACCCTTAAAAACAAAGCAGGAGACATAAACAGCTTACCACCCTTTATGTACAAAAAAGCTACACATGTACTGTCACCAATTATAGCAGCATTATTCAATAAATCCATTGAATCTTCAACCTTCCCATCAATTCTCAAAATAGCTAGGGACACCCCGATCCACAAAGGAGGTGACCAAACTGACTTGAACAATTATAGACCAATCTCAAATTTACCACTGCTTTCTAAAATCTTCGAAAAATTAATTCATAAACAGATCTATTCCTACCTCGTCTCACACAATGTACTAAACCACTGTCAATTTGGATTCAGGACCAACAAGAGCACAAACGATGCTATAACACACATGTTAGAGTTAATATACACCGCACTTGAGAAGAAAGAAGTTCCGCTGGGAATCTTCATAGACCTACGCAAAGCATTTGATACAGTCGACCATGATTTATTGCTCACAAAATTAGCGCACTATGGTATTAGGGGGCACCCCCTCAACTACCTAAAGTCGTACCTTAGCAACAGAAGTCAGTACGTGAACACAAATGGAAGAACTCTTCCACACAACAAATTACAGTAGGTGTCCTCAAGGTAGTGTCCTGGGGCCACTCCTATTCCTCATTTACATAAATGACCTACCGAATGCATCACAACTACTCAAACCCATTTTGTTTGCAGATGACACAACATATGTCTTCTCTCACCCAAATCCAGTCGACTAGCCAACACAGTTAATGCCGAATTACAGAAAATATCAACATGGATGATGACAAATAAGCTTACTCTCAATACGGACAAGACCTACTACATTCAGTTTGGAAACAAAGCTACAAATGTTCCACTTAACATAACGCTAAATGGTTCACCCATCACAAGGCTCACAGAGGGAAAATTCCTAGGAATCCACCTTGACAGTAGTCTTAAATTCCAAACACACATACAACAAATTTCCAAGAAAATCTCAAGGACAGTAGGTATATTATCTAAGATACGCTATTATGTGCCTCAACCAGCTCTCATTGCACTATATCATTCTCTTATCTACCCTTATCTCACCTATGGAATCTGTGCATGGGGCTCATCAACATTAAATCACCTTAGACCACTCATAACCCAGCAAAAGGCTGCAGTCAGGATGATAACAAATTCCCACTCTAGACAGCATACTCCACCCATATTCAGAACCTTAAAACTACTCACCATAAAAAATATTCATACCTATTCATGTGCCTTCTACATACATAAAACTCTACATGCTAATATCAACCCTGCGCTCAGAATTCTCCTCAACAACTTTAATAGGTCCCACGAACATGACACAAGACACAGATCACTATTTGACATACCCCGAGTCCATACTAACCAATGTAAAAATTCTATGCACATAAAGGGCCCCAGAATAT
This sequence comes from Cherax destructor, assembly GCA_009830355.1. Classification (NCBI taxonomy): domain Eukaryota; kingdom Metazoa; phylum Arthropoda; class Malacostraca; order Decapoda; family Parastacidae; genus Cherax; species Cherax destructor. Next base: position 153,711 of record WNWK01002358.1, read on the forward strand.
GGAATTCATTACCAGTAAATATCAAGTTAACCTTGTCGGAAAATCAATTCAAGACTCTTCTCAAAAATCACCTACTCACCCTATACTAAATACTCATACTGTAACAAACTTCCAAACCCAATATTATTTTACTTAAGATGATCTCAATTTGATATGTTCATCCTCCTTAACACTTGCTGCAATTTCATATCATCATATTGTCATTTAAAATCTTATAGTATCATCATTTTCTTAATTTGAAATAAAATATATATCTAGAAGAAACTCTAAAAACTATTTCTAGTATTGTTATTATACTAGTATAGCATCAACATACTGTAATTTGAAATAAACTCTACAACTAGATTAAACTCAACCAATTTCTCTTGTATTGTCTTTTAATAGTATGTATAACCATTTAATAATTTAAATAATACAGAACTAGAATAAACTCAATCAATTTCTTTAGCATTAAGTACTTAGTGAATAAGTCTCTAGAATAAACTGCCCCTAATGCCATGGCATGCCAGTGGCTCTCCTTGCATTACAGTTTTATAATTGTTTTATAATTGTAACTACCAATAACATTGTACACTTGTAACATGCATTGAAATAAAAATTATTATTATTATTATTATTATTATATCCCCCTTGCTTTTAACATTTCTGTCATGATCCCATCAGTTCCAGCTGCTTTACCCCCTTTCATTCTACATAATGCCTCACGTACCTCAACCACACTCACATCCTGCTCTTCTTCACTCCTAAAAGATGTTATACCTCCCTGGCCAGTGCATGAAATTACTGCCTCCCTTTCTTCATCAACATTTAAAAGTTCCTCAAAATATTCCTGCTATCTTCCCAATACCTCCAATTTCCCATCTATTAACTCCTCTACTCTATTTTTAACTGAGAAATCCATTCATTCCCTAGGCTTTCTTAATTTATCTTACTCCAAAAAATTTTCTTATTCTCAGCAAAATTTGTTGACAGTGCCTCACCCACTCTATCATTTGCTCTCCTTTTGCACTCTCTTCACCTTTCTTTTACTCTCCATATACTCCGCCATTCTTATATCACTTCTGCTTTGTAAAAACCTCTCATAAGTGACCTTTATCTCTTTTATCGCAACCTTTACCTCAACATTCCACCAATCACTCCTCTTTCCTCCTGCACCCATCCTCCTATAGCCACAAACTTCTGCAATGCATTCTAATGTTGCATTTTTAAAACTATCCCACCAGTCTTCAACACCCCCCCCCCCAACAACCCATACTTGCACTAGCCCACCCTTCTGCCAATAGTTGCTTATATCTCACCCTATTATTATTTTATTATTATTATAATCAAATAGAAGCGCTAAACCACAGGGGTTATACACCCTAACTTCCTCCTCCCTTAGTTTATAAACTTTAACTTCTCTCTCTTACTTGCTGTTGCCAGTTTCCTTATGCCCCATCTACATCTTACTCTAACTGTAACTGCAACTAAATAATGATTTGATACAGTATATCTGTTGCCCCTATATAAACATGCACATCCTGAAGCCTACCCATCAACCTTTTATCTACCAACAGTGCCGGATTTAGGTGGTGGGGGCCCAGGGCCCAGTTTGGTGGGGGGCCCCTTGCATTAAAAAGGTGTAACTCTAATGGTTAGAAGACTACGTTTCTCCTTGGAAAACTTTCGCCACTCTCAATATACAGTAGGGCCCCGCTTTACGGTGTTCCGCTAATATGGCAATTTCAAATTATGACCAAAACTTGCTATATGGTTCTCCGTCTTTCTAATATGGTGCACCCCACCCAGTTTGTTTACATTCTCCGTGAGCACATCTCTCTATTATGTCTGGAAACTTTCCAAAATTTCAAGTGTTTTAAAGTTTTTGCATACGTATTTTATATGTATACGTACTCTGATAATTATAATTATGTGTAGTACCTGTACCTAAATATACTTACATACTGTGCTGGCGTGCAGGTACACATTGAAATCACTAAGAGTCTCTCTACTTTTGAAGACGCCATATTAATAATTGCTTGGGCGCATTAAATGTTGTATATTACGTTAATATAGACATTTCCATTAATACATCTATATTTTTTTTCAAAATTATATAAGAAACACGTTACATAACACAAACATGATACATTATCTGGGGTTACTTCCCTTCTTTTTCTTTTAATGCCACTAGGACCAGCTAGAGAGTCACTAGACCCCTTCCTAGAAAAATAACTGTCCAGAGTCCTCTGTTTCTGGCGACTCTAACATTTTCCTGAAGTGGGGCAAGATTCTGTCACTGAACATGTTGCAGATGTGGCTTGCTTGAGCTTGCTCAGGGTGGTGTTTTTCAACAAATGTCTGCACATCAGTCCATTTGGAACAAATTTCCTTAATCTCTGAAGAAGTTACTACCTCACCCTGTTCATCCTCCTCCTCTGAATCAATTTCCTTAAATATCGTCTGTTGCTGTTCCTGAAGAAGCTCTTTCAGCTCTTCAGTGGTTAGGTCTACCCTGTGGTCCTCCACCAACTCTTCCACATCCTCACCACTCACCTCCAACCCCAGGGACTTGGCCAATTCCACAATAGAGTCCACAACAGGCACAGGGTCATCAGGGTCAGCCTCAAATCCTTCAAAATTCCTCTTTTCAACACAATCTGGCCACAGTGGTCTCCAAGCAGAGTTCAAAGTCCTGGAAGTCACTCCCTCCCAAAGCCTTACTTATAAGGCCTATGCAATGGACGATATTGAAGTGATCTTTCCAGAACTCTCTTAGGGTCAAATTAGTGTCCGAGGTCACTTGAAAGCACTTTTCAAACAATGCTTTTGTGTAGAGTTTTTTGAAGTTGGAAATAACCTGCTGGTCCATGGGCTGGATGAGAGGAGTGGTGTTAGGAGGCAAGAACTTCATTCTGATGAAACTGAACTCATCTTCCAAGTTGTGAGGATGAGCAGGAACATTGTTCAGTACCAGGAGGCACTTGAGTCCCAATTTCTTTTCCAGGAGGTATTTCTTCACACTAGGGCCAAACACTCCAGTGAACCATTCCACGAAAAAGTCCTTAGTGACCCATGCCTTGGTGTTAGCCTTCCAATGCACACACAAATTATTCCTGTTAACATTGTGTTTCGTGAAGGCTCTGGGATTTTCTGCGTGATACACCAGTAAAGGCTTCACTTTAAAATCACCACTGGCATTAGCACACAACATGAGAGTTAGCCTGTCTTTCATAGGCTTGTGTCCTGGCAGTGCCTTTTCCTCCTGAGTAATGAAGGTCCTGTTGGGCATTTTCTTCCAAAACAGGCCTGTTTCATCACAATTAAACACTTGTTGGGGTTCAAATTTTTCAGTGTCTACGAACCCCTGGAATTCCTGCACAAATTTTACAGCTGCACGTTTGTCTGAGCTGGCTGCCTCACCATGCCTCACAACACTGTGTATGCCACTACGTTTCTTAAACGTCTCAAACCAGCCTTTGCTGGCTTTAAAATCACTCGCCTCATCACTGGTTCCAGGCATTGTCTTGACAAGATCTGCGTGCAACTGCCTTGCCTTTTCACAAATTATTGCCGTGGAAATACTATCACCCGCTATCTGTTTTTCATTGATCCACACCCCCAACAACTTCTCAACCTCATCCACTGTTTTCAATCTATTTTTCGTTAACATATCAACCCCTTTTGCAACATTAGCTTCCTTGATTTCTTTTCTCTTTGCCAAGATAGAGGTGATAGTAGATTGTTTTTTTCCATACATTCTGGCAAGCTCACTCACACGTACGCCATTCTCATATTTTTCTACTATCTCCTTCTTCACTTCGATGGTGTTCCTCACTTTCTTTACCACAGGGGTGCCTCTAGGAAGCTTCTTTGGACCCATGGTGACTTATTTCACAGTGACAATCACTAAACCAGCAATAAACAGAGTAAATTTATTGTGAAATGTTTGAAAGAGCACGCTGGGTAATGTTCTCTCAATGGTAAAAAACGCTAGACTGGCATCCTGCGTGGCGAGGCGCGCAAGCACGGGCAGGTGGACAGGTCTGGTACGGACCGATACACGAGGGAAACATAGACCGAAAAAAGCAACCGAAACACGAAATCACCGAAACACGAGGGATCACTGTACTCACCTTTTGCCCTACATTAAGACTACAAATATTTTGTGATAAATAATGAGTGTACTGTGTGTGTATTTTACTTTTTATTGTTTTTTAATGCCTAGTTCTATTGCTAACTTAATATATGTTAGTGTAAACTTGTTATCTGGCATTTATATGCATTTATAAGTGGAAAAAATGACGTTCTGCTTTCCGGCGGTAGCCTGGAACCTAACCTGCCGTATGTGGGGCCCTGCTGTACGTACCATCCTCTTAAGATGAAGAAATGAAACGATAAATTGGATTTATAGTGTATTTTAACACCCTTTCGGTTCATTTGCAAGTGTAACTAAAAAGTAATCTACAGACTTATGAGGAGTTATCTTCAATCAGATAAAATATTATAAGCCAGGTACATTGTGCTTTTCTGATGGAAAAGTCTCTGATGACTCCATCAAAATCCAACGAGTGCAGGATGTCAGATTCTATGTTCATGACCACCAGGTACACAAGCCGCCCTTGCTTCATGCTCATTCTTAGCCGGTTCTCAATAAGTTTAAGTTTTGAAAAGGAACATTCTGCACTGCAATTGCTTACAATCACTACAAGATACATTCTCAATGCGACTTCAACATTTGGGAAAATGTCAACCACATGTTTTTCATGGATGAGCTTGTAAAGAAATAATTCTATGCTCATGTCGTTGGGTTCTTCGTTCGCATGAATCCTGGAAAAAGAAGAAAATTGAATCATTTCATCTTGAAAGGAATTTTCTGTCTTTGGGATATACTTCCAATAGGTTTTGTGCTGCTCTTATCAGCTCTTTGGGCAATAACTCCGTCAATTGCCCAAAGCAGCTGAACCGAGCTGACATCAGCACATATGCATGCAAACGTTGATTAACCCTTAAACGGTCCAAACATATATATACGTTCGCTCGCCCAGTGCCCCAATTATTTTGAAAAAAAAAAAAAAATTATAGAAATAAAGAGTTCTTTTTTAAGTGTTATAGGATAAAAAAAAATTAGGGTCAGTACTTACTGAGATATGAGGCAGAGAAGTTGGCACTGGATGCTCACCTGACAGCAACAGGAGTCCTGTCACTTGCAGAATTGTTGCTGATATACCTTTTTTGTCTTTTTTTTATTATTTTATATAATTTTTATGTTCTGATAATTACAATTTATAGTAGTTCTTGTGATTTCATAGCCAATCTTTGTTCTGACACTAATATTAGGTACTGAAATTGCAATAATAATAATGATAGTGCATAAAAATAATAATAAATGATAATGATAGTGCATAATAATACTAATAATAATGATAGTGAATAATAATAATAATAATAATAATAAAGTTCCCTTGAAGCATTATGTAAGATGTGTGTCACTGACTTATCTCATCTTATCTCCACTAATGATGACTGGTGACATTTGATGAGGGGTGAGGGTAGTCTTATCTTTTCTAATCAGTCCAGTAATTACAGTGATGACATTTGATGAGCTTACACTGCTTCCCTTTATTTGTTACACAAACCTGTCTGTGTGTGTGTCTTTGTCTGTCTGTGTGTCTGTCTTTCTTTCTGTCTGCCTGTGTGTCTGTCTTTCTGTCTGCCTGTGTGTCGTCTCCTTTCTGTCTGCTTGTCTCAGAGAGTAGCTCATAGCTCATGAACCAACTGGTATTACGCAGATCACAAGCACATTATATCACTTTGTCTTGATTTTCTGAGTTATCCTAGGTAATTTACACTATGTATAATTGTATTTACGTATGTGTTCCTGTGAGATAGAGACAGATAGAGACAAAGAGACAGATAGAGACAAAGAGACAGATAGATACAGACAGACAGACAGAGATAGACAGCCAATCAGGTACCCAGCTGGCCAGCCAGGTGGCCAAACAGCTGCTGGCCAGCCAGGTGGCCAAACAGCTGCTGGCCAGCCAGGTGGCCAGGCAGGCAGCCAGCCAGCTGGCTGGCCAGCCTGCCGACATCACTTTCCACTTAAAAGGGGAGTGTTAATATGACATGACATCAGTGAATCCTTGGTGTTTGCCGCACTGTTTGCTCTAGCTGGCACTCAATTTAACTGGTGCTCCCACAAGGTACTAAGTGGTCCCAGATTTTTTTAATATGGCACACACCAAGTGTTAAGACCCATTCTATGCTGACCAGGCATCTCAGGCCAATCGTGCCAAATTTGGAGGCAGGAAAAATAAATATAAACTTACGTTTGGGGCAGTAGCAGTACTAATGTATATACTATACACGTTTGGACCGTTTAAGGGTTAAGTGAAACTATGAACTGATCAATGACAGGAATGAAATTCTCTACTCTAAATTTTTCAGAGGGGTTCATCCTTGCTTGCTCTGCGTGACCATAGTCCAATGGACTTAAACGAATGTTGCGGAATTGCTTTCGCAATTGAGTATAGTCTGCAGAACCCAACAGTTGTTGACCTTGCCTCTCATAACTGTCAAAATTCACATTTAGACTGCACAAAGTCTTTCAGAGTATCTAATGATGCAACTGCAACATTCAGATCTAGTTTTTTGCTTTGCAGCCCTCGATTTGTTGCATTCACTCTTTGAAGAATGTCATTCCAGAAAGCAGTATAAATTCCTGTTTCAAGAAGACAGATCTTTGCTGACAATCCATGTGCTTCACAGCGTACACAGGCCCTTTCATCAACGTCATTTGTGACGTTTTTCAATGCATTTCTGATTTCACTGTAACCAAATCTGAGGGCTTTGACTGCATTGGCCCGGCAAGACCAAAGAGTTGTTGTATCTCATTTCAGAGTCAAGAAAATATATGCACTTTCCAGAACATCTGTTAGAATTTTTTGCCGATGTGGTGAAATCGAAAAAAACTCATACAACTTCTGAAGGAAGTCAAAGTAATGGATTGCTCCAGTACAACATTCGGCTGCATTTTTCCCAACTAGGTTCAGCAAATGAGCTGTGCAAGGAACCCATTCTGCATACCTGTTCTCTTGTAGCACTTTGGCCCGCAGACCATTGTACATGCCACTCACTGAACTGGCATTGTCGTAGGTCTGACCACGGTAGTTACTGATGTCTATTTCGTGTAACTAGAGGAACTGCAGCATGGCATCGAACATGTCCTGTGCTTTGTGGCCCTTGTTTGGCATGAACGTAACAAATCTTTCAACAGGCTCATTATTCTCTATGTAACGCAATACAAGTGCAAGCTGATCGACATGGCTTTCGTCAGGCGTTGAGTCGAGGGAAATTGAATAGTACTGTACTTGTTTTTTTTTTACTAATTGGATTATTTCGTTCAAAACTTGCTTTCCCATTGTATCTATGAGCTCTTTCATTACTGTCGACGACAGATAGCTCATGTGTCCAGGGCTACGCTCAGAATGCTTCTTAATATGCTGTGATAAAAGATCATCTTATTGCGAAGCAAGCTCAATAATCCACAGATAGTTTCCATTGCGAGGCGATCCAATCAACTCTGTCTCCCCTGAATGCCAAGCCACGTTCAGCAATGAACTTGATAATGCTGACCGAACGCTTCAATATTGACCGTCAATAACGTTCTCGCTACTCAATCTGTCGTACCATTTCATCATCAATCCGTGTGGATACTTTTGATCTAGCATGAAATGCAATGGTTGAGTCAAGATGTTCCTTCGACTGCTCGTATTGCTTCAGACGATTGGTTGTATGTTTCCAGTCAGAAATACCACTGTTAACAAGCGATGATTGGTGTTTCAATGCATCGGGGCACATTAGCTTGCAGTGGTAGCAGTACAAACAACCACTTGAAGGAGAAAAACATAACCATTCCCTATTTACAACCTCACCATTGTGATTCTGACGACTGAATAGCCCAACTGTACAAATTCGTGGAGTCTTTCCATTTTCTCGAGATATTCGCTTGGCGAACTGAGAAAAAGTCTGTGGATCACAATTTTTAACAAATGATGCACCATTTTTCACAAAGTGTTCTCTCATCAAATCTGAAAAAATGGTAGGCCACAACCTAATGTCGTTTACAATTTGTGCAGGCGCCTCATAAATTCCGTGATGTTGCTCGTCCTCACAATTTTCTTTCTGGTGTACTTCGTCATGCCCAAGGTGATCGTGTTGCTTCTGGATTTCTTCATGTTCCGCCTGTTGAACTGGTTTTTCATGTTGTTCTTAATGATCATCCTGCTCACGGTACTCCTCTCGATGATCGCCAGCTTCATGTTGGAGTAAATTATCATCTAGCTGATCAGATGTCTCTGTTCTAATACAATGCTGTGGAGTCCTTTGAAATGTTGATGATGTCTCTCTCGGTGTTTGCTGTGCATGTGTAGTCATGAAGTCACTAATTTTTTGTGTTTTAGATGCCGATATCACTGATTTCTGAGAAACTTCCTTTTAGCTGCTCCACTGGGATATATTCTGACGGTTATCCATATTTCCACCTGAAAGAAGAAACAAAAAACTGAAAACAGGGTTTATATCACACCCACTGGGATATATTCTGACGGTTATCCATATTTCCACCTGAAAGAAGAAACAAAAAACTGAAAACAGGGTTTATATCACACCAAAGTTTGCAGTCATTTGAATGAAATTTAAAAGAACAGTTTTTATTAACATATTTGATTATTGCTGCAGTCCCTTAAAAGTTATATAGAAAACTTAAGCTTCGCTACACTTGCTCGCTTGTAATAAAAAAAAACCTGTTCAATACCAAAATATAATTTTTTACTCTGACAATAATAACCGAAACACATAACATTGAGCACTTACCGTATTTCGTCCTCACTACCACACTGTTGTTCACATACTGATCACGATCAAGCAGTCGTTCATACTGCAGCGCCCTGCACACCCAGGATGATGATGTGCTGTGAGTCATCCTCGTGTCATGCTGCTGACGATGTGCTCGCACCGATGATGTAACACCAGCAATCAGATGACTCAACATGACAGTATAAAGTGTGTCATAATATTTTTCATTTGGTGGGGGGCCCCTTCTGGTGGGGGCCTGGGGTCCCTCCCCTAAATCCGGCCCTATCTACCAATACATAATCTAACAAACTACTTTCATTACATGCTATATCATATCTTGTATACTTATTTATCCTCTTTTTCATAAAATATGTATTACTTATTACCAAACCTCTTTCTACACATAGTTCAATTAAAGGCTCCCCATTTTCATTTACCCCTGGCACCCCAAATTTACCTACTACTCCCTCCACAACATTTTTATCTACTTTAGCATTGAGATCCCCAACCACAAGTACTCTCTCACTTGGTTCAAAACTCCCAACGCACCCACTCAACATTTTCCAAAATCTCTCTCTCTCCTCTACACTTCTCTTCTCCAGTTGCATAAACACTTACTATAACCTACTTTTGTGAATGTCACTAAAAAAATGTTGGAGTGAAGAGGAAGCTGGAGGCAATGAAAATGTCATTTCTGAGGGCAATGTGTGGTGTGAATATTATGCAGAGAATTTATAGTTTGGAGATTAGGAGGTGTGGGGGTAATAAAAGTATTATCCATAGGGCTGAGGAGGGTTATTGAGTTGATTTGGACATTTAGAGGATGGAGCAGGATAGGATGACTTAAAAGGTGTATAAATCTGTAGTAGAGGGAAGGAGGAACAAGAGTCATCATAGGAAAGGTTGGAGGGAGGGAATAAAGGAGGTTTTTATATGCTAGGGGCTTGGGCTATTCAACAGGTATGTGTGAGCGTGTTAGATAGGAGTGGAAGCAAGTGGTTTTTATGACTTGATGTTCTGTTGGTGTGAGCAAGGTAACATTTATGAAGGAATTAAGGGAAACCGGTTAGCCAGGGTCGAGTCCTGGATGTGAGAAGTACAGTGCTTTCATTCTGAAGGAGGGGTGGGGATACTGCAGTTTGGAGGGGCATTTGAGCTGTAGTGTTAGTGCACCTCTGGCAAGATGGTGGAGTGAGTGATGGTGAAAGTGTTTCTTCTTTTTTGGGTTGCCCTACCTTGGTGGGAGATTGCCAGTGCATTAATAAATAAAAAAAAAATTGAAAAGTGCATCCAAGATTGAATAGCATGTACATGTATATACTATTAGGTCTTTCCACATGCTATACAATTTTGAATGAAAATTTTCAATTGCATTTACAAAAATTGCACTATATAGACAAACTTTTAAATGAGAACTGATTATTCCAGATACTTATTAAATTACAATTTACAGTCATTTTAAAAAATAAAATTACAGTGCAACATTATGTAATGTATTACAGTATTATTATATGCAGTGGCGGCTCGTAGATAAAATTAGTGGAGGTGCTGCTTCAGAAAATTTTTAGCCATTGTTTTAATATGGTTAAATTATTTAAATTTCCTTTAAAATAAAAGAACAAAAAAAAAAAACTATGAATTAAATAAAATAGCTGGAAGCATGATAATCATCTAATTCTACATTTTACCACATTCAAGAATATGGTACATGAATAAAAAAAAAAAGGCACAATACCGTGACTGGAACAATACACACACAACCCGCACATATAAAAAAGAGAGGAGCTTACGACGACGTTTCGGTCTGACTTGGACCATTTACAAAGTCACAATAACACAGGACAGGAAGAAGGGGTATTTATAGGCAGGCAGACAGGGAAGGGCACAAGAAAGTGGTGGAGGGGTAATAATGGAGGTAGTAGTGGTGGTAGGTAGTAGTAGTAGTAGTAGTAGTAGTAGTAGTAGTGGAGTCAGTCATATTCTAGGAAAGGGGCACTGCAATGAAGCTGGTGGCCGGCATTGGGTAAGGACAACAATACAGAGGGGAAAAAATGAAAATAAAATAAAAAGAAGAACAAATACAAGGCAAAAGAAAAGAAAGAAAACACAGAGGAGAAAGGAGAAAGAGGAGAAGGGGGAAGAGATAGAAGGGGAAGGAATCAGGTTAAGTCACGAGTGTTCTGAAGTTTGGAGCATTTAACAATGTAATGGGAGAGGAAAGCATCTACAGAGACAAAGCCAGGGCTAAGATTCATACAGGGAAAGTTGTGTATAAGGGAGGATTCAACCAGACGGCGACTGTAAAAGTTGGACGTAGGGTAGACAGTTTTAGCAGAAGACTAATCAATAGGATGACTGTGATCTCTGACATGACAGAAAAGAGCATTATTAGTGTTGGCAAGCCTAACACTATTTTTGTGCTCCCTAAGTCTGTCAGAAAGAGATCGGCCACTTACTTGTGCCCTCCCCTGTCTGCCTGCCTATAAATACCCCTTCTTCCTGTCCTGTGTGTTAGTGTGACTTTGTAAATGGACCAAGTCGGACCGAAACATCGTCGTAAGCTCCTCTCTTTTTTTATATGTGCGGGTTGTGTGTATATATGGTACATGGTTTTTAAGCACAAAACACGTCGCTGATTTAAAAAGAAACACTACCTTACACTTGCACAATAGGGTCGGCACTGCGTCAGCGACAGTGCTCTCTCTCTACCTAGCATGCAGCGTCTTATCTCAGACATGCATGCATGCGCACAGCAGCCAAACACCGAGTCGCTGGAACTGTGAAGCGCACAGTTCCATAAAAGGATTTTTTGTAATTTTTTCATGTACTAGGGGATGGCTACTGACATTAAGCTTAAGGATTATATAATGTACAAGTATATAGAAAGAAGTAAAGAAAAAGACTCATTATATTGAATGTTATCGATAATATCAAGTGAAAATAGGGAGTGCTGCAGTTCCGCAGTGCCTATACACTAGCCACCACTGATTATATGTATAAAATATTTATAGCCACGGTTTCAACAGCTGATGATTAAGGTTAATAGATATAACAGTGACCAGTATATACTGACACTTGTGCTACAGGCATGTCTAACAAGTTAAAAAGAAAAAGCAATAACACCATACCATTTTCCGTTGTATCGTCAAATAATTTTAATTCCTTTGCAATATTCACCAGGCAAGCATCGGTATGGCGATCAGAAACCTCAGCCTTCACTAGGGATTCTATATCCATCCTGGATGACTAGAAAGATAAGAGTACCAGACATAAATACTAGTTAGGTTTAAAACAAATAAAGAAATTAGTTATGCAACAACTATGCCAGCCATAATGCTTTGCTTATGTTCATCTATATATTATCTCAAGTATTTTCATCCATCCCCAAAATGGAATTAGCAAGCTTTATTAGCTTGAAATTTTGGCCTTATTATTAATAAATTTTTTAGGAAGAATTATTTGTAGATGATCTTGTTCAATTTTGCCTTGCACATCTTAGTTTCAATAAATTCATACCACTTTAAAATCTTTAAAAATTCAGAATTTTATAATAACTAAATAAAATTTGACCCAGCAATACTGTAGAATTATGTTTGAAATACAATTTCAATTTCATTCAGCTTTTTTATTTACTAAATAAAAAACTTAAGGAGAGGTTATGTAAGGAAGAATGCAAGATGAAGGGCTCCAACACCCATTAGGGACACAAGAGGTTTCTACTAATGATAAAGATATATCTCTTAGGTTACTTGTGTACCATGTTATGTCACCTACCCTGAAGATTAAATGTCTAAATTTCAAACAGAACGCTTGGATTAAAATGTAATAGAAAATGACTGAAGCACAGCAAAAAAAAAAAAATCTGAATAAAAATATGAAATACAGGTAAGAGATATCAGTATATTTTGGTCTCAGTCAGAGATCTGCTGAAGAGGGTCTCTGATTTAGACCACAAATCTCATCAAGTACATTTCATATTTCTGTCCATGTGGTCCTTCACTTTTCATTACAGTAGTACAATGCAGATTAAACCAGGTATAGAGTATTATGCAAACTGTTTTAAATAGTGACAAAAACCTTGACGTCTTCCATATTAATGCCACTCTCACTTCCAAGGCAAGGAAAGAAGTCATCATCGCTGTCGGAGTCACTATCTTCATATGAAAATTCTTTATGTTTTTCCATGTTTTATCTGTAAACAAAAAAATAAGTTAATGTTTGTATAGGGGATAGAGTTAAATGGATTAATAAGATACTCATAAGCTTTATCTTGAATTGTATAATGCTGTTACTGGCTTTGACATGATTAGGTAACCGCTTCCAATCTTTTCCAACTGTGTAGTAATTGTTGTTCAGTACCTATCCACTAATTTTCTGACTGTATATTTTATGGACCAAACAGATTTTGGTTACCTAACTCCATGATAGCTGAGCAAGTTTGGGAGGCCTTCATTAGTCAGAGAATGGTTACAACACACCATCAAAGAAATCCACATTAACGTGGAAAATAATTTCTAGTGCCAGGCCTGTGGGAGGTAAGGTTAAGGCCTTACACTTTTTACACTTGTTAAGGCCTTACACTTGTTTACACTAAGACAGGCACGTGTTACAACTTAATAGTAAGTTTAATTAGGTACAGGTACACATAAGTACAATTATCATACATAGCAACATATCTGTAAATTAACTAGGATAACCCTAAAAAAAAAGAAGTCAAAATAACTTATTTCCGTTGGGGTCCTTGTGTTGATTAACTCAGATATGCTCTACAACCAAAATGAATGTATTATTTTCACTAATGCTTCCCAAAACAGAAATTTACACAAAAAATACTTAAGTATTCCTTAGTGTACGTAGGTGTGTATGTTGTAAAACTTAAAGTAATGCCCGAATTCCGTCGATTAATGGTAGTGGGTGGCCAGAGCCATCCTTTGTAAGTGTCCACCTTGAAGTGATAATTCCCTTTACACACTGGACTTACCTTCGTAAACTGTATGACGTGAAGTGAAGAAGAGAACGGAGTAAAACGCGTGTTTGAGAGAGGAGGATGAGAGTCCATGCAACACCCGGTGCAGTGTTTACATTGTGCCAGCTGGGTGAGGGATCCTACCAGTCAGAGGATCAACACCTCTAACACCACTTCTGATCCTCCTCTCACAGGTCTTCTAGATCCCCTTTTCTTCCTTGCTATAAACTCTGAAATAAACACTCGGGGAAAATCACTCAGAGGAGCAAGATGGCTGAATCCAATGAGTGTTTCAATATCGGCAGCACAGTTAGTTGCAAAACGTGCTTTAACGAAGAGTTGCAGGGAGAGGTGGTAGCCTTCGACCCGCACGTGAAACTTCTTACTCTGAGTATCCTTTGTCAGCAGCAGCAATAGTTAGGCACTGGCGGCCATGCACTGCCCAGGGAGAGAAGGGAAGGTCATAAAATTTCAGGACTTTATCTTTGTTTTGTTTTTTTCAAAAGTGTTTAGAGAAATTGGTATGTGAAATAGCAAAAAAGTGCACAGTATTTATTGGTGTGTGGTAAAGAAATTACAGGATTGGGTTTAGCCCTAAATGGCAACAGTGACTGGTGGTAGGAAGGCTAACCTACCAGATTGTTGCAACGACACTAATTATGTCTTGCAGTTGCAAATATGTTTTCTTTCCCCATATTAACATAATTCTTAATGCCTACATTGTCTTTAAACATTTTAACTTAAAGATAGTTTGAGAGACCATAAACAATTGTCAAGGTTATTATTATAACAATGTTCTTTTTCCTGGCAAATTTATCATATTTGATTACTTAGTAATTATACCACAACTAACTCATCAAAGTAATTGTACCTGCAGAAGATAATAATATACAGTATGTTTTAAGTTTAGTTTGGAATATTCTCCTGGTACCAAGTGTTTGCAAATTCTAGAGGTGTTGTGTGTTTTACTGTACATTATATAATAATAATGTTAAGTAAAAGTACACAAATGCAACTAATGTGACATTTTTATTGTGGCAACATTTCGCTCTCCAGGAGCTTTGTCAAGCCGTTACAAACAATACATGGACACACAGGGTATATATAGGCTCAGAGTGAGGTGCAATACTAGTAGTGGTAGAAGTAGTAGTGACATAAGTTGTACTAGTAGTAGTAGTAATACAATAAGGTAGAACAATCAATTTGCACATGATTAAAAGGTGATAAAAGCAATTACTTGGGTAGTATAAAAATAGGTTTGACAATATTTCTGTTGGAGGTTGGAATAGAGAAGGCCTGTAGCAGTGTTCCACATCTGCGATGTGCTTGTGTAGTATTAGCAGGAGAGACTATGTGATGGTAGGGTTTACTGTTTTCAGGAGGATTCTTGCTAAGACTTCAGAGATGGTGAAACTGCCTTTGTTTTGTTTAATTGTGTTAGAAACAGCGATAAGTGCTGATTCAAGGCACTTGCGTCTGCGGAAATTAGTTTTTGATTGCTAAACAGCCGTCTTTGAATTTCATGAGATGATTGGTGGAATTTCGGTGTTGTACACAGGCGTTGTTCAGGTTATCGTTCCTACATGCATTAATGTGTTCATTGAGGCATGTTTTTATTTTTCTTGCTGTTTCTCCTACATAAATCCTGTCGCAGCCTCCACAGGGTATAGTGTAAACCCCTGCGTTGACTGGTTCATGGTGCTTGGATTTTGTCCTGGTTAGATCCTTTATAGAAGTGCTGGAAGCAATGGCGACTCTAGTGTTAGCTTGTGCAAGTACGCACTTTAGAAATGTTCGATGCAACCTGGCTTCCAGCACTTCTATAAAGGATCTAACCAGGACAAAATCCAAGCACCATGAACCAGTCAACGCAGGGGTTTGCACTATACCCTGTGGAGGCTGCGACAGGATTTATGTAGGAGAAACAGCAAGAAACCTCGAAACACACCTCAATGAACAAATTAATGCATGTAGGAACGATAACCTGAACAACGCCTGTGTACAACACCGAAATTCCACCAATCATCTCATGAAATTCAAAGACGCCCGTTTAGCAATCAAAGAAACTAATTTCCGCAGACGCAAGTGCCTTGAATCAGCACTTATCGCTGTTTCTAACACAAACAAAACAAAGGCAGTTTCACCATCTCTGAAGTCTTAGCAAGAATCCTCCTGAAAACAGTAAATCCTACCATCACATAGTCTCTCCTGCTAATACTACACAAGCACATCGCAGAAGTGAAGCACTGCAACAGGCCTTTTCTATTCCAACCTCCAACAGAAATATTGTCAAACCTATTTTTATACTACCCAAGTAATTGCTTTTATCACCTTTTACTCATGTGCAAATTGATTGTTCTACCTTATTGTATTACTACTACTACAACTTATGTCACTACTACTTCTACCACCACTAGTATTACACCTCACTCTGAGCCTATATATACCCTGTGTGTCCATGTATTGTTTGTAACGGCTTGACAAAGCTCCTGGAGAGCGAAACGTTGCCACAATAAAAATGTCACATTAGTTGCATTTGTCCTTTTACTTAACATATTGTCGGTAATTCTACCAATATTATAATAATAATGCCTGTCTGATTATAATCACCATGGTAGATAAACTAATTTTGGCCAGAATTCAGCTCCTATTCAGAAGAAGAGAGGAGTGTAGAGTAGAGAGAGAGATTTTGGGAGATGTTAAGCAAATGTATAGGAACCTTTGAACCAAGTGAGAGAGTAATTGTAGTAGGGGACCTAAATGCTAAAGTAGGAGAAACATGTAGAGAGGGTGTGGTAGGTAAGTTTGGGGTGCCAGGTGTAAATGAAAATGGGAGCCCTTTGATTGAACTTTATATAGAAAGGGGTTTAGTTATAGGTAATACATATTTTAAGAAAAAGAGGATAAATAAGTATACAAGATATGATGTAGGGCGTAATGACAGTAGTTTGTTGGACTATGTATTGGTAGATAAAAGACTGTTGAGTAGACTTCAGGATGTACATGTTTATAGAGGGGCCACAGATATATCAGATCACTTTTTAGTTGTAGCTAAAGTGGGAGTAAAAGGTAGATGGGATACAAGGAAAATAGAAGCAGTAAGTAAGAGAGAGGTGAAGGTTTATAAACTAAAAGAGGAGGCAGTTAGGGTAAGATATAAACAACTATTGGAGGATAGATGGGCTAGTGAGAGTGTAGGCAATGGGGTTGAAGATATATGGAGTAGGTTAAAGAATGTAGTGTTAGAGTGTTCAGCAGAAGTTTGTGGTTACAGGAAAGTGGGTGCGGGAGGGAAGAAGAGCGATTGGTGGAATGATGATGTAAAGAGAGTAGTAAGGGAGAAAAAGTTAGCATATGAGAGGTTTTTACAAAGTAGAAGTGATGCAAGGAGGGAAGAGTATATGAAGAAAAAAAGAGAGGTTAAGAGAGTGGTCAAGCAATGTAAAAAGAGAGCAAATGAGAGAATGGGTGAGATGTTATCAATAAATTTTGTTGAAAATAAGAAAAAGTTTTGGAGTGAGATTAATAAGTTGAGGAAGCCTAGGGAACAAATGGATTTGACAGTTAAAAATAGGAGAGGAGAGTTATTAAATGGAGAGTTAGAGGTATTGGGAAGATGGAGGGAATATTTTGAGTTGTTAAATGTTGATGAAGACAGGGAAGCTGTGATTTCGTGTATAGGTCAAGGAGCAATAACATCTTGTAGGAGTGCGGAAGAGCCAGTTGTGAGTGTGAGGGAAGTTCATGAGGCAGTGGGTAGAATGAAAGGGAGTAAGGCAGCTGGGATTGATGGGATAAAGGTAGAAATGTTAAAAGCAGGCGGAGATATAGTTTTGGAGTGGTTGGTGCTATTATTTAATACATGTATGGAAGAGGGTAAGGTACCTAGGGACTGGCAGAGAGCGTGTATTGTTCCTTTGTATAAAGGCAAAGGGGACAAAAGAGAGTGCAAAAATTATAGGGGAATAAGTCCATGGAAGTAAAGAGGGGAATGTATGAGAGTATGTATAGTTATACCAACGCTCTTATATGGGTGTGAAGCATGGGTGATGAATGTTGCAACGAGGAGAAGGCTGGAGGCAGTGGAAATGTCTTGTCTGAGGTCAATGTGTGTGTGAATATAATGCAGAGAATTCGGAGTTTGGAAATTAGGAGGAGGTGCGGATTACCAAACGATTGTCCAGAGAGCTGAGGAGGGTTGTTGAGGTGGTTTGGACATGTAGAGAGAATGGAACGAGACAGAGTGACTTCGAGAGTGTATAAATCTGTAGTGGAGGGAAGGCGGGTAGGGGTCGGCCTAGGAAAGGGTGGAGGGAGGGGTAAAGGAAGTTTTGTGTGCAGGGGCTTGGACTCCAGCAAGCATGTGTGAGCGTATTTGATAGGAGTGAATGGAGGCATATGGTTTTAATACTTGACGTGCTGTTGGAGTGTGAGCAAAGTAACATTTATGAAGGGATTCAGGAAACGCAGGCCGGACTTGAGTTCTGGAGATGGGAAGTACAGTGCCGGCACTCTGAAGGAGGAGTGTTAGTGTTGCAGTTTTATAACTGTAGTGTAAAGCACCCTCTGGCAAGACAGTGATGGAGTGAATGATGATGAAAGTTTTTCTTTTTCCGGCCACCCTGCCTTGGTGGGAATCGGCCGATGTGTTAATAAAAAAAAAAAAAAAAAAAAAGTCTGTTGAGTATACCAGGTAAAGTGTATGGTACAGTTATTATTGAAAGAATTAAGTGTAAGACGGAGAGCAGAATAGCAGATGAACAAGGTGGCTTTAGGAAAGGTAGGGGGTGTGTAGACCAAGTGTTTGCAGTAAAACATATAGGTGAACAGTATTTGGATAAGGGTAAAGAGGTTTTTGTGGCATTTATGGATTTGGAAAAGGCATATGATAGGGAGGATAGGGGGGCAATGTGGCAGATGTTGCAGGTGTATGGAATAGGAGGTAGGTTACTGAATGCAGTGAAGAGCTTTTATGAGGATAGTGAGGCTCAGGTTAGAGTGTGTAGGAGAGAGGGAGATTATTTCTCGGTAAAAGTAGGCCTTAGACAGGGATGTGTGATGTCACCGTGGTTGTTCAATATCTCACCTATGGAATCTGTGCATGGGGATCAACAACGTTAAATCACCTTAGACCACTCATAACACAACAAAAGGCCGCAGTCAGAATGATAACAAATTCCCACTCTAGACAGCATACTCCACCAATATTCAAAAGTCTCAAACTACTCACCGTAAAGAACATTCATACTTACTCTTGTGCCTACTACATATATAAAACTTTACACTCTAATATAAACCCTCTGCTCAAAACTCTCCTCACCAACTTTAATAGGACCCATGACCACAACACACGACACAGATCACTTTTTGATATACCCCGTGTTCATATCAACCTATGTAAAAATTCTATGCACATAAAGGGCCCCAGAATCTGGAATTCATTACCAGTAAATATTAAGATAATCTTGTCTGAAAATCAATTTAAGACTCAACTCAAAAACCACCTACTCACCCAAAACTAAATGATCATAGTATAAACTACTTTGAAAAATGCTCATTGTTACTTTCCTATACGATAATCTCAATTTTTAATAATATGTTACTATTATGTTACCCCCTACTCATATGTATTATAAGTTAATGTCAAAAATGCTCAATGTTATTTTCCTTAAGATAATCTCAATTCCATATTATCATTCAAGAATCTTAACACCTGTAACAATCTAATATCATTATATAATAATTTAAATAGTAAAATTTCATCATATTGTAATTTTGAAAATAATTTTTAACTAGAATAAACTCAATAAATTTCTCTAATATTAAGTACATAGTTTTTAAGGACTAGAATAAGCTGCCCCTAATGCCATGGCATGTCAGTGGCTCTCCTTGCACTCAATTTACATTGTAACTTCCGATACCCATGTAATCTGCAATGAAATAAATTTATAGATGGGGTTGTAAGAGAAGTGAATGCGAGGGTCTTGGCAAGAGGTGTGGGGTTAAAAGACAAAGAATCAAATACAAAGTGGGAGTTGTCACAGTTGCTTTTTGCTGATGACACTGTGCTTTTGGGAGATTCTGAAGAGAAGTTGCAGAGGTTGGTGGATGAATTTGGTAAGGTATGTAAAAGAAGAAAATTGAAAGTGAATATAGGAAAGAGTAAGGTGATGAGGATAACAAAAAGATTAGGTGACGAAAGATTGGATATCAGATTGGAGGGAGAGAGTATGGAGGAGGTGAATGTATTCAGATATTTGGGAGTGGACATGTCAGCAGATGGGTCTATGAAGGATGAGGTGAATCATAGAATTGATGAGGGGAAAAGGGTGAGTGGTGCACTTCGGAGTCTGTGGAGACAAAGAACTTTGTCCATGGAAGTTAAGAGGGGAATGTATGAGAGTATAGTTATACCAACACTCTTATATGGGTGTGAAGCATGGGTGATGAATGTCACAACGAGGAGAAGGCTGGAGGCAGTGGAGATGTCATGTCTGAGGTCAATGTGTGGTGTGAATATAATGCAGAGAATTTGGAGTTTGGAAATTAGGAGGAGGTGCGGGATTACCAAAACTATTATCCAGAGGGCTGAGGAGGGGTTGTTGAGGTGGTTCGAACATGTAGAGAGAATGGAACGAAACAGAATGACCTCGAGAGTGTATAAATCTGTAGCGGAGGGAAGGCGGGGTAGGGGTCGGCCTAGGAAAGGTTGGAGGGAGGGGGTAAAAGAGGTTTTGTGTGCGAGGGGCTTGGATTTCCAGCAAGCATGCGTGTGCGTATTTGATAGGAGTGAATGGAGACAAATGGTTTTTAATACTTTACGTGCTGTTGGAGTGTGAGCAAAGTAACATTTATGAAGGGATTCAGGGAAACCAGCAGGCCGGACTTAAGTCCTGGAGATGGGAAGTACAGTGTCTGCACTCTGAAGGAGGGGTGTTAATGTTGCAGTTTTATAACTGTAGTGTAAAGCACCCCTCTGGCAAGACAGTGATGGAGTGAATGGTGACGAAAGTTTTTCTTTTTCGGGCCACCCTGCCTTGGTGGGAATCGGCCGATGTGTTAATAAAAAAAAAAATTTGATTTTGGTAATTATAATAAAGTTAAGCGTTAAATCCAAAAGGGGTCATCGGTAATTATAGCCCTGCCAATATACATTTTGGAATATTAGAAAGGGAAATACATGTTCGAGTAAAGACATACGAGTTCTTTTTTATTTAGTATTAAATTGATACCTAGGTGTTAGTCAGATGCTGTGGATCACATTTCATAATAATAATATATAATAATATCTTTATTTACTACAAGTACATGTGCAGTAGGGCCTCACTTATAGTGCGGCAGATTAGGTTCCAGGCTACTGCCGGAAAGCAGAGCGCCATTTTTTCTACTTATAAATGCAAATAAATGCCAGACAACAAGTTTACACTAACTTATATTAATATTAAATTAGTAATAGAACTAGGCATTAAAAAACACAATAAAAAGTAAAACACATACACAGTACATTCATTAATAACCTTTAAATATTTGTAGTCTTAATGTAGGGCGAGAGGTGAGTAGTACTTATTAGTAGGAAGTCAGGTGTAGGTAGCCCTGGCTCCCCATCCCATACTTAATATACAATATTTAAAGCAGCCCAGAGAGATAAAATACACATACCGTACACTCATTATTTACCCTCAAATATGTGTAGTCTTAATGTAGGATGAGAGGTGAGTAGTATTTATTTGTAGGAAGTCAGGTAGATGTAGCTACGTAGTCCGTCTGGCTACATAGCTGCACCTGCCTACATAGGTATACGATATTTAATGTGGCCCAAAGTCATATTTTTACCATCTACATACCTTGTTCTGAGTTTAATTATTTCTAACAATTACCTTTAGATGCCATCATAAACAAAAGGAGAAGTAATGAGAATTCATGGCGAGAATTGTAACCAAAAGCGGAGGGAGTTACTGGGCCAAACGCAGATTCATACACGTTTTCTCTGGTGCTGGACCAGAGAAAACGTAACGTTTTCCCTCCGCCCGCCTACCACGCCTATAATAATAATATTTATGTGAAATTTATTGTACTGTGGGTGTATGTATCATGTTTATATGCTATGTAATGTAATTCCTATATAATTTTGAAGAAAATATCATAGATGGATTAATCAAAATGTATATTAACATAAAATAAGACATTTAATGTGCCCAAGAGTGATTATTATTACATAGTATTACTATGGCATCAAGACTAGAGGGACACTCTTAGTGATTTTAATGTGTACCTGCATGCCAGCACAGTGTGTAAGTATATTTAGGTACAGGTACACATAAGTATAATTATCAGAGTACAGTGGACACCCGAGTAACGTAAAAACTTCATTCCAGAAGCCTGCTCAAGTGCCATTACCGAACGAATTTACTCCCTTAAGGAATAATGTCACGTAGGTTAGTCTATTTCAGACCCCCAAAAATACACTTCCACAAGCACTTACAATATTATACTTACATAATTGTACGATTTCCGGGGTGTTCGTTACTCGGGGGTCCACTGTACATATAAAATATGAAATAACTTTAAAATATTGAAATTTTAGAAAGTTTCCAAACATAATAGAGAGATGTGCTCACGGAGAATGTAAACAAACCGGGTGGGGCACGCTGTATTAGAAAAACTAGTTGCCGTACAGTGAGTTTTGGTCATAATTTGGAATCGCCGTTTTAGCAGAACACCATAAGGCAGGGCCCTACTGTACATAGTACATATGCAGGCCTAGCTGACATCAATGACATACTACTACAGTATATAGAAAGCCGCTTGTTATGCTGAGCATTTCGGGCAAATTAGGTAAGTTTTGCCCCAGGATGCTACCCACACCAGTCGACTAAAACTAACACCCAGGTACCCATTTTAAACTGATGGGTGAACAGAGACAGGGACAGCAGGTCTTATGGAAAAATGTCCCTAATGTTCTCCAGCCGTACCGGAGGAGATTCGAACCCCGGACCTCAGTATGTAAGCTGAGTGCACTAGCGATCAACCTAATGGCTCTAATGAATGTAAGCAATACTACTTGGCTTTCTTGGGGTAGCCTGGGTTAATAATCCAAGGAAAGTCTTGGTTTCAGCTTATTTTTTTAATATGATGATAATTTCTCAATTGGCATCCGATGAAATTGCCAACTTTTCAAATCATTCATGTCCTCAAGTTATCCAGGTAGCAGAGTCTGTGGCTTCATTAAGATATAACCAAGAGTTATCCAACAACATTATTTAGATTTAGGTAGGTTAACCGAAGGATGTTTTTGAGGGGTCAGCATCCATATGAAGCAGTCTCAGACCAGTCCTCTTAGGTGGATCAAGGCCTAATAAACCAGACTGTTACTGCTGGCTGCATGCAGTCCAATATACAAACCACATCATTGTTACTTGTTAGGCAAGTGGTTGCTGATAGTTTTACTAAATTTATGTATGGGAGTACCCTTTACAAGCAGAAAAATATTGGAGAATTTGCTTGATTGATCAGTGATTTGGCTAGGTAAAAGAACACAAGTGCAACTATTTCATTGTGGCAACGTTTTGCTCTCCAGGAACTTTGTCAAGTTGTTACAAACAGTACAGGGACACAGAGGATTATATACAGCCTCTCCTCACTGTTCCTGAGACCACGTTGTTAAACGAATTCGTCGCTAAGTGAGGAGCATACTATAATGGTAGTGAGCTTGTGTCAACCATCTTTGATATTGTTTTAATGTCACCTTTGACCCATTTATAACATTTCTGGTATATTTTTAAATGTTTATACAGTAGTATACTGTACAGTAGGGCCCCACTTATATGGCAGGTTAGGTTCCAGGCTAGTGCCTTAAAGCAGACATCGCCGAAAAGCAGAACGCCATTTTTTTTCCACTTATAAATGCATATAAATGCCAGACAACAAGCTTACACTAACTTATATTAAGTTAGCAATAGCACTAGGCATTAAAAAACACAATAAAAAGTAAGATACACACAAGTACACTTATTACTTACCTTAAAGTATTAACATTGATGTGTGAGAGGTGAGTGGCAGGGTATTGTGTAAAACATTAAAAGGAATTTTCTTTTCCTTGCAGTAAGCCTCAACTGTAGGCTTAAAATAGTCTGTGAACCAATTTATGAAAAGATCAGTAGTCATCCAAGCTTTCGAATTGGATTTATAATAAACAGGGAGGCTACCTTTTGCATAGTTCTTTAGGGCCCTAGGATTCTCTGAGTGATAAATTATCATAGGTTTTAACTTGCAATCCCCAGCAGCATTAGCTCCTAGCAAGAGTGTTAGCTGACACTCTTGGGTTATCCTGGGTTCTCTACACATATACTGCTATATGTAACTGTATGTATTTGATGGCTATCTCAGTGATCAACATATACAGTGGTACCTCGAGTTACGATGGTCCCCAAAATCGCCCTTTTATGTAAGTGTATTTTTTTAAATGCTTTTGTAAGTATATTTTTGGGGGTGTAAAAGGACTAGTTTATTTTACATTATTCCTTATGGGGATAAATTCGTTTGGTAATTTCACTTGAACAGCATTCTCGAACGAAAAAATATCGTAACTCGAGGTACCACTGTACCTTGTTAGTAAGTTTATTCAGGTATATACACAAATACAGTTACATAGATAATCATACATAGAATATGCATAGAGAACCTAGGATAACCCAAAAAAGTCAGTTCACTCAGTTTAATCATTTCTAACTTGGCACTTAAAGTAAGAGGCTTACGACTCCTCTTTTTATCACATCTAAGCTTAGACGCCATAGTCGTCAATGAGAGCCAACTAGTTAACGAAAGAGTAAACAAGAGAGAGAATGAGATACGGAGTTCAGACAAGGTAAAAAATCAAACTGAACAGGTAGTGGGCGATCACTCGGTCAGGCGAAATGAATGTGATTAATACGTGTCCACTTTTAGTTCATTCACATACGTTTGTAAGAGTTTGTGAAACTTTTACCTCAAAATAATTTTTATTATAATAATAATTACCTCACAATACAAATACTCTTACATTTTGTACAAGTTGTACAAGTTAGTACAGAATAAACAAACAGGAACACTCCCATTCTCATGCAACACACTATTTTAAGAGTTAATGATATTTTTATTATTTTTTTTATTAACACATCGGCCGTTTCCCACCAAGGCAGGGTGGCCCGACGAAGGAAAACTTTCATTATCATTCACTCCATCACTGTCTTGCCAGAGGCGTGCTTACACTACAGCTACAAAACTGCAACATTAACACCCCTCCTTCAGAGTGCCGGCACTGTACTTCCCATCTCCAGGAATCAAGTCCAGCCTGCCAGTTTCCCTGAAACCCTTCATAAATGTTACCTTGCCTACACTCCAACAGCACGTCAAGTCCTAAAAACCATTTGTCTCCATTCGCTCCTATCTAACACGCTCACGCACGCTTGCTGGAAGTTCAAGCCACTCGCACACAAAACAACCTTTACCCCCTCCCTCCAACCTTTTCTAGGCCGACCCCTACCCCGCCTTCCCTCCACTACAGATTTATACACTCTCGAAGTCATTCTATTTTGCTCCATCCTCTCTATATGTCCACACCATCTCAACAACCCCTCCTCAGCTCTCTGGATAATAGTTTTGGTAATCCCACACCTCCTCCTAATCTCCAAACTACGGATTCTCTGCATTATATTGTACAAGTTGTACAAGTTAGTACAGAATAAACAAACAGCAGCACTCCCATTCTCATGCAACACACTATTTTAAGAGTTAATGATATTATTATTATTATTATTATTATTATTATTATCATAATAAAAAAGAAGCGCTAAACCCACAAGGGTTGTGAATGGCTATAGTATATAGAGTGAAGGCATATGAAAGGAATATTTTTCTACAGTTATCCCTCAGTGTTTGACTAGAGAAAACATAATTCTTCCGACACTTCTACAAAGTCGCTTGGTAAACAAATCTCATATTTGTCAATTTTTATTCTGTGGGTGTATGTCTCATGTTTATATGCTATGTAATGTGTTTTTTAAATAATTTTGAAGAAAATATCATAGATGAATTAATGAAAATGTCTATATTAACGTAAAATAAGACATTTAATGTACCCAAGAGTGATTATTATTAGTATTACGTAATGTTTTCCCTCCGCCCGGCAACCACACCTACGTGTTTCTTATATAATTTTGAAGAAAATATCATAGATGGATTAATGAAAATGTCCATATTGACGTAAAATTGGACATTTAATGTGCCCAAGAGTGATTATTACATAATAGAAAGATGTGCTCAAGGAAAATGTAAACAAACCGGGTGGCGCGTGCCGTATCTGAAAGACCACTCGCCGTATACAAAAGTTTTGGTCATAATTTGAACTCGCCGTATGAACGGAACGCCGAAAGGTGAAACGCCGAAAAGCGGGGCCCTACTGTATATTGAAATAAACAGAATAGTGGAAATAAGCTCTAATATACATTATTTAGGTATGAATACTGGTCAGAGCCCGTCGTAAGTCCTAGGCGTCGGTAAATGAGTACGTCGCTAAGTGAGGAGAGGCTGTATAGGTACAGAGTGAGGTACAAAGCATAATATAATCGTAGTAGTTGTAATACTTGTGATGGTAGTAGTTATGGTAGCAGCTATGTGATGGCGGGCATCGTTGAATTTCATCAAGTGGTTGGTGGAATTCTGGTGTTGAATGCAGGCATTGTTCAAGTTATCATTCTTATATGCATTAATGCTACCACTACTACTACTACCACCACAGGTATTACAACTACCATGACTAAAATGATTATACGTATTATGCTTTGCACCTCACTCTGTATCTATATATACTCTGTGTCCCTGTACTGTTTGTAATGGCTTGACAAAGCACCTGGAGAAACATTGCCACAGTAAAATGTCGCATTAGTTGCACTTGTGTCCTTTTACCTAACATATTGTTGGTAATTGTACCAACATTATTACAGTGATTTGGTTACATCGGTGAGATCATTGGCATTGGCATTTCTTTGGTAGCTAATCAGATAATATACCTTGCTTGATACACCTTACTGATCACTTCAGGCTCCAAATATGAAAAAAAAATCACAGTAATGGTAACTTGAAACTTAAAAAAAAAAAGCATTTGGCCCCTTATGGGGCCAGTGAAGAGCTCTTAATTCAAAGCATTAGACCTATCCTCCTCTACCCTGGATTGAACCTAATTACCTCCCATTCTTCAGTTGCTATGAGTGTATAGGTACCCCTCAGTATAAAAATAATAATATGATAATAATGTAATACACTTAATACATTTCACTGACACTAAATATGGCCATTGTGTAAGTGTAGATTCCTATTTCCATGCTTTCTACTAATTACACAAATTTTATTGTAGCATATACAGTCTGCTTGGAGTATTCTTGAAGGGTTCTTGTAAGTGCTCTACAGTATTAGTGATATTCTTCTTTGGTAAATAATTGCTGTGTACTTCCTTAACGCATCACTTCAGAAGCAGCAGCAAGCAGTGGACGTGCATCTTTATGTGACATTCGCATGGTGAATCTTAGCTATGTTTCACACGTTACAGTGTTGAGGGAAGCGGCTGGATCCCCTTTACCCTCCCTGCCATCTTTAAATCTTGCTAAGGTTTGCATTTTCACATTATAATTATAAATAGTAAATGAAGCTGATTAAGCTGTTAGATTAGCCATGACACGTGCTTGTGTGTTATTCTGTTTCAGCTTTCACATACACAAAAATTACATGTGGGGATGAGAGAACATACCCCTAACAATATATTTATTTGTAATATTTTTTTTTAAAAGAAAGGTGTTATTAAAAATTGTATACAGTAGACCGTTATATTACATGGTAGTTACGTTCCTGAAAACACTGTGTTAGGTAAATCTGTGTTAGATACACTGAAGAACTTTTGGGAAAAATAGGGTTATGTTTCTGGGAGCCCCATAAAAGCCAAATAACTTTTTTAGACCTCCAGATCTTACAAAAATAAAAGTGAATCTGTAATTGTTGTTCATTGTCGTGATGTATTGTGTTGTTTTTACTGCTTAAGACTACAAGTGCAACAGAAATAATGGTATTTCTTACCTTAAATTGTGGATGCTGGTGTTTGTCGCCTCTTTAAGGGGGGCTCCTTGTCGTGGTAAAGAGGCTATCGGTCTGAGGAATTGGACCTCTTGGTCTTCTTCCTCAGACCGAACCTAATTACCCCCCAATCCCCCCTCCCTTTTCCCATCTTCCCCATCCTCCCTTTTCCCTTTCCTCCTCCTCCTCCTCCTCATCCCTCCCTTATTTCCTTCCCAGTTTTAGCCTGGGAGCTTCTCTCCTCAGGCATTCTAGTTCCTAGGTAGGGGGAAGGGTATCGTAGTCCATCCCATTCCGTTGAGGTCCTTGGCGGTGGTGTAGTTTGCCGTGGAATCTGGATCGCCTGGGGATGTCCCGACCCCTCTCCCGGTCACCCGGGGGTGGCTTTGGGTATCTTTCGGGCGACGGGTGTATCTCTGGAGGCCACCTTCGGATTCCGGGGTGGTGGCCGAAGGCGGTATGCTTTGTGGCGATATCCGGCCGCCTCTCTTTTGTCCGCCGAGATGGCTCGGTGGATGTGAGGTTGCTATCCCGGATTGCTGGTTTACTGGCATGAAGGGTAGGGTATGGCACGGGTTCCATGCAGCATCTGCACTACTTGCGGTGTTGAGGTCCTCTTGGGCACGGAGGGGGATTTGCGCTCCCTTTCATTCCTCCTAGGACCTATTCCTCCACGTTCCCCCCTTTTTTTATTCTTTTTTTTTTATTTTTATTTTCTTTGCTTCTTTCTTTTTTTTTTCTTAAAAATAAAAAGAAAGAAGTAACCTAACCATGGCTGACCCAATCCATGAACCCACTACCCCCGGGCCCCTTCCTGATACCGCACCCAGTACTGACCCTGCCTCGTTAACGGATGACTCTTTGGACACCTCTCATGCCCCTGTACCTCTTGCTGGTGCTGGTTCGTCACCTGCTTCAGGTACCAGGGTCCCGACTGGCCCTTTCGATACGTCCTAACCTTCGCTCTTCTCTGACCTTGATTCCGGCTTCTCCTCGACGGTGCGGCAATTTCGAATCGCCGCCCGTCTCCCATCGGACCACCCCGGTCCCACACAAAAACGACCAAGACCCACACATGACGATTCGACACTCCCTTCTCGCTCATCGCAGAAACGACCAGCTCGTCACGCACTCCCCTTAACCCTTTGGGGGTCGACAGGCCTTCTCAGGAAAGTGTTCCTGGGGTCGAAATTTTTTTGGAAAAAAAAAAATTATTTTTTTCTTATGAAATGATAGAGAATCTTTTTCCGATCATAACGCCACCAAAATTATGAAATTTGATCGAAAACTAACGGAATTATGCTTTCGCGAAGTTAGCGGTAGCCATGACACTTACGCATAGCGATTTTGCCCACTTTGAGCCCTATTTTCAACAAATTCCAATGTTTCAGTCTCCTAAAATTATAGCTATTTCACTAGAACTCCATTTCTTCTATCGATTGAGTACAAGAAAACGCCTATTTACCAATTTCATCTACCCAAAATAGTGGTCAGAAAATGGCAATTTTCCAATTTCACACAAATTTCAAACGATGCCAATTTCAAAATAGGGTCCAGAGTAAACAAGGCAGACATTCCTGGCACTAAAATAACATGTTATCTGTTCATTAGTCACGTCTCCAGGCCCCTGTTCCATTACTTTTGCTTTTCATTTTGAATTTTTATTCTCACAAAAAATAGAAGATTTTCTGTTATGTATACAACTGCATCATTGTAAAAATGGTATAAATAATATCAGAGCACTTGTGCATGAATATAAGACTCTCCAGTTGATGTGTATTGGAGGCATGGTGTGATTTGTTTACTCTTGAACATCGTCAAAAATCGAACATTTTCACTACTTTGAGCTCAATTTCAAGGTACTTGTCATTGTCATACCAATCAAAATCATCT
>WNWK01002358.1:183607-213762 GCA_009830355.1 Cherax destructor
AGCACGCAGAATTTACCTCCAACGACGTCTTCGCTCTGCGGCCCTTTCTTTACCTTCCCTTCTTGCAGATGGACCCTCCTTTAATCCTGACTCTTGTTGACTTTTTGACAGAAACTGACTTACTACACAAACTCTGAAGATTATACCTCTAGCACCCCCCTCAGTCCCTTCTACCTCGATCTTTTGCAACCTCCACCCCTGCACTACCAACGTCATCTTGCACTCCATACCCTACTAATCGTCCATCCCCCTCTTACAACTCACTCTCCCTGCATCCTACAATAACCTGCAGCGCTGTATAACCCCTGTGGTTTAGCGCTTCTATTTGATTATAATAATAATAATAATGGTGTTTGTCGATGATTGTGAAGAGAGTGGAGAGTTATGCTGTGGGCTCTTCTGGGTTGACTTGGATGGTAGAGGTTCTGGTACTAAAGTTGATGGTTGTACTGGAGTGTGCATAAAATCTGTAATGGATTTCTGGGCTAATTTACCCTGCAGTACATTAACAGCTGATGGTAAGGCATCAGCTGCTCTAGATACCGTTTCAGAGCACTGCTTCTAGATTTGTCAGGGTCCTCTTCAGTGGAAAAGTCTAACTTAAAGTCAGTAAAGTCAAGTCAATAAGTCAGTCAGTCAATAAGACAGACAGTCAGTCAGTCAATAAGACAGACAGTCAGTCAGTCAATAAGAAGACAGTAGTCATCAAGAAGACAGTTCAGTCAAAGACAGACAGTCTCAGCAATAAGACAGACAGCAGTGCAATAGACAGACAGTCAGTCAGTCAATAAGACAGACAGTCAGTCAGTCAATAAGAAGACAGTCAGTCATCAATAAGACAGACAGTCAGTCAATAAGACAGACAGTCAGTCAGTCAATAAGACAGACAGACAGTCAGTCAGTCAATAAGACAGACAGTCAGTCAGTCAATAAGACAGTCAGTGTCAGTCAATAAG
This sequence comes from Cherax destructor, assembly GCA_009830355.1. Classification (NCBI taxonomy): domain Eukaryota; kingdom Metazoa; phylum Arthropoda; class Malacostraca; order Decapoda; family Parastacidae; genus Cherax; species Cherax destructor. Next base: position 184,564 of record WNWK01002358.1, read on the forward strand.
ATGTCAGTCAGTCGCAATAAGACTAGTCGTCAGTCTGCAGTCAGTCAGTCAGTGTCATAAGAAGTAGTCAGTCAGTCAATAGACAGTAGTTCAGTTCAGTCAATAAGACAGTTGTCAGTTCGGTATAAGACAGTCAGTTGTAGTCAATAAGATAGTCTAGTCAGTCATTAAGAAGTAGTTGTCATGTCAATAAGAAGTGTCAGTGTCAATAAGCAGTAGTCAGCGTCAATAAGACAGTCGTCAGTTGTCAATAAGACAGTCAGTAGCAATCAATAAGACAGTAGTCAGTCAATAATAAGCAGTCATGTCGTAAGTCAATCAGTCAAGTCCTTTTAAGGCTCCTTGTCGTGTAAGAGGCTATCGGTCTGAGGAATTGGACCTCTTGGTCTTCTTCCTCAGACCGAACTTAATTACCCCCCAATCCCCCCTTCCCTTTCCCATCTTCCCCATCCTCCCTTTCCCTTCCCATTCTGCATCTTTGTCTTCCGAAACACTGACAGCTATTGCAGAATATATTACAGAGACTGGAACGTTGATGGACACCGCTCCACCTCCGGTTCCTCCTCCTCCTCTCTTCTCCGTCTACACCCCACCTTCCTTCACAGCGTCCCACTTCTTCTCTGATTACAGATCTTCCGCTTCCTCCACACGTGGACTTTTCTAAACCTAGTCCATAGATACCTCTAACTTCGACTTATATCTTTCTCTCCATAAATCATGGCTTATTTGCAGTGGAATATCCGAGGCCTCAGGGGTAACCAGGGTGAGCTTCAGGTGTTGCTCTCCCTATTTTCCCCTTTTGGTGTCTGTTTTCAAGAACCCAAATTGCAATCCTCTGTTATCCGGCCCTTTTCAGGCTATGATTTGTTATATTCATCGCATCCTTTTTCCGATGGAACCTTTAACGAAAGTGCTCTTTTTATACGCACTGGTGTTCCATACTGTCAGCTCTATGTTCATTCTTCTCTACATTACACCGCAGCCCGTATCCACTTGAATAAGTGGTATACACACTGTTCTTTATATCTCTCCCCTTGGCAAGCATTGTCTATCCCAGATGTTGATTTTCTGGTTTCTTCCTTACCGCCACCCCTTCTATTACTTGGCGATTTTAACACACACCATTTTCTTTGGGGAGGGTCGCACTGTGACTCCCGTGGCGTTCAGTTGGAGGCATTTCTTGCTTCTCTCCCCCTCCATGTTTTAAATACGGGTACTCCTACCCATTTTGATCCCCGAACTCATTCTTTCTCCTGCATCGATCTTTCCATCTGCTCTTCATCAACTGTCCTTGACTTCACCTGGTCTGTCCTCCCAGACTTACATGATAGTGATCATTTCCCAATCATCTTTAGGTCCCCTTCATATTCTCCACCTCTTTGTAGCCAACGCTGGCAATTTGACCGGGCGAAATGGGACCTTTATGCACATCTTACTGCCTTTCATGAGGTACCTTCCTCGTCCTCCATTGATGAGGTTTTAAATCTCTTTTCGTCCTCCGTCTTCACGGCAGCTTCACATTCTCATTCTCAGAAGTGCGTGCCTTGGTGGTCTCCTGCTTGTGCTCAGGCAGTATGTTTGAAACACGCTGCATGGGGCAGGTATCGGTATAAGAGAACCACAGAGAGACTCCTTGATTTTAAGCAGAAGAGAGCAATTGCTCGTTGTGTCATACATGACGCTAAACGCACTTGCTGGCGAGATTACGTTTCTACGATCACTTCGGCTTCCTCAATGAGTGCAGTCTGGAAGAAAATGGGGAAATTGAGTGGTAAATTCTCCCCCGACCTGGTTCCTGTTCTTCAGGTTGCCGGTGTCGATATAGCACACCCTCTTGCCGTTGCCACTGAAATTGGTAATCATCTGGTCCGCATTTCTCAGGGGCTCCATCTATGCCCCTCGTTCCTTTCTTCTAAGTCTGCCAGCGAGTTAAATCCCTTAGATTTTTCTTCTCTCAGAGAAGAATCTTATAATGTGCCTTTTACCCTTCAAGAACTGGAGGCAACACTCTCTGCTTGCCGATCATCGGCAGCTGGGCCAGACGGCAAATATATTCGTATGCTACAGCATTTACATCAGTCTGCTCTTACTGTCCTCTTACGACTCTTTAATCTTATATGGTTGCAAGGAGTTATTCCCCAACTGTGGAAGTCTGCTATTGTTCTCCCTTTTCGCAAACCGGGTACTACGGGACATGATACCTCCCATTACCGTCCCATTGCTCTTACCAGTGCAGTTTGCAAGGTGATGGAACGTCTAGTTAATAGACGTTTGATGTGGTATTTAAAGATGCACAGTAGTCTCTCCACTAGTCAATATGGCTTTCGTAAGGGCCATTCTGCCATTGACCCCTTACTGCGCTTGGATACATATACAGTGGACCCTCGGTTTTCGCCGAAAATTCTTTCCAGAATGCTGCTCATGTTCCATTATCGAACGAATTTACTTCCTTAAGAAAAAATGTCACGTAGGTTAGTCTATTTCAGACCCCCAAAAATACACTTGCAAAAGCACTTACGAAAATACACTTACATAAAAGGGTGAGTTTGGAGATGACCGAAAACCGAGGGACCACTGTATTAGTAATGCCTTTGCCAATAACCACTCGGTTATCGCTATCTTTTTCGATCTTGAGAAGGCTTATGACACAACTTGGAAGTATATCTTGACCTAGGCCCACTCCTTAGGCCTCCGAGGCAATCTACCATTTTTCCTTAAGGCTTTCTTAACTGAAAGACATTTCCGTGTCCGGGTTAGTAATGAGCTTTCCCCGGACTTTGTCCAAGCTGAAGGTGTCCCCCAGGGTTGTGTTCTGAGCACAACACTCTTTCTCCTTGCTATAAATAATCTGGCATCAGTTCTCCCATCCAACTTTTGGTCATCGCTTTATGTGGATGACTTTGCTATAGCTTGTGCGGGTGCTGACTGTCACCTCATTGCAGTTTCCCTCCAGCATGCCATCAACCGAGTTTCTGATTGGGCCACCACTCACGGGTTTAAATTTTCTAGTGGCAAAACTCATAAAATTACGTTTACTAGACTTTCAGTGGTCTGATCATCCGTTGAACCTATACAGCTCACGTATCCCAGAACGTGATAGTCAGGTTTCTTGGCCTCCTGTTTGACCGTCGATTGTCCTGAAAACCTCACATTACCTCTCTGAAGGCAACTTGTCATAGCCGGCTGAACCTCCTAAAAACCCTCACACATCTTTCGTGGGGTGCTGATCGTAGCACTCTCCTCCACCTGCATTCAGCCCTAATTTTATCGAAACTCAATTATGGTGACCAGATATATTCGGCGGCCTCCCCTGCTACTCTTTCTAGCCTTAATCCCATACATCACCAGGGATTGCGTTTATTCCTTGGTGCATTTCGTTCTTCCCCGGTTGAGAGCCTCTTTGTAGAAACGAACATTGCATCCTTGTCCGATCGTCGTGATGCACATTGCATTCGCTATTATGTTGGCTCCCATGACCTCCGCAATTCTTCCATGTATAGGATTGTCACAGATGTTAGTAGGTGCTCTTTATTTGTCCGTCGCCCCTGTTTACTTCGTCCCTTTTCTCTTCGTCTACATTCACTCTTGTCTTCCCTTCAACTACCACCTTTATACGTTCATGTGACATCTCCCTTTTCCCTACCCCCTTGGGAAGTTCCTGCTGTCCGTGTCTGTTCTATTCCACTACCTTGCGCGAAAGCCCAACTACCTATGGCGGCTTCTTGCTATTATTTTCTAGACCACTTCTGTTCTCATTCCCATGCCATCGCAGTATACACCGATGGTTCAAAGTCATCTGCCGGGATTAGCAGTCTCCCGACAGTGTCGGCAGGCATCTTTACCCCGGACATATTTATGGCTGAATTGTATGCCATTCTTGTGGCACTTATCCGTATTGTATCTATGCCTGTGTCACCATTTGTTGTCATTTCAGACTCCCTTAGTGCTTTACAGGCTATCCGTAAAATTGATACACCTCACCCCCTAGTTCTTCGTATCCAACTTTGGTTACGCCGTATCTCTAGCAAGCACAAAGATATTGTTTTTTGTTGGGTCCCTGGTCATGTTGACGTACAGGGCAATGAACAGGCAGACACTGCTGCACGGTCAGCAGTACATGACTCCAGTTTCATATAGAGGTGTTCCTTTCACGGACTATTTTGCGGTCATTGCTATCCACCTCCGCACCCGTTGGCAACAACGCTGGTCTGACCTGCTAAATAACAAACTTCATTCTATTAAACCGAGTATAGGTTTCTGGCCTTCTTCTTGTCACCAATGTCGAGGTTGGGAGACTACACTCTCCCGTCTTCGCATCGGCCACACTCGTCTTACTCACGGGTATCTCATGGAGAGGCTCCCTGCCCCTCTCTGTGTGAGCATTGTCAGGTTCCAGTGTCTGTTCGACATATTCTGTTGGACTGCCCACTCTATCAACGAACACTCAGATTTTACCTCCAATGGCGTCTTCGCTCTGTGGCCCTTTCTTTACCATCCCTTCTTGCTGATGAACCCTCTTTTAATCCTGACTCTCTCATTGACTTTTTGACAGAAACTGACTTACTACAAAACTCTTTAGATTATACCTCCCTCAGTCCCTTCTACCTCGATCTGTTGCTACCCTCTATCCCTGCACTATCCACTGTCCTGCTGCACTCCATACCCTACTAATCATCCATCTCCCTCTTACAATCCATTCTCCCTGCATCCTGTCCTGACCAGCCGCGCTGTATAACCCCTGTGGTTTAGCACTTCTTTTGATTATAATAATAATAATAATAATAATAATCAGTCAAGTAAGTCAGTCAATAAGACAGTCAGTCAGTCAATAAGACAGTCAGTCAGTCAATAAGACAGTCAGTCAGTCAGTCAGTCAATAAGACAGTCAGTCAGTCAATAAGAGTCAGTCAGTCAGTCAATAAGACAGTCAGTCAGTCAGTCAATAAGACAGTCAGTCAGTCAGTCAGTCAGTCAATAAGACAGTCAGTCAGTCAGTCATAAGTCAGTCAGTCAGTCAGTCAGTCAGTCAGTCAATAAGACAGTCAGTCAGTCAGTCAATAAGACAGTCAGTCAGTCAGTCAATAAGACAGTCAGTCAGTCAGTCAATAAGACAGTCAGTCAATAAGACAGTCAGTCAGTCAGTCAATAAGACAGTCAGTCAATAAGACAGTCAGTCAGTCAGTCAATAAGACAGTCAGTCAGTCAGTCAATAGGACAGTCAGTCAGTCAATAAGACAGTCAGTCAGTCAATAAGACAGTCAGTCAGTCAATAAGACAGTCAGTCAGTCAATAAGACAGTCAGTCAGTCAGTCAGTCAGTCAATAAGACAGTCAGTCAATAAGACAGTCAGTCAGTCAGTCAATAAGACAGTCAGTCAGTCAGTCAATAAGACAGTCAGTCAGTCAGTCAATAAGACAGTCAGTCAGTCAGTCAATAAGACAGTCAGTCAGTCAGTCAATAAGACAGTCAGTCAATCAATAAGACAGTCAGTCAGTCAGTCAATAAGACAGTCAGTCAATCAGTAAAGTAAGTCAGTCCAGTCACTAAGTCAGTCAGTGAGTTGACAATTCTGGGTTATTCATTACACAAACTCATATATTTACCTCACTCTTTTTAATTGTATAAACTGACACTTCATTAAGGCTATAGGCTCTCTCTTGTCTAATATATCTATTTTCTTTTTAACTCCAAGACTTAAACGCTTAAATCTTTTCTTGCCACTTTCAGCAACACTCATATACCTACTGGGTGCCCTGATTGCTTGTCAATTATATGGCAATTAAAAGATCAAAACACAATTCACAAATGCAGCTAGCTCCTAGGAGAGAATTTCACTAGACACGTATTCACGGAGCCTGGAAGGGGGGTTTCGGGGGTGTCGGGATGGTGGTAGGTCTCCCTCGCTGACACAGTGGTTTGACCCACAGCCAGGCGGCAGCCTGGACTGAGTAAATTTTTTCCCCAACCGCAAATGGAACCATGTTAAGTTGATTTTATGAAGTGTTGTATAAAATTATGCCGCAATTTTTCAATAGTGTAATAACCAAAACATGGCAAATAAATCCGTGTAACACAAGAAACAGATCACATTTTGATGTACCCTGCGTCCATAGCAACCTATGTAAAAATTCAATGCACATAAAGGGCCCCAGATTCTGGAACTCATTACCAGAAAATACAAAAATAACCTTGTCTGAGAATCGTTTTAAGAGTCTTCTCAAAAACCACCTACTCACCCTTACCTAAATACTCATACTCAAAAAATACTCATTGTTATTTCTCCTATAAGATAATTCCAGTTTTATTATTATTATGTACGATAATATTACTTTCAAAAATGCTCAGTATTTTTTTACTATAAGATAATCTCAATTTGTACTATTATAACATTGTAATATTACCACCTACTCACCATAAACTAAATACGCATTCTGTAAATTACTTTAAAAAAATACTCAATGTCATTTTCCCAAAAATAATTTAAATTTTTACTATTAACTACCATCCTACTAAACACTTGCTGTAATGTAGTGTCACCATATTATAATTTGCCAAATGAAATATCATCATATTGTAATCTGCCCAATGTTTAAGCAAATCAAATTCCCATCAATCTATCCAATATTATGTACATAGTCCATAAGTTTTTAGATTAAGCTGCCCGTTATGCCCTGGCATGTCAGTGGCTCTCCTTGCACTTCTATGTAAATCTCTATGTAAAATTGCGATGAAATAAAAATTATTATATTATTATTATTATTATAATGGTCTACTGTACAAACATGCAGTAAACCCTCTCATAAAACAGGGCATATGTTCCTGAAAATCACTGCTTTATGGAAATTAGCAGTATGAGAAGTGAGGATCATATGGAGAAAAATAATGCTACTGTCCAGAGACTTTTAAATTTGCCAAACATTTTTTTTTTAATATTCTTCTAGGTAAATATTACTACAGTTTATTTTTGCCTCAGTCTGGTTATTATTGCTTATTGACATGGAATGGTGTGGAGAGGGTTGATGCTGTTCTACTAGGCTGATGTGGATTCTTGTGTTGATGTTGAAGCAGAGTTGTCAGTAGTTGATGGTTCTGGAATGCTCAAGTATTTTATAAATGCATCTCTTGCTTGTTTACCCTACAGTATTGACCTCCGTGGCATTCTTTTCACAAGGTCTCAATATGCACTACTATCATGTTCTTTTCATTGTCTTAAATTGTACCAGTGATGGATTCTCTCGGACCAAAACACTCAACAATTGGGCCCATTTAGGATCAGGGAAAATTTCATGGCATGTAGTACTTGGATTTTGCAAATAATTTGATGCTTTCATGTGAGAGAGTTTACTGTATGTGTCTTGGATACAAGATCATGAATTATTGTATTAAAATATGTGCTTTATTATTACAGTTTATTTCTAAAATAATGAAATTTATTTTGTACAATAGTAAATACAGTATAAATATAATAGTCTAAAATTCATAGTATACTTTCCATCACAATATGTAGGGTTGAGTACTGCACTATAAATTACAGTAGCATCTTTAATGTACATTTTTTTCTCAACAGCTTAATAGTCGTGCAAAGAGAAGCATAGAAGAAAAACAACGATTAATCCAGGCAATGCAGTCTGGGGTCTCTCCTGATGGCCAAAAGCTGTTCCTAACCATTTGTAAAACGTAAGATATTCTGTTGTTAACACACTTCCTTCCCTGGAATACTGTCCCCTTCTGGCAAGTTAAAAGTATTAATTATGTTAAACTATATTTTATCTTCATAATTCTTAAGTGTTTGGAGTTCAGCTAGAGCTGTGTATGCCAATTAGTACTTCTGCTTTTTTGGATTTCCACACTGTGAGGTCTTATTCATTAGAAAAATGATGTACATTCAAGAGACAATGTTGAAAAGAACACTGCAAATGAAGGTGTTTGGATCATAATGAACAAGTTTGCAAGGAAAAATGCAGAAAATACACAAGTTTATTATATTAATGTGACAGATTTGGCTAAAAGTCACAAGATAATTGCAGTGTAAATGTGTTAGGATCACAATAAAAAAAATTAGTGTAAATGACTAATCCTAAAAATTATTCCTTTTTGCCAGCAAGTTTTCAAGAAAAATCTTTAGAAAGCATAAGAGTATTGTAAAACACTAAAGAAATATTGTGAAATTGTTTAGAAGCTTTTTCAGCATGGCTTACTTTCTCCAGTAGGAGTTCCTGAAGGAAATAAGACATAGGTAATATATACTGTAATTAAAAATAATTCACTTACTGATTTGCTTGCCCATCTTATGTTTTTATAGTGAAAATAGCTATCAGGTGCTTTACTTTTTAAGTAACAAACTGCTATGTAAAACTCATCAAGATATGTTTTGTCATTTATGGTTGAAGATATGAAAATGTTTGATGTTCAAATGTTATAAAAAAATTCCACATATGTTATCTTGCTTTTGATGTCAGTAGACAATTATATTTGTTTAAGATGAATGTACTTAAGGATGTTTTATTTTCCTTAAAAAAAATATATATATACCTGTGGACCCAGGTGGGAACCTTTAGCATCATTTGTACCCTTCATTTTTCTTATCTTTTTCATTAACTTATTTCTTTCATTTTTCCTTTGAGAGCCACATCCATGTGCTTAAAGACTTGCTGGCATAATACTTGTATTGAATGAGTTTAAAATATTCTTCCCAGTCTTCAGAACTTTCATTAGGTAATCAGTGGATACTTTTCTGTGTATATAATCAGTTTGAGCTCTTCTGGTGTTGGTTCTTTGTTCCGGGCTATGGTTAAACCACTCCGAAGGAATTTTTTGACCCTTTGAAGTAGGTGAGAGGGTGGTCATGATGCTGGTGAAGTGCTCTTGATTTGAGGAATAGAGTTAGCCTTCCTTTCCTCCAATCAAACTAAATTACCTTCCAATTCCCTTGTGATGTGCATATTTTAGAAGTTAATGTTTCCCAATGAATAATTGTAATCAAATTTTGGGCCATCGTAATTACCTAGATTCAATACTTCATTAGATATTGTAGATGTAATTGCAGCGCTGTATAACCCCTGTGGTTTAGCGCTTCTATTTGATTATAATAATAATGTAGATGTAATTCCTTGAGTAGCAGTTTTTGTTTAAATCCAGAATCCTTAATCTTGATTTTGAATACTGTGTGCATCATTGCTTTATCACTTAATTTTTAACAAAATAATTTTGTTGAATGCAAAAGCAGTTACGATTACGTATAGGAGTAGTTCTTATCTGGGAATTTCAGATTAGCATCAATAATTTACTTGGTACCTTGAATCCAGTAGCAAGAATCATTTTCAAATAATGTTTGGGAAAGTATATACTGTAAAGTAGTTAGAAAGATAGCACCAAACTGTCTCCTGAAAAGCTCAGATAATCGATATACGTAAGTTCTTGCTAGTAAATAAAAACTGAGTTTCTTCCTGGTTGCCTCTTTCTAGACACTGCCCACCAAGTGGAACATTATACAGTAATTGCATAATAACATCACATGTATGCCTTACATCTCAGCCATGGGAAGTCAAGGTACTTCACATTTGGGCCAATGAATGTTGAGAGGAAATGGCCAATGTAAAAATGTGTTGAATAAATTGTTCTGCATTTAATTTTGTAGCCATTAATAATTTTCTTTTGGGTTTAATGTTTTCCTTGACTATAATAATAATACACACACAACCCGCACATATAAAAAGAGAGGAGCTTACGACGACGTTTCGGTTCGACTTGGACCATTTACAAAGTCACACTAACACACAGGACAGGTGGAAGGGGTATTTATAGGAAGGCAGACAGGGAATGGCACAAGAAAGTGGGGTAATAATGGAGGTAGTAGTGGAAGTGGTAGTAGTAGTAGTGGAGTCAGTCATATTCTAGGAAAGGAGCACTGCAATGAAGCCTTCCTAGAATATGACTGACTCCACTACTACTACTACCACTTCCACTACTACCTCCATTATTACCCCACTTTCTTGTGCCCTCCCTGTCTGCCTGCCTATAAATACCCCTTCCACCTGTCCTGTGTTAGTGTGACTTGTAAATGGTCCAAGTCGGACTGAAACGCTCGTAAGCTCTCTCTTTTATATGTCGGGTTGTGTGTGTATTGTTCCAGTCACGGTATTGTGCCTTTTTTTGTTATAATAATAATAATAATAATAATAATAATTTTGTTGTACAGTGAATTGTGGTTACTTGTTATTTTGTTAAATTGATATCTGTTTAATTAAACCATATTTCAACACATTATACAGTGGACCCCCGAGTTTCGTAAACCCCGGAAATCGTACATTTATGTAAGTATAATATTGTAAGTGCTTGTGGAAAAGTATTTTTGGGGGTCTGAAATAGACTAACCTACGTGACATTTTTCCTTAAGGGAGTAAATTCGTTCGGTAATGGCACTTGAGCAGACTTCAGGAGTGAAGTTTTTACGAAACTCGGGGTCCACTGTATTCCTGTTTATCATCTGCTATCATTTTGTGTGTTATATGTTCACTTGAAACAAAATCGGGATCCAGTCCTTTGGGGGTCAGTAGATGCTATGGGTTGTCTTGTTGTCTTGTAGTCACCCTGAAAGATGGCTTTGGCATTCATCACCAAATACTATAGTGCAACAAAATTATATCTAAAAAAAATTCAAATCAAGTAATAAACAGGGGAAATAAAAAAGATTTAAAATAGCATCAATATCTAATCCCACTAAAGCTTTAGGGTAATTTAAACTTAATAATATTACTGTAATATTGTATTTATCTTCAGTGTCTGTAATGTCATTTTGAACTAAATATAAACACTATTAAAATAGTTAATTTCGTAGCATTTTTTTTTACCTCAGAATTATCTGGCCAATAGAAAATATAATGAAAATTAATATGACAATGTTCCTTGAGATAAGTTACTTAAATTATGAACTTAAGTCTAATCAACTTTCTAAAATACTGCTGAAACATCTTGAAAGTGCTTGGATTACAATATGTTTAATAGAGTTTAGGTAATTTAAAAATAGCAAATTTACTGGTGTAAGAGATTTAGTTTAAGTTAAACAGTTTGAAGTATGGGTTCCCTAAACACAGTCAGAGAATGCAGCATAAACACCCATTGCTCCAAAGTTTAATCTTATACCAGCAATTGTAAGGAAAAGTTGGGTGTTAATAAATGTGTAAAATACTGTATCTTTAACAGTATTCCTACACAGTACTGTATTACTTTCTTATCTCCAGATAAATTCTTCCTCATATAGGTGGTAAATGATGTAAGAAATGTTACTAGCATCAGAATTGGTAACTTCAATAGAATATGACAAGTTTATTCAAAAAGTGCCTGATCAGCCAAGTTATGATATTATATTGGCTTGCAGGCTGCAAGCAGTAACAGATTGAGTGGTCATGCAGTCACTAGGAACTCTTGGCTCAGGCCATGGTGCGAGAATAGGTCTCAAAACCATCTTCAGGTAATACATATACCTATCATTGGTGTGTTCATCTGAACATTATCATATCCATATCTTATTTATAACTGATACCTGCAGTATTATGATGTAAATTTGTTTTTTAGCAATAATTAGAATGACTCACGTTTTAAGTGCAAGAGTCAGTTATGACCTAATTCTTGTATAACTTTAAACTTCCACATACAGGATAGAAGAGGTGACGTGGGCTGGAACCAGCATCCTGGTGATGGGTCAGGTACTCATCTCGCCACCATACATGCCAGAGAATGTCAGAGAGCATAAGGAAGGCAAAGAAACTAATGCCAAGACTCTTAGTTACATCAGGAAAATAGTATGTAATTTATTAAATTTGTTAATTTTTTAAAATATAATTGTTCTCTGTTAAAAAGTGCTTGCTGTATTAATTAATGTTTTGATCATGTTAAAGTTGGCATATTTATGTGCAGTCTCTAGATGTTAAATAAATAATTTTAAAATGTTTTGTCATAGAATGAAAACTGTACAGTACACTGACTATATTTGTCCTTCATTATAATGCTGTAGTTTGTTAAAAACTGAGGTGTATGAGAAGTGCCTCAGGCAAATCTGCAAGGGTAGAAGAACCCTCAAAACTGGCCACTGATACATATACATTTTTTTTTAACACACTGGCCGTCTATCCCAAAGGCAGGGTGACCCAAAAAAAGAAGAAATGCTTTCATAAAGTTTTTCTTCTTTTTACATTTAGTAATTTATGCAGGAGAAGGGGTTACTAGCTCCTTGCTCCCGGCAGTTTAGTCGCCTCTTATGACATGCATGGTTTAGGGAGGAAAAATTCTTATCTACTTTCCCATGGAGGACATATGCATTTACGAACAAACATGATTAAAGATACTGTAAGTTCATTCTTTATTTTTTTTTTTTTCAACAAATCGGCCGTCTCCCACCGAGGCAGGATGACCCAAAAAGAAAGAAAATCCCAAAAAAGAAAATTCTTTCATCATCATTCAACACTTTCACCACACTCATACATAATCACTGTCTTTGCAGAGGCGCTCAGATACGACAGCTGAGAATAGTCCCTCCCATTATGCATTCAGTATTTATAGTACATTATGTTTAATTGAATATTGAGGAAGAAGGTTTCATTAAGTTTAACCCTTTGACTGTTTCGGTCGTATGTATATATACGTCTTACGAGCCAGTGTTTCGGACGTATATATACTCACAAATTCTAGTGGCTTCAAATCAAACGGGAGAAAGCTGGTAGGGCCACATATGAAAGAATGATGTGGTCAGTGTGCGCAGTATAAAAAAAATCCTGCAGCACGCAGTGCATAATGAGAAAAAAAACTGACCGTGTTTTTGGATTAAAATGCCGACTTTGAGGTGTATTTTCGTATAGTATTTATGGTTGTGTTCTCTTTTTCGTGGTCTCATTTGATAGAATGGAAAACATATTACAAGAATAGAGATAATTTTGATTAGTTTCATGATGAAAACGATCTTGAAATTGAGCTCAAAGTAGCAGAAATTTTCAATTTTTGCCAATGTTCAAGAGTAAACAAATCATGCCACGCGTCCAATACACATCAACTGGTGAGTCTGATATTCTTTCACAAGTGCACAGATATTATTTATACCATTTTTACAATAATGCAATAGTCTGCATAACAATAAATCTTCTATTTTTTGTGTGAATAAAAAATCAAAATAGAAAGCAAGAGTAATATAAGAGGGGCCTAAAGACATGACTAATGAACAGATAACATCTTATTTTAGTGCCAGGAATGTCTGCATTGTTTATTCTGGACCGTATTTTGAAATCGACATCTTTTTTATTTTGCATGAAATTGGCAAAATTGCCAATTTCTGACCACTTTATTGGGTAGTTGAAATCTGTAAATTGGTGGTTTCTTGTACTCAATCGATAGAACAAATGGAGTTCTAACGAAATAGCTATGAGTTTGGTAGACTGCAACAATGGAATTGGCCGAAAATAGGGCTCAAATTTGGCGAAATCGCCGATGCGTATATATTGCTGACATCGCTAACTTTGCGAGTGTAATTTCGTAAGTTTTCCATCAAATTTCGTACTTTTGGTGCCATTACCATCGGGAAAAGATTCTATCATTTCATAAGAAAAAATAATTTATTTTTTTTCCAAAATTTTGCGACATAGAATGAAAGTTTCACAAAGGGGCCTCTGACAGTCAAATGGTTAATGGAGCCTTCTTCCTTAAGTTCAATTAAGTATAAGCAAAATTTATAAAATAATCATCACAGTAGTTTAGATAGCATTTTAGAAATGCTGTATTGTATATGAAAATTTTAAGTTTTGGTTTAAAGAGATGAAGGATGGTGTATTGAGGTGTATTAGGAAACATGTAATGTATGATGATGATAACTTAAGAAATGTGCATTTGAGAGAATATTGAACCTCTGGTGGAGGGATTTGAGACCATAAGAGTGAGGCATGAATTCATTTTGGTGTGTGCAGTGGCTAAAATGTTAAGAGGTAGTTCAGGAATTTTTCAGCAACAAATATCAGAACAAAATATAAAAATCAAATAAATAAAGCTTGTAATATTGATACAATACTGTGCATTTGTGTGTAAGTTATCAATAAATACTGCATATGTCTTATCATGTATTCTGATGAGTAACATACTTAATCATACTCAAGCATTAAAAAACGTCGTAAGAAATGGTTATAACTGACCATAATTTTTAAAGGGGTGGACCGGTAAGCCAGCGGAAGGCCTCGGTCAGATGACCAAAAGCTCCAACGGCGGGTCATCATCTGACTAAGACCCGCGTCAGGAAACACTTTGTCCTGTTTCCTGACGAAAATTACCTACCTACTCAAGCATTACTTGATACGAAAACTGATATTCAGTTTTAGGTTGTTGTTGTTGTAGGTACGCCGGTATGTCCGGCCCGGGTCTTCTCCAAATGTTGACCCGGCCTTGGCCCCCTGGGTAGAGGGTGTCGATCATCTTCTTCTTTCTTCATTCTTCTTTCTTGGGGCCCCCCGGGTGGGGAGCGACGTCTTCTTCTTTCTTGGGGCCCCCCGGGTGGGGGGTCAGTTTTAGGCTGATTCTGATACCATCAATATTAGCTGATACCCACTGATAATGCTACTGAATACCATGACCATTAGCCAATACCTATACTCAGTTGTAGGTGAATATTGATACTATAAAAATTAGCCAATACCAGTATCAGTACTTTGCCACATCCCTGCTTGATACCCTTTCTTGTTTGTAAGTAGTAAACATTTTGCTGTAAAACTTATATGCTTACTCATAAGCTATGCAATCTGCCACAACTATCAAACACACAGGAAATGTTTGCTTCAACTGTGATTCAAATGTCATGTCATCATTTCCAGCTATCATTCATTGTTTATTTACAGGTGGATAAATTCCATAAGGACCAACAAACACTTTCCTTGAACAATGGAACAAGTGCAACACCAGTAGTAGCAGAGGTCCAACCGGTTTCCCAGTGAGACACCAGTGACTAGACACCTCAGGCATGTACAACATCAAGTTGGGAGATGAAGGTTCTCCCAAACGAATGTGCTCCGTTATTTTAGTAATTGCCAATATGTAAGTGCAGGCCACTCATCAAAGTCATGTTTGTGAGTCAGCAAATTTTTGTGTGACTGATGATCGTGTCAGATCAAGCATGAAAGTTGAAAGAGTGTAGTTTATTATTTTTTGTACTGGGCTATGGTTTTTCACCAACTGTCCTTGTTCTTTGTCTATGGGTGACCACAAGATACTTTTTGGTCTTAGAATGTCCACATTGTTACTCTTGTGGACTTAAAACTTAAGAATAAAACACACAAATAATGATTATAGAATACAGTAAATCTGAAATTGGCACTACAAATAACAATATTTAGGTTCTTAGTAATGAATGCTACATGACAGAGCTTACTGAAAGTTAGTTATGAATATTGTATTTATAGTATGCTGAGCTCCATAAATTAATGGGAGAGGAATCTCTTGTGTTAACATATGACTGGTCTTAAGTATTGTGTGACCTGTGAACTTCTAACCAAGTGGATGACTGGCTTAAAGCAAGTCTTGGTTTCTGGAAATTTTTTTTTTTTTTTTTTGGTTCTGAAAGAAATTATACTTATCTATGTATTGTTTAAATAGTAAGCTATCATACCCAAATGTAAATCCACCGATGTTGTCAGCAATTTATTTTTTAATTATAGAGGTGCAGCTGTTATTAAGAGAATACAATGTTATGAATACTTGGTACATTCATATGATTTGGTGAAAAACATTGTTTGAATAGTATTTCCAAGCAGCTCCTTAATGATTATTACTAAAAATGGTCTTGCACAAGTATTCTGTTGTCTGCCTACATCAGTTTAAAGTTATGGTTGTGTTACATTTTCTTACAAATGAGCTTGATCACACAAATCGCTTAAATAATTTTGGTTGTTTGTCATTAATCCTTTTAGACGAATTAAAGTATCTTTTAACCTTGAAATATTTTTGTATTGCACATTTTCTGACAAACTTTCTTCATTGCCACATTTACAGTATTACTGTAGTAATACAGTAATTTTTTCTAGTTAAGGTTTCATTACTTTCATGCTGATATTTCAGTGTTTCATTACTTTCATGCTGATATTTCAAGTGTTTCATTACTTTCATGCTGATATTTCAGTGTTTCATTACTTTCATGCTGAAATTTCAGTGTTTCATTACTTTCATGCTGATATTTCAGTGTTTCATTACTTTCATGCTGATATTTCAGTGTTTCATTACTTTCATGCTGATATTTCAGTGTTTCATTACTTTCATGCTGATATTTCAGTGTTTCATTACTTTCATGCTGATATTTCCACCCATGTAATTTTTCATGAAGCCTTTTAATATAAAAATACCTATAATATTGGTAAAACTAATCAGCAAGCATTAGCATCTTATTAGTCATTCTTTGTGTTCTCAATTTTTTCAGGAATTTAAACATGAATTTTTAACATTACTAAATATATAAATAGCACAAGTTTTCAGCTGTGCTCATAATATACAGCATATGTATATATATTTTACCAAGCCCAGTTCAGTAACTTTGATATACTTTGTTTGCTAAAGGCATGCTAGTTTTGTTTACTAAATGCATGTTTCTGCTTTTTTTTCTGCTGAAGAGTACAGCTTGGTGGATATAATTTGGAGAATGTCTTTTAAAAAAATTCACCATATAAAGGTATTTTCTGTTACTTGATGTAATGTGCTACAGTATGCTCAGCTCTCTCTCTTTACCAAGGCCTGGCCTGCTAATATTAGCTTCTCTTGGTAGTTGAAGTCATTTCATGTTAAAATTGTATTTTTTTTATATATTTATTTTTTGTTAGTTCCGTAAATACTTTTTTAATATCTTTTCATTCTATATACCTAATCTGTTATGGAATTTTGATTTTGAATATTTAATAGATTAGAGGTACAGTACAGTGGAACCTCGGTTTTCGTATGCCCTAGTTTGTATGTAAAACTATAGTTATTCT
Source organism: Cherax destructor (assembly GCA_009830355.1). Lineage (NCBI taxonomy): Eukaryota > Metazoa > Arthropoda > Malacostraca > Decapoda > Parastacidae > Cherax > Cherax destructor. Next base: position 201,549 of record WNWK01002358.1, read on the forward strand.
CTATAAAATGTATTTTTTGTTAATATTTTTGGGTGTCTGGAACGGAGTAATTGGATTTACATTATTTCTTATGGGAAATATTGCTTCCGTTTTTGTACGATTCGGTTTATTGTCAGACTTTTTCGAATGGATTAATCATGAAAACCGAGGTTCCACTGTATATTGTTTTCATCTTCACTCAGTTGTACACAGGGAAAATATACTGAGACTGGAAATTAACATAATTTTTATAAATTAATACTTTTCCTCTTGTCTCCATTTGACAAACTTTTAGATGCATGTGCTGCAATGATAAGGCAATATTTAATGTAGCGGACTATGACTAACATGTCTAAAACTCTTAATAAATCATGCTTGTTGCTCTGACTCTCTTAACCCTTTGAGGGTCCAGACCCCCAATCTGAAAATTCTCCACAGGGTCCAAGAATTTAAAAAAAAAAATTATTATTTTTTCTTATGAAATGATAGAGAATCTTTATCTGAAGGTAATAAAACAAAAAGTATGAAAATTGATAAAAAATTGGCGAAATTGCGCTATCGCGAATTTTGCTGCATCAGCGATATTTACGCATAGGCGATTTTGCCCACTTTGAGTCCAATTTTCGGCCAATTACATTGTTCCATTAAACCAAATTCTTAGCTATCTCACTAGTATGTGTTTCATTTAATCTATTGAGCACAAGAAATTGCCCAATCAACTGTTTCAACTACCCAATAAACTGATTGGAAATTGGTAATTTGACCAATTTTACACAAAGTTCAAAATATTCCTGTTTCAAAATAGGGTCCAGAATAAACAATGCAGGCATTCCTGGCACTAAAATAACATTTCCTCTGTTTATTAGTTATGTTTCCAGGCTTTACAGATGAATTCCATTTTTATTTTTTATTCACATAAAGAATTTTTATTCACACCAAAAAGAATAGAAGATTTACTGTTATGCAGTATCATAATAATTGTATAAATAATATCAGTGCATTCATGAACGCACATTAGACCCACCAGCTGATGTGCATTGGACGCGTGATGTGATTTGTTTACTCTTGAACATTGGCAAAAATCGAACATTTCTGCTAATTTGAGCTCAATTTCAAGCTATTTTCATTACTAAAACCAATCAAAATCATCTCTATTTCTGTAATATGTCTTCTATTCTATCAAATTAGACCAAGAAACCATGAATACAACCGTAAAAACCATATGAAAATACACCGCAAAGTCGCTGTTTTAATCCAAAAACACGGTTGCATTTGTTTTTCCTTATGCACTGTGTTGCAGGATTTATTTTATATGGTGCACACTTAAAACATAGATGCATTCTCTCGCATCTAGTCCCAGATTTACCGCTTACAGCTTATCAGAGTGAGCTGAGCTCATGACGTAGTACTACAGCTTGGACCCTGGCTTCAAGGCCATAGAACTATGGGATGGACCCTCAAAGGGTTAAGAATCCTTGAAAATGACGTAAACACAATGAACAAATATAGGCTATGGAAAGTGCAGTATAAGGTTTAGTAAAATCTACATTGGAAATTTGTATACTGTATTTATCGCCTCTACCATAGTTTCCAGTTTGGAGTATCGATGCATCAGCCCAGAAAGCAAGGAAAATAAAATTCTGAGAAACAGAGTTAAAAGTATATAGTGATACTAAATCTTTTGTTCAACTTTCCATACACTGAAATATTGCTCACTAGAAAAATATATACGTCAACATTTCAGTTGTTATATAGGTGTCATGTATTTCATGGGAATTAATATATATTTATATATATTTTTTCATCACTTAGGATTATTTTTGTCTATGGAATTTTCATTAGGAAAAAATATTTGGTCTTTTGATATGCAGTATTTTATTTTGCATGTGGGTTGACTTGGGTTGTTTGTAATGTTCCAAGGCAATAAAATTAATTTTATAACAATTTAAAAAGTTTAAAGTTTGAAACCAGATTTATAATTAGAAATAAAATGAATTGGTGCTACATTATAGTTATTGCTGCTTGTACTTGTATTTCAATAAATGGAAGCTGATTACAGTATTAGGTTTATTAAACTATTCTCACTCTTAATTTGCATTCACTTTTCTTTTCATTAGAAAAATGAGCAAAAGTTTGGCTTAATGGAGTTAAGGTTTGACATTTTAGATTATTTTCAAAATATTTGTCAGAAGGAAGTTTTGTCTATATATTCGTAATGTACACACACAAATTACCATGTTGTTCTTGAACAACATGGCAGTGTAGTTCAATGAACTATAACACTTATTGTTTTCCATAAAGAAAATTTTATATCCATTTCTAAGTTTTCCCTTTTTCATAATTTCTAAAGTTATTTTAACCTTATTTTTAGATAATCCTACCTTAACTTAGCTAGAAGCAATGTTGACATACATTTCTGTGTGGAATTAACAAATTCATACTTATATAATTTATTGTATTTCTCTTAATTATTGAAATATAGTCATCACTATGAGAAAAATAGGAATTTAACAGAACATTTACTAATGGCACCTAATATCAGTAGATTCAGTGGGCATTAGTGTGTAGTAACATAAGAAGTTTAAGATGATTTGACTATTTAACCAGATAATTTGCTCTTGTCATGATGATTAGGTAGATGCACAGAATGTTGAAATCTTTTATGTTTTGTGTATTGAAAGAGCTTATTCATGATTATATGGGTAAGCTGTTAATTATTTTAAAGTCCTGTATTTTTTGACATGACCAAGTTCTTAGTCAATTTCTTGATGATATTCAGTTGGTAATAACACATGCATGCACACACACCTTCACACATTTATGTACACAACTTGACTCACAAAATCGTAATGTACGTACACATACACATTCCTTTGAGCAGTAAAACTTATAGACAATGTTGTCTTCACTTTTGTTAGCATTCCACCATGTACAGTGGACCCCCGAGTTTCGGTCACCTCGGAAATCGAACAATTATGTAAGTTTAATATTGTAAGTGCTTTTGTATGTGTATTTTTGGGGGTCTGAAAGAACTAATCTAATTTACATTTTTCCTTAAGGGAACAAATTCGTTCGGTAATGGCACTTGAACAGCCTTCTAGGATGAATTATGACCGAAACTTGGGGGTCCACTGTATTTCTTTAAACACATTATTTGCTCTTATAGCCATTAACCCTTTGAGGGCCCAAGAATTTAAAAAAAAAAAAAAAATTCTTATGAAATGGTAGAGAATCTTTTTATAAAGGTAATAAAACAAAAAGTATGAAATTTGATGGAAATTTGATGAAATTACACCGGCGAATTTTACTGCGTCAGAGATATTTACGTGTCGGCGATTTTGCCCACTTTGACGCCAATTTTTTTAGACCAATTACATTATTCCAGTCTACCAAATTCTTAGCTAGTATTACTAATATTTTATTGATTGAGCACAAGAAACTGCCCAATCATCTATTTCATCTACCCAATACCGTGATCAGAAATTGGTAATCTGGCCAATTTCACACACAGTTCAAAATATTCCATTTTCAAAATAGTGTCCAGAATAAACAATGTAGGCATTCCTGGCACTAAAATAACATTTCCTCTGTTTATTAGTTATGTTTCCAGGCTTTACAGATGAAGTCCATTTTGATTTTTGATTTACATAAAGAATTTTTATTCACACCAAAAAATAGAAGATTTACTGTTATATAATATTGTAACAATTGTATAAATAATATCATCTCATTTGTGAATGTATATTAGACCCACCAGTTGATGTGTATTGGACGTGGGAAGTCATTTGTTTACTCTTCAACATCAGCAAAAATCAAACATTTCTGCTAATTTGAACTCAATTTCAAGCTATTTTCAGTACTAAAACCAATCAAAATCATCTCCATTTCTGTAATATGTCTTCCATTCTATCAAATGAGACCAAGAAACCGCGAATACAAAAGTAAAAACTGAACGAAAATACACCACAAAGCCGGTGTTTTAATCCAAAAACACCTGGAGTTACCTAGAGAGGGTTTCGGGGGTCAACGCCCCCGCGGCTCGGTCTGAGACCAGGCCTCATGGTGGATCAGGGTCGCATTTTTTTTCTCTTTATGCACTGCATGCTGCAGGATTTGTTTTATATGGTGCACACTTACCACATAGATGCATTCTCTCATATCTAGGCCCAAATTCACTGCTCACAGCTTATCTGAGTGAGCTGAGCTCGTGACATAGAACTATGGCTTGGACCCTCAAAGGGTTAACATTTACCAGTAAATATTGCTGCCATTCATAGTTTGCATTTACGATATTTAGTTTAGTGATAGGCAGTTATTGTGTACAATAGTGTTGTCTGTTACAGTGGTTATACTTTTTGTTGGTAACAGTAACTAAATTGTTATTATTTTGAAGATTCAGAATAGGACCAAGAATCTATGGCAGTCTTTCTCAGTAAAGCCACTGGCAATCTTTCTTAGTTAAGCTACTGGCAGTCTTTCTTAGTAAAGCTACTGGCAGTCTTTCTTAGTAAAGCTACTGTCAGTCTTTCTTAGTAAAGCTACTGGCAGTCTTTCTTAGTAAAGCCACTGGCACTCTCTTAGTAAAGCCACTGGGTATAGTAATTACATTTAAACAGACAATACAACCTAACACTAATGATGTATAAAATAAATTTAGTGAATTTCTTTAATTTGAGCTTTTAAAGAGTTGCATGCAAGTTGTTGAGCGAGATGTGGTATTATCTTTATTGGCATTGGAAACAAAACATTATTAAGAGCTTTAATATTGAAAACTTTTATAGTTGATAATGTGGAAATAATTTCAAACTAAGTAATTTGTTTGGTAGCTAATCTAGATCACTCAGAAATGCATTTAGTTTAGTAATATCTATGGTTTACATGCAGCTCCTTTGTTGTTGCAGAAAACATATGTGAAATCCTGAAGTTAATTTCTTTTATAATAGTTACACCCCTTAAGGGTGAGGGATTCTTGATCCAAGGAACTGGACCTCTCCTCCTATTCCTTGGCTTGAACCTGATTGCTGTTACAATAAAGATTGTAGTAGAATGAATATAAAAAAAAATTACAAGAATAGAGGTTGAGAAGGGAACTACCAGAAAAGTAAGTTCATGCAGGAGGTGTCTGATTACCTGGTTTGTGATGGTTTTGTGGGCCTGTGAAGCAATAACTTACCAGGAGAACTTAGTCTAAGTACACTAGAAATAATGTATGGGAGGGTCATTTTCCAATAACAGAAACATAAATTAGTTGTTGGATGGTATTTAAAATAAGCTGCTGTTGAAATTTTCAAGTGATATTGGATAAGGATTTTATTTGTAATTTAACCACAAAGTTTGAACAGAATCAAATGATTTGTAGTATGGAAAGGTTGTGATAATATGACTATAGTATACAGAAGGTAATATATAATAGTTGTATTAAGAAGGATAGTTTAAAAGAGGACTTTGTCTAGTGTCTTTCTGACCATCAGTTGGTGTATGAGCGTGGATGATTTTTAATGTGCATCATTTGCATCGATTTACCATTGTTGTGCACAAAATACTGTATCAGAATTGGGCTTATAAAACAAAGTACTGTACACGTATGCATTTCTGAAAAACACTCGACTCCTATCTCTTTACACCGGTGTTTCTTAGACACTATGTACAGTATTTTCCAGGTGAATATTCATTTTGTAATTTAGTAATTGGTTCCGATTTAGAATTCTTTTGTCAGTACTGAATAGAGTGAAACTGTTCTACATTTCTTGCTAGAAACATTATTTAGACACTATAGTACAGAGAATAGTCCTTAATCTTCATTCTACAGTACAGTGGACCCTCGGTTAACGAACACCCCGGAAATCGTGCAAGTATGTAAGTATAAAATTGTATGTGCTTGTGGAAGTGTATATTTGGGGGTCTGAAATAGACTAACCTACATGACATTATTTCTTAAGGACGTAAATTCGTTCGGTAATGGCACTTGAGCAGGCTTCTGCAATGAATTTTTTTCGTTAACCGAGGGTCCACTGTACTTTCAGATGTACAGTGGTACCTCGGGTTATGAGCTTAATTCGTTCTAGAAGGCTGTTTGAGTGCCGATACCGAACGAATTTGTTCCCATCAGGAATAATGTAAATCAGATTAATCCATTTCAGACCCCCAAAAATACACTTACATAATTGTTCGAGTTGGGAGCTGCTCGTATGTCAAGGTACTACTGTACTACTTAGATACAGTAGGGCCATGCTTTACAGCATTTTGCCTTATGGTGTGCCGCTAATACGGACATTTCAGATTATGACCAAAACTTGCTATATGGCTTCCCCCACCTGAATTTCTAATATGGTCACCGCGCCCCACAAAGTTTGTTTACATTTTTCTTGAGCTCCATGAGCATGGCATCTCTCCATTATGTCTGGAAACTTTCCGAAATTTCAAGTGTTTTAAAGTTATTTCATGTTTTATATATACTCTGATAATTATTGTACTTATGTGTACCTGTACTTAAATAAACTTACAGACTGTGTAAGTTTATTTAGGTACAGAGTGTCTTATTAATCTTGAGGATGCCATAATAATAATAATATGCAATAATAATCACTGAGGTGGATTAAATGTTGTAAATTACGTTAATACGTATAAACATTTTCATTAATCCATCTATGTTTTTTCAAAATTATATAATAAACACACTACGTAACATATAAACATGATAAATACACCCCACAGTAGAATAAATTATCATAAATATGAAATGTTAGATGTAGATAAACGTGTATGAACCAAAACCAGACGCATTCGTTTGCTTGTTTACATACTCTGCATCTCTCTCCTCTCTCATTTACTCGTTCTCTCTTGCTCTTGTTTATTTGTTTTATCTCGTTTACTCACCTCTCACCCTACATTAGACTATAAATATTTTAATGTAAGTTATGAGTGTACTCTATATGCATTTTATCGCTCTGGGACGCTTTAAATGTCATAGTAGATTACATGTGGGTAGGGTGGCCTGGCTGGCTACCATTCCTCCCACACCTGACTTCCTACAAATAAATACCACTCACCTCTTACCCTACATTAAGACTTCAAATATTTTAAGGTAAGTAATGAGTGTACTGTGTGTATTTTACTTTTTATTGTTTTTAATGCCTAGTTCTATTGCTAACTTAATGTATGTTTGTGTAAAATTATCTATGCATTTATAAGTGGAAAAAATGGTGTTCTGCTTTCCGGCAACGTCCGCGTTCCGGTGGTAGCCTGGAAAATAACCTGCCGTATAAGTGGGGCCCTACTGTATGTACTCGGATAACTCCTACACCACCTTACATAAACTAGATTTAACACCTATATCAAGTTATCTTGTTTCATTCATTCAGAGTGACCAAACTGTCTCAACAACAACTTTTTCATTATACCTTTCAAATATTCATGTTGCAACAATCTTCTAATTTGTTCATTATTTCTTTTCTGCATAAAATTCACATGACATATTGATCTCAGACAATACATTTCCATTGCCTCTAAGCTTCTCTTATCTGCAATATTTAATGACAGTTCTTTGCACCTTTACAAAAGTAACAGCAGCTGTATACGGTACTGTGATACATTCCTATTTCTGTATTCATTTGTAAACTTTCTTCTACAGATTCAGCACTTGCAATTTTTTTTACCTGTCTATTTCTTGATTTACCCCATTTTGTCTCTTTTTTTTTACATGTCTGTTCTTTGATTTACCTATTGATCTGTTCCTACATTCTCTTCCGAGTATCTGAATACTGTACATTTATTTCCTCTACACAATTTCCCTCCATTTTGATCATCAGTTTTTCATTTTGTATGCTTACTAGTATTCTCATCACTTTTTTATGCATTCATTTTTAAAACTGCTTCTTTTACACACCTTTTGAAACTCTTTTGCAACCCTTATCCACCCTGTAATATGTATCTTCTAATTCCATAAATGTAAAAACTATATACTTTTCCCTCATCTAAATAGTTTAATGTAATTATATGATCTATGCATTCCCTTCTATTCTATTTTTTTTTAAAAACACTGTCATCACATTTCTGTAATGCATTTTACTTAATACTGTATATGTTATAGACTTCTTTCCCAGTAATTCTTACATGCACTCTTGTTCTCCTTTCCTTTGTACAAAGGAACCAAACATGTTCACTGCCAATCCTTAGGCACCTTAACTTCCATTCATACATGGAATATGTGCACTGATTCCATTACTATTCCTAATTATTTTCAGCATCTCACCTGTAATCCTATCCACTCTTCCTTTTCTCTCTGTCGATGCTCTTTCTCCTTTACTGTTCATGTTCACTTCTAATATTCTGTTTCCTCATTGTACATATTCACTTGCAGTAGTCTTACTACTTTACTTCACTTGCTAGGTTCATTCTCACTTCAAACCCATTTCTATGCTTTGATTTCAAGACCTACATTAAAAAACTGTACATTATTCATCATCATTCCTATTCATTTTTAACAGATCAGTCTGTTCTGTTGATTTCCTCATCTTGTTTTCTCTCTCCAAAACTTTTATTCTTAAAAAAATTGTTGACAATGCCTCACCCATTCTTTAATTTGCTATTCTTTTGCACTCATTTACCACTTTTTTTAACTATGTACTTTCTTTTCTATATACAGTGGACCCCCGAGTAACGTAAAAACTTCATCTCACAAGCCTGCTCAAGTGCCATTACCGAACGAATTTACTCCCTTAAGGAATAATGTCACGTAGGTTAGTCTATTTCAGACCCCCAAAAATACACTTCCACAAGCACTCACAATATTATACTTACATAATTGTACGATTTCCGGGGTGTTCGTTACTCAGGGGTCCACTGTAGTTTCTTTTTTTTTTTTTTTTTTTAGTTTTGTAATTCAAAACTTTTTCATATAATTTTTGCTTTTTTTTTTTTTGTTGTTGTTATTTTGTTCTATTGGGAATATTCAAGTTAAATTTTAACAAATAAATAATGAATATTTGTCATTTTGAAGGATAATAGGTAATGCTTTCATAAAATAGCTTAAAATTGTTGGTGTTGTCACAAAATGAGCATTATTTATAAAAATAAATACTGAGTGACCAATGAAGTAGAAATATAAGTTTTTAAAATTCATCCATATGAAAAATTTCCTCTTACATTATTGCACTCGGTCTCTAATAACATTACTTTTATTTGAGACTGAAGCGAAATCTGAATCAAAATGAATTCTTCAACCTGGTTTGATAATCTTATTTGTGCAAGATAAGAAAATCAGAGAGAATGTTTATTCAAGTTAAGTTTGTTCAGAGATCATTTAGTAGTAGAGTATTTGTAAACTACACTAGTTTATTGTAATAAAATATTTTTCAGTTATATTTTGTCATGCATTGATTTTTTTTATATAAATTTCAAAATGTTTATGCAGAATGTATGTGGAGTATTTTACAGACAATGTTTTGTAAGTAACAGTCTTGCCTAATTATGTTGACGCATTGAAGTTTGAAAAACTTCGATTGTGTATTTGCCTGTGAAGAAATAAATTTCTCATTGATGGTCGTGGCACTGAAAGGGTTAAATATATTAGAAAACTCATTATTTGCAAAATTTTATTGCCAGTTTATTCAGATGTTGCTACATTAATCTTACAGCTGCTAGTAGCAACACATTTTTAAGAGCAAGTTCAGAATAATGAATTTTTTATATGAATTATAATTTGCCTATGAAAAGATGCTAAACTAATACAGTATTATCATGTTGGCTTACTAAAAAATGATAAACATAAGTGCTTATGATCCCGCAGACAAGAACTTGGAATAAATGTTAAATGAAAAAATCTATACTTGTTATTGCTTTGTTTTTGTTTTTTCTGATGCGCCCAGCGCAGTATAAAATTTGGGATGTCTGAGGATTCAAATGACAATGTTGATAAAATATGAGAATTTATTTTGTGAGTGTGAATGAATTTATTTTGGAGTAATGTTTCCAGTACTATACTTGAGTATAAATAAGAGATGCTGAGGAACAAGTACAGAATCTTCTCTGTTTCATTGTTACTCTCCCACTGTGTATATATATCCACTAAATGCAAATCTCTTATGGGAATACCTTCAATTGGTTTTTCATATCTAAATAGAGAAATGAGGACAGTGTGATGTAATATCAGTGTGCAACATCTCAAGGATAGTGCAATGTATGTTATGTATGGTGAGCATGTGAGTTAAGTGGTTAGCACATTAACACTGACTGTGCGGAGCATAAAAATATAAGATAAGAACTCTGGCTTAGTATACAGATTACACAGTAGATGCCTTTTGGTTGATGTGCTCTACTGTATAATTAGGAGCCCTAGGCCTAGTGGTTCTGTAATACCATTGTTGTCCCACAAAGTGTTCATACAAATTTTGATTTTTGTGTGCACTTTGGTGAGGGATGAGCTATATTGTTATAATTTTTTATGATAAATATATGTAGTTCAAAACTAAGGTGTATAATGAGTGGAATAAATAAGAAAAGCTATGCATCCCACTCTGTTGTCATTATTATTTATAATTGTTTCTTATTGAATATAAGATTTTTTATAAAAGAATGGTAAAAGATAAAAGTAAAAATCGAAAACAGAGAACAAATTGCAGATTTAGTGACAAATGGTTGATGATTTGTAATTTATGAACTGTAAAAACTGTCAATAAAGACATAGAACTATATAATAGTAGTAGATTTCTTTATCCTCTAGGTTGATAAGTTATGTCCCTCTTCTCTGAAGAGGGGGTGTCTTGAAGACAGTGAAGGGGCTTTGATCCAAGGAACTGGACTTATCCTTTCTTCACTTGGATTAAACTTGAATACCTCTCGCATCCATGCATTCAGGATGCTATCCAAAAGTTCCTCTTTAAGGGGGGCTCCTTGTCGTGGTAAAGAGGCTATCGGTCTGAGGAATTGGACCTCTTGGTCTTCTTCCTCAGACCGAACCTAATTACCCCTCCCTTTTCCCATCTTCCCCATCCTCCCTTTTCCCTTTCCTCCTCCTCCTCATCCCTCCCTTATTTCCTTCCCAGTTTTGCCCTGGGAGCTTCTCTCCTCAGGCATTCTAGTTCCTAGGTAGGGGGAAGGGTATCGTAGTCCATCCCATTCCGTTGAGGTCCTTGGCGGTGGTGTAGTTTGCCGTGGAATCTGGATCGCCTGGGGATGTCCCGATCCTCTCCGGTCACCCGGGGGTGGCTTTGGGTATCTTTCGGGCGACGGGTGTATCTCTGAGGCCACCTTCGGATTCCGGGGTGGTGGCCGAAGGCGGTATGCTTTGTGGCGGATATCCGGCCGCCTCTCTTTTGTCCGCCGAGATGGCTCGGTGTATGTGAGGTTGCTATCCCGGATTGCTGGTTTACTGGCGTGAAGGGTAGGGTATGGCACGGGTTCCATGCAGCATCTGCACTACTTGCGGTGTTGAGGTCCTCTTGGGCACGGAGGGGATTTGCGCTCCCTTTCATTCCTCCTAGGACCTATTCCTCCACGTTCCCCTTTTTTATTCTTTTTTATTTTTATTTTCTTTCTTTTTCTTTTTTTTTCTTAAAAATAAAAAGAAAGAAGTAACCTAACCATGGCTGACCCAATCCATGAACCCACTACCCCGGGCCCCTTCCTGATACCGCACCCAGTACTGACCCTGCCTCGTTAACGGATGACTCTTTGGACACCTCTCATGCCCCTGTACCTCTTGCTGGTGCTGGTTCGTCACCTGCTTCAGGTACCAGGGTCCCGACTGGCCCTTTCGATACGTCTGACCTTCGCTCTTCTCTGACCTTGATTCCGGCTTCTCCTCGACGGTGCGGCAATTTTCGACGCTCGCCCGTCTCCCATCGGACCACCCCGGTCCCACACAAAACGACCAAGACCCACACATGACGATTCGACACTCCTTCTCGTTCATCGCAGAAACGACCAGCTGCACGCACTCCCTTAAACTCAATGTTTCAAACTACTCAATGGACAAAGTTTTTACTCTTCGTCCAACTTCTCCTAATACCTATCTTTCAGACCATAGTATTGGTAAGGCTCTGCTACGCCATGTTGGTCAAAACATCTCATTTCACGCTCTCAAGAGCGGCACTCGCATCATCACGGTCCAGAATGCTGGCAAAGCTCGCGATCTTTCTCTTCTTACGACCATTGACAATACACCTGTTACTATTGACAAGCACCATTCCCTCAATTCTTGTTGTGGTTCTGTCATTTTGCCCCACACCATTGTCCA
>WNWK01002359.1:0-213755 GCA_009830355.1 Cherax destructor
ATCTCTCACACCATGGTCAAGTAGCATCCTCATCTTCACACCATGGTCAAGTAGCATCCTCATCTCTCACACCACTGTCAAGTAGCATCCTCATCTCTCACACCATGGTCAAGTAGCATCATCTCTCACACCATGGTCAAGTAGCATCCTCATCTTTCACACCATTGTCAAGTAGCATCCTCATCTCTCACCATGGTCAAGTAGCATCCTCATCTCTCACACCATGGTCAAGTAGCATCCTCATCTCTCACACCATGGTCAAGTAGCATCCTCATCTCTCACACCATGGTCAAGTAGCATCCTTACCTCTCACACCATGGTCAAGTAGCATCCTCATCTCTCACACCATGGTCAAGTAGCTTCCTCACCTCTCTCACCATGGTCAAGTAGCATCCTCATCTCTCACACCATGGTGAAGTAGCATCATCTCTCACACCATGGTCAAGTAGCTTCACCTCTCACACCATGGTCAAGTAGCATCACCTCTCACACCATGGTCAAGTATCATCATCTCTCACACCATGGTCAAGTAGCATCCTCATCTCTCACACCATGGTCAAGTAGCATCCTCATCTCTCACACCATTGTCAAGTAACATAATCATCTCTCACACCATGGTCAAGTAGCATCCTCATCTCTCACACCATGGTCAAGTAGCATCCTCATCTCTCACACCATGGTCAAGTAGCATCCTCATCTCTCACACCATGGTCAAGTAGCATCCTCACCTCTCACACCATGGTCAAGTAGCATCCTCATCTCTCACACCATGGTCAAGTAGCATCCTCACCTCTCACACCATGGTCAAGTAGCATCCTCATCTCTCACACCATGGTCAAGTAGCATCCTCATCTCTCACACCATGGTCAAGTAGCATCCTCATCTCTCACACCATGGTCAAGTAGCATCCTCATCTTCACACCATGGTCAAGTAGCATCCTCATCTCTCACACCATGGTCAAGTAGCATCCTCACCTCTCACACCATGGTCAAGTAGCATCCTCATCTCTCACCCATGGTCAAGTAGCATCCTCATCTCTCACACCATGGTCAAGTAGCATCCTCATCTCTCACACCATGGTCAAGTAGCATCCTCATCTCTCACACCATGGTCAAGTAGCATCCTCATCTCTCACACCATGGTCAAGTAGCATCCTCATCTCTCACACCATGGTCAAGTAGCATCCTCACCTCTCACACCATGGTCAAGTAGCATCCTCATCTCTCACATCATGGTCAAGTAGCATCATCTCTCACACAATGGTCAAGTAGCATCCTCATCTCTCACACTATGGTCAAGTAGCATCCTCATCTCTCACACCATGGTCAAGTAGCTTCTTCACACCCTTCAATTCAAGGGAAACCAAGCCACTGATGATCCCCTTTAAGTCACATGTTCTATCTAGGCTGCAATACTGGTGTTCACGAACACCCTCTTTCAAGGCAGGTGAAACTGCAGACCTGTAGAATGTACAGACAACCTTTACTATACGTATTAATTCAGTCAAGCACCTTAATTACTGAGAACGTTTGAAGTGACTTGACTTGTACTCCCTTGAACGCAGGCGACAAAGACACATCATAAACTACACCTGGAAAATCCTAGAGGGACTGGTCCCAAATCTGCACACAAAATCACTCCCTATCAAAACAAAAAGACGCGGTAGATGGCGCAACAGACCCTCAGTGAAAAACAAGTGTACCATGTCAGGGGCCCAAGACTGTGAACAGCCTCCCATCATACATAAGGGGGGTTACCAACAGACCCTTATCTGTTTTCAAAGGGAAACCTGACAGATACCGGCCTGACCAGCCGGACTGTGCTCCATACACTGGATTACCTGTGACCAAGCCCTGTTTCACCTAGAAGCCCAGCCGCGGGGGCGCTGACCCCCAAAATCCCTCAGGTATACTCCCTTACAACGTGGTAAATGTAACATCACAACATAGTAGACATGACATTCTCACCTCCTCACATGATATATACATTACAAGTACATTACATATATCTTTATCTTATCTTTGATGAGTTTCCAGAGTCTTACTACTCTCGGAGCCCGGCCATAGGCCAGGCTCGTCTGGTGCTTGCCTGGTCAACCAGGCTGTCGCTGCTGGTGGCCCGCTGCCCAACATATCCATCACAGCCTGGTTGATCTGGCACCTGGTGAAGATACTTGTCCAACGAACCTACAGCATAGAACTTTCACATGATCAGTCATCTCCAGAACCTTGAGAAGATTCAGAAGAACTGAACCTCGCCACTTTGGAGGGGAGAAAACCAAAGTGAGACTTGATTATGACATACAAGATACTCACAGAAACTGACAAAATAAACTAAAACACAGAATGATGCTAGGAAATCTTTCTTCAGCCACAGGGTTATATCACAAGTACAATGAACTGGAAAAAAAATTGTTCCACCACTGAAATATGTAAACAATTTGTTCCACCACTGAAACATGTAAACAATTTGTTCCACCACTGAAACATGTAAACAATTTGTTCCACCACTGAAACGTAAAAAAATTGTTCCACCACTGAAACATGTAAACAATTTGTTCCACCACTGAAACATGTAAACAATTTGTTCCACCACTCAAACGTAAAAAATTTGTTCCACCACTGAAACATGTAAACAATTTGTTCCACCACTGAAATATGTAAACAATTTGTTCCACCACTGAAATATGTAAACAATTTGTTCCACAACTGAAATATGTAAACAATTTGTTCCACCACTGAAATATGTAAAAAAATTGTTCTACCACTGAAATATGTAAACAGTTTGTTCCACCACTGAAATATGTAAACCATTTGTTCCACCACTGAAATATGTAAACAATTTGTTCCACCACTGAAATATGTAAACCATTTGTTCCACCACTGAAATATGTAAACAATTTGTTCCACCACTGAAATATGTAAACATTTTGTTCCACCACCTGAAATATGTAAACAATTTGTTCCACCACTGAAATATGTAAACATTTTGTTCCACCACCTGAAATATGTAAACAATTTGTTCCACCACTGAAATATGTAAACATTTTGTTCCACCACCTGAAATATGTAAACAATTTGTTCCACCACTGAAATATGTAAACATTTTGTTCCACCACCTGAAATATGTAAACAATTTGTTCCACTTGAAAACAGAATTAAAGTCTCTTTCTTCACTAACTGCATACAAAACTTAAGAAAAAACATCTTCCTTAAAAGCCCACAAACAAGTAAACAATCTTGCTGACGCCTCACACAAGCAAACAAGAGAGAGAGAGAGAGAGAGAGAGAGAGAGAGAGAGAGAGAGAGAGAGAGAGAGAGAGCAGGACAGCAGCAGTAATGAAGGATGTGACGGGGACACCAACCGGCTCTTATCTTCCAGACAGATTGTTCTTTTTTATGATGCCTTTTTTTATCTTCCAGAAGCTAGAGAGAGAGAGAGAGAGAGAGAGAGAAAGAAAGAGAAAAAGAAGAGAGAGAGAGAAGAGAGAGAGAGAGAGAGAGAGAGAGAGAGAGAGAGAGAGAGAGATAGGCTTTGGTGCCTTGTATAAATTAAGATAGGTGACTCTGTTTACGTCTGTCTGTCTGACTGTCTTTGTCTGCCTGTTTGTACCTATGTGTGTGTGTGTGTGTACTCACCTAGTTGTGGTTTCAGGGGTCGATTCATAGCTCCTGGCCCCGCCTCTTGCCGCTACTGGGTCACTCTCCCTGCGCCATGAGCTTTATCATACCTCTTCTTGAAACTATGAATGGATCCTGCCTCCACTACATCACTTCCCAAACTATTCCACTTCCTGACCACTCTGTGACTGAAGAAATACTTCCTAACATCCCTGTGATTCATCTGAGTGTGTGTGTGTGTGTCTGCCTGTTTCACTGTGTATGTCGACCTGTATGTGTGTGTTTGTGTTTCTGTGTATATGTCAGTCCTTGTCTGTGTGTCTGTGTATGTTTGTATATCTCTGTGTATATATTTGTCGTTTTTTGCCTATCTATCTGTCTCTATATCTTTTTCTGTCTTGCAATATTATCTTCATTTTATCTTAAAAGTCATCAAAATTATCTTCAAAGTTCCTTTGAAAGTTATCTAAATTATCTTTGCGTTACCATCGTTATCAAAAATATCTTTACGTCTCCTTTCAAGTTATTAATTATGTTAACGGTACTTCCATGAAAAGTTACGAATATTATCTTTCATTATCTGCCGAGGAATAACTCTGAGTATCTCATATATCCAGGTTATTATCTGTGATTTATGCGACGTCTTAACTAAGGGGAACTCTTTCTTTTATCACAAAATATTAAGTTTGTACATAATTTGGTTATGAAGAACTGTTCTTAAGACGGGATGTGACACACACACACACACACACACACACACACACACACACACACACACACACACACACACACACACACACACACACACACACACAACACACACACAACACACACAACACACTTATTTTTATAATAATATTTTGGTAAATGCAGCTGAAAGACTTTCCATACAATATTTAATTCTGAATGAACTTTTCGAAAACAAATAGCAAAGAATAAGAGAGTGTACTGTATAAACAATGTTTACAGTGTGCTCTACGGTATTTATAACATTGTTGTAAAGTAATTTATTCCATAAATGGGCAAAACAAGAAATATTAAAGACTAATTCAGTAGCAGGTGGAATATAAATAATGGAGCTGAAAGCAATAGTGTACAAGAAGGTTAGGTAAGATTCGTCGGGTCTTTGTCATATGATGACCCACAGCTACTGGTCATCTGACCGAGGCCTTCCACTGGCTTACCCGTCCACCTCTAAGAAATTATGAAAATAATTATAACCATTACATCTTCAGTACAAGAAGCGAGCAATCCTGAGACCTAGAAGATATGTAAACAAGCCAAACAGATGTAAATAAGCCAAACATGTAAACAAGCCAAACTTGCACACAAAAATCACTCCCTACGAAAGCAAAAGACTCGGCAGGCGATGTAACATCCCCCCAATGAAGAGCAGGGGTGCCACTAGCACGTTGAGGGACAACACAATAAGTGTCAGGGGCCCAAGATTGTTCAACTGCCTCCCAGCATACATCAGGGGGATTACCAAAAAGCCTCTGGCTGTCTTCAAGCAGGCACTGGACAGTCACCTCAAGTCGGTACCTGATCAGCCGGGCTGTGGTTCGTACGTTGGACTGCTTGCGGCCAGCAGTAACAGCCTGGTTGATCAGGCTCTGGTCCAACATGAGGCCTGGTCACAGACCGGGCCGCGGGGGCGTTGACCCCTGGAATTCTCTCCAGGTAGACTCCAGGTAGATGTAAACAAGCCAAACAGATGTAAACAAGCCAAACAGATGTAAACCAGCCAAACAGATGTAAACCAGCCAAACAGATGTAAACAAGCCAAACAGAAGAGACAGATGGAACCAAATCTATTTTTTGTCAAGTTTGCAAAAAAAAAAAAAAAAAAACTAAATGTTAAAAACAAGATACAAAGAATTAGAAAGACAAGACAATAACTGAGGAGGAGGCAATGTACGAGACAACATTAACATATGTTAACTTATCTCTTACTACTCTCTCCATCATTCCACCAATCTCTCCTCTACCCTCCCGTACCCGCCCTCCTATATCCACAAACGTCTACCCGTCTTCAACCTCAAAGAAGGAAGTTTCAGAGAGTTTTTACGAAAAACGATGTTGTATATTTAGCAGATTTAAAACCCAAACAAATATTCGAGTTAGAGGTTATTGAGATAAATGAAGAAGAAGTAGAGAAATTATTACTGGATGTTGACAAATAAAAGCAATAGAGTCAGACACATAAACAACCAGCACATAGAAGGGAGAAGCCCAGGACGACGTTTCGGTCCGACCTGTAAATGCTCTAAGTCGGACCGAAATGTCGTCCTGGGCTTCTCTCTCAGACCTCTGCAACACAATTGTCATCAAAGATTTGTTAAGTTATACCATGAATTAAGGAAAGATCCTGGACTTCACCTTACGAAACAGACAAAAGCAAATGCGATAGTAATTATGAGCAAGGTGGATTATAGGGGAAAAATAACATTATCAGAAGCCAGGGGAACTGATGTGGCCCTGAATTCAATATACAATACTTCCCTTGGCTAGATGAATGAACCAGCTGACACATTACTCATGTAACTCTGACACTTGCAAAAACAAGAATTACTTAATACCAACGAGTTTGAATTCTTTTTCTGTTGTGGTGGACGACGTCTTCAGTACATAAATAACTCTCAGACTGACACCTGACACTTACTCTTGTTTGGTCCAATCTTCAGCGTCATCAACTGGTTTCACAGGTTTATAGTCCTAATAAAACTATTAATTCTTCTTCTCACTTTCCATTATCAAATTTCGAATCAATTTGTTAAATGACTTAAAATATATAATATTAATATGGAATAACTTGTGGTGAACTTTTTACAGGTGTATATTTAATGAACATCTCTTCCCGTATACTGTTACTGGAGGCTTTTGTTTACACACTTGAATTTAAAGACTAAAAGCCTGTAAATTCATTTCAATGGCCAGCCCTATCTGAGGTATACTAACACTCCCCAGGATGCCACCCACAACAGTCGACTAATACCCAGGTACCTACTTACTGCTAGTTGAGCAGAGGCAACAGGTGTACGGAAATGTGTCCAGGGTTTCCACTTGTGCCAGTAATCGAAACACAGACCCTCAGTACATGAGCTAAGGGCGCTACCAACTGAACCACGGGACACCCTGAGTTTATACTCATTTGTGACTGTTGTGTTCGTGAAGATCAGATCCAGTATATTTTTATTTCTAGTGGGCTCCATTACATCTCAAAAATCCCATCCAAAGGGTCAAGGAGGACCTGACAGTGACACCAGGGAGGAAAGTGGCAGTATATAGGCGAGGGGAAAGCAGGGCTTCCCAAGCATCATTACTAGTCACTGGTGTTTCTAGATAGATTTAAATACCCAGCACGTGCATGAAGCTCCCGTCTGATGATGAACCTTCACTAACTTGAAGAGATCCCAAGTTTGCACCCAGACTAGTGCCAGAGCTGAGAGATTTATACCAGAAGCAACAGCTGAAGGAACTCAAGCCAGAGCTGAGAGATTTATACCAGAAGGAACCCAAGACAGAGCTGAGAGATTTATACCAGGAGCAACAGCTGAAGGAACTCAAGCCAGAGCTGAGAGATTTATACCAGAAGGAACCCAAGCCAGAGATGAGAGATTTATACCAGAAGGAACCCAAGCCAGAGCTGAGAGATTTATACCAGAAGGAACCCAAGCCAGAGCTGAGAGATTTATACCAGAAGGAACCCAAGCCAGAGCTGAGAGATTTATACCAGAAGGAACCCAAGCCAGAGCTGAGAGATTTATACCAGAAGGAACCCAAGCCATAGCTGAGAGATTTATGCCAAAAGGAACCCAAGCCAGAGCTGAGAGATTTATACCAGAAGGAACCCAAGCCAGAGCTGAGATTTATACCAGAAGGAACCCAAGCCAGAGCTGAGAGATTTATACCAGAAGGAACCCAAGCCAGAGCTGAGAGATTTATGCCAAAAGGAACCCAAGCCAGAGCTGAGAGATTTATACCAGAAGGAACCCAAGCCATAGCTGAGAGATTTATGCCAAAAGGAACCCAAGCCAGAGCTGAGAGATTTATACCAGAAGGAACCCAAGCCAGAGCTGAGATTTATACCAGAAGGAACCCAAGCCAGAGCTGAGAGATTTATACCAGAAGGAACCCAAGCCAGAGCTGAGAGATTTATGCCAAAAGGAACCCAAGCCAGAGCTGAGAGATTTATAACAGAAGGAACCCAAGCCAGAGCTGAGAGATTTATACCAAAAGGAACCCAAGCCAGAGCTGAGAGATTTATACCAAAAGGAACCCAAGCCAGAGCTGAGAGATTTATACCAGAAGGAACCCAAGCCAGAGCTGAGAGATTTATACCAGAAGGAACCCAAGCCAGAGCTGAGAGATTTATACCAAAAGTAACCCAAGCCAGAGCTGAGATATTTATACCAAAAGGAACAAGTGAAGGAACTCAATCTAACGTTAAATCTCTGACGACTGTGGAAGAGAGGACAAACTGAGACACGAATATAACACATAGTTATTATAATCAAATAGAAGCGCTAAACCACAGGGGTTATACAGCGGTCTAAAGGCATAGTGAAGCTGGGAAAAGCAGAAGATACAAAAATACGTATACCAATAGGTTAAAGTGCTCCGTAGCTGGGTTGGTAGCGCACTCAACTCACACACTGGGATCTGTGGTACGATCCCCGGTACAGGTGGAAATATTAGGGCGTGTTTCCTTAAGACACCTTCTATCCCTGTTCACCAGCACAACCAACATAACCCGAACCAGCATGGCTTTAGAGCGGGTCGATCATGCCTGTCACAGCTGCTGAACCATTATGACAGAATTACGGAGGCATTGGAGGACGACCAAAACGCAGATGTGATTTACACAGATTTTGCAAATGCGTTTGACAAATGCGATCATGGAGTGATAGCGCACAAAATGAGGGCCATAGGCATTACGGGGAAGGTAGGCAGATGGATTTTTGAGTTCCTAACACACAGAACACAAAAAGTAGTAGTGAACAGGGCAAGATCCAGCATCAGCGAGGTCAAAAGCTCAGTGCCCCAAGGCACTGTCCTGGCACCTCTGCTGTTTCTCATCCTCATAGCATAGATAAAAACACCCAGCACACTTTTGTATCATCATTTGCAGATGACACTAAAATAAGCATGAAAGTCACTACGGTAGAGGACACTGAAAAATTACAGGAGGACATAAGCAAGGTCTTCCAATGGGCAGTGGAGAACAACATGACGTTCAATGGTGATAAGTTTCAGCTGCTTAGGTATGGAAAAAATGAAGAACTCAAAAGGAACACTATATACAAAACGCAAGAGGGTCACCACATAGAACGAAAGGAACACGTAAAGGACTTGGGAATAATTATGTCTGCTGATCTGTCGTTTAAAGACCATAACAAGACAAACATCACAACAGCCAGGAAGATGACGGGGTGGGTATTGAGAACTTTCAAAACAAGGGAAATAATGCCGATGGTGACACTATTCAAATCGCTAGTGCTCCCTCACTTAGAATACTGCTCAGTGCTGACGGCCCCGTTCATGGCAGGAGAAATATCAGAGCTGGAACAAATCCAGAGATCGTTTACGGCTCACATTGAGCCATTGAAACATCTAAATTATTGGGAACGCCTTCAAGTCTTGAACATGTACTCATTGGAGCGGAGGAGAGAGAGATACATGATAATATATACATGGAAAGTACTTGAGGGCCTGGTCCCAAATCTGCACACTGCCATAACAACATACTGGAGTGAGAGATATGGGAGAAAGTGTAAAATAAACCCAGTGAGGAGCAGGGGTGCGGTGGGGACAATACGGGAGCACTGTATTAACATCCGGGGTCCCAGACTATTCAACATCTTACCAGAAGATATCCGAAACACCGCTGGAACCAATGTAGAAGCCTTCAAAAGGAAACTGGACAAATATCTTCACCAGGTGCCAGATCAACCAGGCTGTGATGGATATGTGGGACAGCGGGCCTCCAGCAGCAACAGCCTGGTTGACCAGGCAAGCACCAGACGAGCCTGACCCATGGCCGGGCTCAGAGTAGATACTCTCGAAACTCTTCAAAGGTATATCAAAGGTACCTAGCAGCAAGTAGGTACCTGGGTGTTAGTCGACTGGTGTGGGTCGCATCCTGGGGGACAAAATTAACCTAATTTGCCCGAAATGCTGTGCATAACCAGGGTCTTTCTACATAGTATGTCACTGTTGTCAGCTATGGTCTGTATAAGTTGTTTCATGTGCCTGTAGAAATAAAGATTATTATTACATATATAGTCGGTTCCGGAGGTCACCGCCCCCGCAGCACGGTCCCAGACCAGGCCTCCTGACATGATCAATCAAGCTGTTGGTTCTGATACACGCAGAATATTTTAAATAAAGTGAATCACAGGGACACTGGGAAATATTTTTTTCAGTCTCAGAGACGTAGACTGAACTGGATTAGGTATGGTAGGACTCGTAAGACCTGAAACCAGTAATGGCGGTCGACGAAATTTAAGAGTCGGGCAACGTGTCAAGAGTTGACCCTAGCTAATATGAGTCAAAGATTTTATAAAACCGTGATAAATTAAAATGAAGGAAGGACAGGAAGAACAGATATAAAAAGTGAGTGACAGAGAGAGAGAGATGAGAGAGAGAGAGAGAGAGAGAGAGAGAGAGAGAAATACCTGAAGTGTTTTTTTTTTTTTTTGGGGGGGGTCAACGCCCCTGTGACCAGGTGTCAGACATCCTCCTGACAGGTACAAACATGGTAGCACCGCTGCAGAACACCAGTGTACTGCTGGTGTAACCTAAGGTTCTACAGATCATTGTTATAAAGCAACATAACAACACTTACCACACCTTCCCGAGTGGAAGACACGCTGTCACCCACCCTCTGAGCCCAGCTGCCACATAAACAAACATACAGTACTGGGTTCGAACCCCACCCGGTCCCTGATTCGTTTCCAATCGTGCTTTTTTACGATTTCGTGATTAGTATCTTACTAATGTCTAGGCGTTTGATTAGTGCTCTTGTTTATGCTTTCTTCTAAGCTTACTGTACATAAATGCCACCACGGAGTATTGATCATCTGAACTAGTAAGATGGGTGAACTAGTAAGATGGGTGAACTAGTAAGATGGGTGAACTAGTAAGATGGGTGAACTAGTAAGATGGTGAACTAGTAAGATGGGTGAACTAGGCGGGAAGATGGTGAACTGTCTAGTAAGTCATGGTGAACTGGTAAGATGGGTGAACTAGCAGTGGCAGATGCAAGAAACCAGCGCGATAAGTGAACCAGTAAGTACAGATGATGCGGGTGGCGAACTAGTAAGATGGGTGCGGAACTAGTAAAGATGGCGTAAACCATAGCAAGATGGGTGAACTAGTAAGATGGGCAGAAATCTAGCAAGATGGGAGAACTAGTAAGCAGATGGGTGAACTAGTAAGATAAAGAAACTAGTAAGATGGGAAGTAACCAGGTACATGTGGGCGGAACTATAAGAAGATGGGAAGGTGGAACTTTAGTAAGATGGGCATGAACTAGTAAGATGGGTGAACTAGTACATGGGGGTGAACTAGTAAGATGGGCAGAACTGTAGTAAGATAAAAGTGAACTAGAGCAAGATAGGTGAACTGCAAAGATGGCAAAAAGAACTAGAAGTGGGTGATATGAGATAAAGTGAACTAGTAAGATGGTAAAACTAGTAAGATGCTAAAACCAGTGATATGGTGAACTAGTAAGATGGGCAAGGTGAATCAGTAAGATGGGTGAACCTTCAGTAAGATGGCAGGAACTAGTAAGATGGGCGAACCAGCAAGATGGGCGTGAAACTGGAAAAGATAAAGTGAACTAGCAAGATGCGGGTGCAAACCAGGCGGGCATAAGATGGGGCAGAACTAGTAAGATATGGATGAAACTAGTAAGGGTGAACTTAGCAAGATGTGGGCAGAACTATAAGATAAGTGAAACCAGTAAGATGGGTGAACTAGGTAAGACATGAACTAGTAAGATGGGAAGTGAACTAGCAAGAAGATGGGAATCAGTGTATGAGAGACATGGATAACCTTCATTCAGGTAAGATGATGAACTGTCCATCTTGGCAGTAAGATGGGTGAACTAGCAAAGATGGGTGAACTAGTAAAAGAGATGGGTGAACTAAAGTAAGATAGATGTGGGTGAACTAGTAAGATGGGCGTTAGAACTAGTGTTGATGCACACACTTGTAACTTCAGAGGTAAAAGATGGGTGAACTAGTAAGATGGGAAAGTGAACTAGTAAGAGATGGGAAGGTGAACCAGTAAGATGGGCAGAACTAGTAAGATAGATATCATTTCACGGTAGAACTCAGGGCAAGATACTTAAACTGTAGCAAGATGGGTGAAATCTGAAAAGGCAAGATGGGAAAAGTGAAACTAGTAAGTGAGATGGGCAAGGTGAACTAGCAAGATGTAAAGTAACTAGTAAGATGGGCAAGGAAACTTAGCAAGATGGTGAACTAGTAAGATGGGTGAACTAGTAAGATGGATGAACTGAGTAAGATGGCAACCTCGCAGACGGCGTGAACTCAGTACATGGAATGAACCAGTGGATGAAAAGTGAACTATAAGATGAGATGGTGAACTAGAGTATTATGCGGCAACTAGTAAGATGGATGAACTCAGGGTAAGATGGGTGAAAACTGCAAGTAAGATGGAAAGTGAACTAGCAAGGTGAGATGGGTGCGGAACTAGTAAGATGGATGAACTAGTAAGATGGATGAACTAGTAAGATGGGTGAACTAGTAAGTGAGTATGATGGGTGAACTAGTAAGATGGGCAAGTGAAACTAGTAAGATGGGTGAACTTTCAGCAAGATAGATGGGTGAAACTTATTAAGAGATGGGTGAACTAGTGGTGGAGGCAGTGAAAACCAGTGGCATGGGCAGGTGAACTAGTAAGATGGGTGAACTAGTAAGATGAACCAGCAAGATAAGCAGAAAACTTTAGTAAGAGATGGACATTGAACTAGTAAGATGGGTGAACTAGCAAGATAGATGTAAGTGAACTAGTAAGTATGCGATGAACTAGCAAGATGATGAATCCAGTGCAAGATGGGTGGGAACTTGTAGGTACAAGACGGGTGCGAACTAGTAAGATGGGTGAAACCAGTGGTGTAAGATGGGTGAACTAGCAAGATGGGTAAACCAGGCAAGGAAGATGCAAGGTGAACTGAGCAAGATGGGCAAACCAGTAAGATGGATGCCGTCGAACTAAAGTATGATGGGTGAACTAGTAAGATGCGGAACTAGTAAGATGGCTATTGAACTCAGCAAGATGGGGCAGAACTCAGTGGGTGATGCAGCAGAACTAGTAAGATGGGTGAACTAGTGCAAGATGGGTGAACTAGCAAGATGGATGAACTAGAAGGCAGATGGATGAAAACCAGTGTAAGGGAGTGCGGTGAAACCTAGCAAGATGGCGGTGAACCAGTAAGATGGGGTGAACTAGTAAGATGGGTGAACTAGTAAGATGGGTGAACTAGTAAGATAGCAAGTAATTTAGCAAGATGGGTGAACTAGTAAGAGAGGTGCCAAGGTGAACTAGTAAGACGGATGAACTAGTAAGATGGGCAGAAATCAGTAGGGATAAGTGGGAACTAGTGTTATGATTGAACTAGTAAGAAGATGGGTGAACTTTCAGTGCAAGATGGGTGAACTAGTAAGATGTTATAAGTGAAATCAACTAGTAAGCAGATATGGATGAACTAGTAAGATGGGTGAGAAGCAAACTGGTATATGATGATGAACTAGTAAGATGGGTGGAACTAGCAAGATTTACTGAATTTCAGCAAGATGGATTGAACTAGTAAGATGTGGTGAACTTCCAGCAAAGATATATAAGTAACTAGTGGAAGAGATGCTGGCAGAACCTGTGGCAGATGGGTGAGAACTGTCAGTGGAAAGATGGGTGAACTATTAAGTGCAGAGATGGTGGAACTAGTAAGATGGGTGAACTAGTGCAAGAGATAGATGGGTGAACTAGTAAGTATAAGTGAACTAGCAAGTAAGATAGAAAGATGGTGAAACTAGTAAGATGGGTGAACTAGTAAGAGATGGATGAACTTCAGTGTAAGATGGGTGAACTAGTAAGATGAAGTGAACTAGTAAGATGGATGAACTTAGTAAGATGGATGAACTAGTAAGATGGGTGGAACTAGTAAGATGGTGAACTAGTAAGATGGGCAGAACTAGTAAGATGGGCAGAACTAGTAAAAGGCAGATGGGTGAACTAGTAAGATGGCAGAACTAGTAAGATGGGTGAACTAGTAAGATGGATGAACTAGTATGATGGGTGAACTAGTAAGATGGGTGAACTAGTAAGATGGTTGAACTAGTAAGATGGGTGAACTAGTAAGATGGGTGAACTAGTAAGATGGGTGAACTAGTAAGATGGGTGAACTAGTAAGATGGGTGAACTAGTAAGATGGGTGAACTAGTAAGATGGGTGAACTAGTAAGATGGGTGAACTAGTAAGATGGGTGAACTAGTAAGATGGGTGAACTAGTAAGATGGGTGAACTAGTAAGATGGGTGAACTAGTAAGATGGGTGAACTAGTAAGATGGGTGAACTAGTAAGATGGGTGAACTAGTAAGATGGGTGAACTAGTAAGATGGGTGAACTAGTAAGATGGGTGAACTAGTAAGATGGGTGAACTAGTAAGATGGGTGAACTAGTAAGATGGGTGAACTAGTAAGATGGGTGAACTAGTAAGATGGGTGAACTAGTAAGATGGGTGAACTAGTAAGATGGGTGAACTAGTAAGATGGATGAACTAGTAAGATGGGTGAACTAGTAAGATGGATGAACTAGTAAGATGGGTGAACTAGTAAGATGGGTGAACTAGTAAGATGGGTGAACTAGTAAGATGGGTGAACTAGTAAGATGGGTGAACTAGTAAGATGGTGAACTAGTAAGATGGGTGAACTAGTAAGATGGGTGAACTAGTAAGATGGGTGAACTAGTAAGATGATGGTGAACTAGTAAGATGGGTGAACTAGTAAGATGGGTGAACTAGTAAGATGGGTGAACTAGTAAGATGGGTGAACTAGTAAGATGGTGAACTAGTAAGATGGGTGAACTAGTAAGATGGGTGAACTAGTAAGATGGGTGAACTAGTAAGATGGGTGAACTAGTAAGATGGGTGAACTAGTAAGATGGGTGAACTAGTAAGATGGGTGAACTAGTAAGATGGGTGAACTAGTAAGATGGGTGAACTAGTAAGATGGGTGAACTAGTAAGATGGGTGAACTAGTAAGATGGGTGAACTAGTAAGATGGGTGAACTAGTAAGATGGATGAACTAGTAAGATGGTGAACTAGTAAGATGGGTGAACTAGTAAGATGGGAACTAGTAAGATGGGTGAACTAGTAAGATGGGTGAACTAGTAAGATGGTGAACTAGTAAGTGACTAGAAGATGGGTGAACTAGTAAGATGGGTGAACTAGTAAGATGGGTGAACTAGTAAGATGGGTGAACTAGTAAGATGGTGAACTAGTAAGGGTGGAGTGAACTAGTAAGATGGGTGAACTAGTAAGATGGGTGAACTAGTAAGATGGGTGAACTAGTAAGATGGATGAACTAGTAAGATGGGTGAACTAGTAAGATGGGTGAACTAGTAAGATGGGTGAACTAGTAAGATGGGTGAACTAAAGATGGGTGAACTAGTAGATGGGTGAACTAGTAAGATGGGTGAACTAGTAAGATGGGTGAACTAGTAAGATGGGTGAACTAGTAAGATGGGTGAACTAGTAAGATGGGTGAACTAGTAAGATGGGTGAACTAGTAAGATGGGTGAACTAGTAAGATGGGTGAACTAGTAAGATGGGTGAACTAGTAAGATGGGTGAACTAGTAAGATGGGTGAACTAGTAAGATGGGTGAACTAGTAAGATGGGTGAACTAGTAAGATGGGTGAACTAGTAAGATGGGTGAACACACACCGTACACTAAGAGGGACTCACATAAAGCCAATGTAGAGAGTGCAGTGGAGGTAATGTACAAGTATCGTCACCAGGTGCCAGATCAACCAGGTGAGCCTGGCCCAAGGCCGGGCTCTGGGAGTAGAAAAACTTTCAGAACTCGTCAAAAGTATATTGAAGGTATAATCATGGTTGGTGATGGGAGTGTACAAGGATGGTCACAGTTACTACAATGATGGGGGTGAACAAGGATGGTCACAGTTACTACAGTGATGGGAGTGTACAAGGATGGTCACAGTTACTACAGTGATGGGGGTGTACAAGGATGGTCACAGTTATTACAGTGATGGGAGTGTACGAGGATGGTCACAGTTACTACAGTGATGGGAGTGTACAAGGATGGTCACAGTTACTACAGGAGAAAGGGAGATGATGCTAGGGAGAGAAAGGATCCTGGGAGAGAGAGGATGATGGGAGAGAGAGGATGCTGGAAGGGAGAG
This sequence comes from Cherax destructor, assembly GCA_009830355.1. Taxonomy (NCBI): domain Eukaryota; kingdom Metazoa; phylum Arthropoda; class Malacostraca; order Decapoda; family Parastacidae; genus Cherax; species Cherax destructor. The sequence goes on from WNWK01002359.1 coordinate 16,073, forward strand.
GATGCTGGGAGAGAGAGGATGATGGGAGAGAGAGGATGCTGGAAGGGAGAGGAAGATGGGAGAGAGAGGATGATGGGAGAGAGAGGATGCTGGGAGAGAGAGGATGATGGGAGAGAGAGGATGCTGGAAGGGAGAGGATGCTGGGAGAGAGAAGAGAGAGGATACCTGGAGAGGGTTTCGGGGATCAATGCCCCCGAGGCGCCCGGTCTGTGACCAGGCTTCGTTTGGGAGGGAGAAGATAATGGGAGGGAGAGGATGCTGGGAGGGATAGAATACTGGGAGGGAGAGGATGCTGGGAGGAATAGGATACTGGGAGGGAGAGGATGCTGGGAGGGAGAGTATGCTGGAAGGGAGAGAAGAGAGGATACTGGGAGGGAGATGATGCTGGGAGGGAGAGTATGCTGGAAGGGAGAGAAGAGAGGATACTGGGAGGGAGAGGATGCTGGGAGAGAGAGAAGAGAGGATGCTGGGAGGGAGTGAAGAACCAGACAGCAGCGGTCGTTGCCTCCGGCCACCTAGTCACATCTCAGCCACCCGGCCTTAACACACACACACAACCTCGGGGCCAGGAGCTGTGATTCGACCCCTGCAACCACAACTAGGTGAGTACACACACACTATGGAGAACTTGAGGGGAAGGTAGCAAGAGCATATGGATAAACAAAAGGCTTTGGCACTATGCCCCAAATAAAAGGAGTAACAGGAGTACATCTGGATATATATATTTGCAATTCATGTTTCATCTGTTACAAACACACTTAACCATGACATATCACATAATACAGTATTTATATTCCTCAGTAAGTGGACAATCAAGTACATAGTGTTCCAAACAGTGACCATATGGCTGTCCACATATTCTGCATTTTGTTTGACCATCATGTGTGTATCTGTCAAACTGCCAGAAATACTTGTAAGCAAGCCAAAGTCCGGCCACCACAACATCAGTCAGTCTGTACACTGCAAGTTCCCCCTGAATGTGTTTAATTACTTTCATGTTATAGCTGGAGTCTACCTGGGGGATGTTTCTGGGGTCAACGCCCCCGCGGCCCTGTCCATGACTAGGCCTCGTGGTGGATCAGGGCGTGATCAACCAGGCTGTTACTGCTGGCCGCACGCAAACCGACGTATGAGCCACAGCCCGACTGGTCAGGTACTAACTTGACGTGGCTGTCCAGTTCCCTCTTGAAGACAGCCAAGGTACTATTGGTAATCCCTCCTTATGTATGCTGGGAGTCATAGCTAGTGATAGGTCTACTCAGGCTTCTAACTGTATTCCCATAACATTAAAATTCATTATTTTCTTCTCCTAATGGTATTTGTAATTTTTAAAAAAACATACCAAAGTTACATCCATCTAACATGACTCACAAAATCGTAATGACACGATTGCAAACAAACCAGACCACGGGTGGGGATAGAACCAGCGGTCAGCCTCAAAAGTCCGGTCTCGAGTTTTAAGACTCTCTGATCGCGGGTTCTAACCCCACCCGTGGTATGGTTTGTTTACATCCATTTATTTTTCTTCGGGATACTTCTTAAAGCTAACTGATTAACTTTATCTTGTATTAGTATTTCAACTTGATTAAATCTATAAGAATTGTACACTAACTTAAGTCTCTCACTGATTTTCAATATCCATAACTGGCATATCCAATGGTCATGTTATTAGAGTAATTATGACATAATCAGTAATGATCAAGGAATCAAGTTCAGTGTCATTACTCTGCGTTAGTGGCATTAAGATGTTAGGTAAAAACGACACAAGTGCGACTAATGCGACATTTTACTGTGGCAACGTTTCGCTCTCCAGGAGCTTTATCCAGCCGTTATAAACAAGGACACGGGTATATATAGATAGTTGGAATGATTCCTATCTAGAGAGGCGACAACGAGAGCAGATGCAGCCCTGCCAGTACTCTCTTATTTACATCTATCAGTGTATGAAATCTGTGATATATTCTTAATAGTTACATGAGTCGCTTCCGAAGGTCACCGCATCTCCGGCCTGGTCCCAGACCATGCCTCCTGATCAATCAAACTCTTGGTACCCTCAGCCCGTAGTCCAACTTATGCACCACAACCCAGCTGATCAGGAACTGTTTTGAGGAGACTGACGAGTTCCCTCTTCAAGACAGCTATACGGGGTTTGTTGGTAATAATGAATAATGAAGATTTAATAATGAAGATTTTATAATGAATAATGAAGATTTAATAACGAAGCAAAAAAAAAAAGGAGCCGAGGAATCAGGGACAAAAAAAAGGTCATAGGCCGCAAAAACAAGCACGTAGGCACGCAAGCACACACACATACGAACCTACGTAGGCACGCAAGCACACACACACATACGAACCTACGTAGGCACGCAAGTACACACATACGAACGTAGGCACGCAAGCACACACACATACGAACGTAGGCACGCAAGCACACACACATACGAACGTAGGCACGCAAGCACACACACATACGAACGTATTCACGCACGGACTCGTGCATATAACTACGTACTGCAGTATTATCGTGGTGTCATCCATAAAAACTATAAAAAAAACTATTTACGACTACCAATTTGATCATATAATTCCAGACAGGAGTCCCAGGTGTAATATTACACAGTCATGGAGGGTGGGGTGGGGGTGTAAGACGTTGGGAGGGGTACGGTGTGGCGACTGAAGGGTGGGGAAGGGATGTAGTAGTAGTAATAGTAGTAGTAGTAGTAGTAGTAGTAGTAGTAGTAGTAAGAAGTAGTAGTAGAAGAAGAAGTAACAAGACAGTTGCCAAATCTTTAACAAACTGCTAAATACAGAGGGGCAGCACAAGTCTACTAGACTATGACCAGCATCTATGACCAGCATCTATGACCAGCATCTGTGACCAGCATCTGACAAGCATCTATGACCAGTATCTCATGCGAGGTGACGGGAATATATCAAGCAATAAGTGGAACACCTTGGGAATATTATATATTAATGGTATACAAAAGAGACAAGCAGATGAATAAGACACAACACTTTGGTATCTTTAATGTGAAGACGTTTTACCAGTCATTGGCTTCATCAGTCAAAGAGAAGCAATAACGCTGGACACAGTGGAATACGTAAAATAGTTAGATTAGGTAAGATGTGGTGAAGAATTGGACACATGTGCAACATCTGGGTATCTTCATTTGTAGACCTCGAGAGCACCAACTTCAAAGCGCCCCAGAAGTGTTTCAGCGTCGGAAAACCCTCTCTTGCAAACGTGCCGAACTTACGGCAGCGTAACGGAGATAACGAAAGAAACTGAAGGGTTGCCTGCATATACCTTGACAGTAAGTCGAGAAAAACATGCTGGGGAAGTACGAGTGAGAATAGGTTTAAGAAGGACGTGCACAGCATGGGCCATTAGGCAGTGCTCCTAAAAATTTGCGTTAATATATTATACCACATAAAATACAAGTAAACAAACAGGAAATGCAGACTGATAGGCAAGGAATTAGAATGCTTAGAGAAATACCTGGTATAAACCTTGGGAATAGATACCAACAAACTGACTCACGAAATCGTAATGACACGATTGCAAACGAACCATACCACGGGTGGGGTTAGAACCCGCGTTAGCCCAGTGGCTAACGCGACGGTCTGGAGTTTTGAGACTCTCTGATCGCGGGTTCTAACACCACCCGTGGTATGGTTTACCAACAAATTGATTTAGAAAGATACGTGAGCAACTGTTTCGGTGATCAAGGTCCCAGGACCGAAACGTTGTCTAATGAGTAGTCCTAGTGTTTCCTTACGTGTCTTTCTAAACAACAGAAATACCTGAAAGACAAGAAACACACTGAGACCAAACACATAGGAGGTGTTGACGGCGGCGTCCTGCAAGGGTTCTGTCCTAGAATGAATCCGAATGCACCTTTGATATACCTTTAATGAGTTCCCAGAGTTTTTCTAGTTCCGGAGCCCGGCGTGAGCCAGGCTTGTCTAGTGCTAGCCTGGTTAACCAGGCTGTTACTGGTGATCAGCTGCCCCACATATCCATCACAGCCTGGTTGATCTGGCACCTCCTGGACAAACGTCTAATCATCTAACTTAAGATAATGAAGATAAGACAAATAGAAGAAAACTGTTAGAAATTGCAACAGGTTCTAAACAGGTTAGAGACATGTCAAAAAAAGAGGGTTCTTAATCTAAAGAACTGGGGCTACCCTTTTTCTTGGATAAACTTGGAACTTGGCCCATGGTTAACTTCGATTTTCCAAATCCTATGACCCTTACAGTCATATGATCTAACCAGCAATACTACTACTACTACTACTACTACTACTATTAATAATAATAATAATAACAATAATAATAATAAATACATTATTATTATTACAACTGCTTTTAGAAACATAAACTAGGAATTCTTCAAGTGACTATTTGACACATAGGTACGACTGATCCTCGAGTACACAACACCAGTGTGGAGCCCCACACCTAGCACATCCCACTAAACACTCGAGAAGTACAGAGGTTTGGCCTCCATGATGCCAGCACTCACAATCACAAGACACAAGCAAACATCTCTTCCGTGGCCCGGTCTCAGACCAGGCCTCCTGGTTGATGCCCTGGGTCAATCAGACTGTTGGTATTCACTGCAAGTAGTCCAATGTAAACACATTGATCTTCCAATATCCTTTCTAAATCTAAACTTATCTAACTTGAATCCATTATTGCGGGTTCTCTTGAGAGATATCCTCAAGACCTTATTTATATCCCCTTTGTTAATACCCATTTTCCACTTGTATACCTCGATCATGTCTCCCTCATTCTACGTCTCACAAGTGAATGTAATTTTAGGGTCTTCAATCTTTCTTCGTAAGGAAGATTTCTAATGCTATGTATTAATTTAGTCATTCTACGCTGAATGTTTTCTAACGAATTTATGTCCATTCTGTAATATGGAGACCAGAACTGAGCTGCGTAATCTAGGTGAGGCCTTACTAATGATGTATAAAGCTGTAATATAACCTCTGGACTTCTGTTGCTAACACTTCTTGATATAAATCCCAGTAATCTATTTGCCTTATTACGTACGCTTAGGCATTGCTGTCTTGGTTTAAGGTTGCTGCTTACCATCACCCCCAAGTCCTTCTCGCAATCTGTATGGAGTTCCACTTTAGCACTCACTAAACTAGTCAGAGGTTTGGACCTCCTGATGCCAGCCCCTTTAAATTTATCACAAGCTAACTGCATCTTCCGTCCCGTTTTCTGACCAGCTGAATTGGGTCAATCAGACTTCTGAAGTTCTATGACAATAGTTGAATCAATTATCTTCAATATGTGTAGGACATGTATCAACCCCCTGCAAGCCCAGCCAGGTCAGTACAGCTAGCAACAATGGTGGGAATGACACAGCTGTCAACCAGATGCTACCAATGATTGATTGCGTAGACCAATTGAATACTATCTGCTGACTGGCATGACCAATAGGTAAGCTGTCAGGGATGACAGGAAGCTTACAGCTGCCACAAGTCAAAGATACTCTTATTATTATTGTTCTTATTATTGCTATTATTATTATTATTTTATTATTATTATTATTATTATTATTATTATTATTATTATTGTTGTTGTTGTTATTGATATTATTATTATATTCTTGGGACGGAGCTAAACCCATATGGGGCCATACAGCGCCTAGGGAATGGGAGGTGATCATGGGTGATCTAAAAAAAAACTGAAGAACGCCGTAATTGCTTTCATGAAGAACTTTTTAAGCAACACAAAAGAATCCAGCTTGAAGAAAACACTGTGTCAACTTGCGTGGTCCACGACTCTCCAACCGGCTACCAGCAGATAAGACATATGGCCGGGTCAATGGTCGAAGTCCTCAAGAGGACACAGACAGGTTTTTACTGGCGCTACTTAATCCTATATATTTTTTTTTTATTGAAGACTGTCAAGGATTTATTTTTTCTTGTAATACATTTTAATCGCTAAACCCATGTGGGTTATTCAGGGCAAGACGTGGTGGAGTCTTGAGCCTCCTTCTGGTGAGCGCCAGACAGACGCGTTTAATATTTATACTCGCCTAAAACCCTAAAAATCAGTAAGTTTTACACAGAGGGAAACGTTGTTGCAATTAAAGTTTCTCCTGCAACTTATGCTTTTACCTTCAGCCTTGTTGATAATAACCTTCATTAAACAAAGTCAGTTTGAACAAGAATGAACGTCACACTTGTTCTGTTTCCTGACAAATCTTACCTAACCTAATTAACGTCACAATAACGTAACTGCAATAATTCACACAGAAGTCCAGAGGTTATATTACAGCTTTATAAATCATTAGTAAGGCCTCACCTAGATTACGCAGCTCAGTTCTGGTCTCCATATTACAGAATGGACATAAATTCGTTAGAAAACATTCAGCGTAGAATGACTAAATTAATACATAGCATTAGAAATCTTCCTTACGAAGAAAGATTGAAGACCCTAAAATTACATTCACTTGTAAGACGTAGAATGAGGGGAGACATGATCGAGGTATACAAGGGAAAATGGGTATTAACAAAGGATATAAATAAGGTCTTGAGGATATCTCTCCAAGAGAGAACCCGCAATAATGGATTCAAGTTAGATAAGTTTAGATTTAGAAAGGATATAGGAAAGTATTGGTTTGGAAATAGGGTAGTTGATGAGTGGAACAGTCTGCCTAGTAGGGTTATTGAAGCTAGGACCTTGGGTAGTTTCAAATTTAGGTTGGATAAATTCATGAGTGAGAGGGGTTGGATTTAGGACCTCACATGAGTGGGTAGAATTGTCGCTTATTTCTGGGCATTGAAATTCGGTTGGAAATATTCTGTTAGTGGGAGGATTGTGAAGGACCTGCTCATATGCCAGGCCTGCTGCAGTGTTCCTCCTTTCTTATGTTCTTATGTTCTTATAACTCAAGCTTAAAAACGACACTTAGACGACGTTTCTGTCCCGGACCAAGTAACATGATGGACCGAGGTGGTGAGTAATGACATAACTTGAAGGTGAGGTGGTGAGTGATGACATAACTTGAAGGTGAGGTGGTGAGTGATGACACACACAACCATTTAATCAACTACAGAAACGCAAGACTCATCGCCAGAGAAGACAACACGCAATACCGAAGAATCCTGGAATCATCACTTATCTGTGTATCCAACAACTTCAACCAGAACAACGGCTTCTACAACATAGCTGAACCTATTGCCAAGAAACTTCTTCAACGCTATCCCACCTAGAACTCAAGAATGGAACACTGCAGGTCCTTTAAGTCACACAAAGTTTTTAACTATCACACTACTTTTAAGACTGTCACATGCAGCTTTCTCCACCTGACTATACCCTATATATATTCATGTTACTCATTTTCCAGGTAGATCTGTCTGTGACTCGATAAAGCCCACTGCGTGGGCGAAACGTTGTCAATAAAGGATCACATTATACTGCTTATGTGTTTATTTTTCCATTGTGTCGGTATTTTATACCATTTATTTCCACCTTTTAGTGTATTCATGGCCCTGTTTGTCTTCCACTGGAGGTATTCCTCACGGTCTGCTAAGTTATATTCAAGTTGTAAATGTTGATGTATCTTTCTCGCCTACGTTCCTGAGAATCTAGTTCAAGGGATTTCACGCATTTCAATAATTTCGGTTCTTTCTTGAATGTGTACGAGTACTGAAGGTTCTCGGTACAATCTCCGGATCTGCAATTCAGCCTGACTTAATATGGGATGCTAAGTGGATTGCAATTTTCCAGTCTAGAGAGAACAACTGACTTAAAGAGTATATGTCAATGGCTTGATATTTCTTATTTTGAAGGTTCTAGTTATCCAGTTAATCATGGCGTTATCAAAACTCACGGAGGTGCCAAAGAGAAGAACTGAGACTCACAGAGAAGTCTAGATACGTTCAGAAATAAATTCATATAAGAGGCACAGATGATAATTACTGTTAAGAATTCCGGAAGCGCTAAACTCATAGGAGTGACTGCAACTGGAGTGTCATTAAATGTCAGGGACCAAATCGGTACTAAGCCTGGAGTACATGGTGGAAGATAGGCTGGAAACGGAGGATGGAGCACATAGCGAAGGTGACGAGGTCATTGGTGTTCCTAATTTACGTAAACGATCTGCCAGAAGAACTTTATTTTTACTCGCCCCTCCTAGCTGATGTAAAACTGATAAGAGGGGTAAAAACACGGGAGGACAGGGACAGGCTTGAGGGAGAACTGGACACGTTAAGGAGTGGTCAGACCAGTGGCTACTCATCTCTGGATCATCTTCGCCTTCGACACTGGTCTGCAGGCCAGAGGTGGTCAAACCTAGAGCATCCCCAGCTCTAGGGCCCAGACACACAGTCAGGGATGGACATACTGGAACCAGTGTTTTTACTGAAGCCTTGAGTCCACAGATAAGACAACCAATATTTCTGGGAATTAACACTACTGTCTCCATTTTTTTTTCAAAAATGATATTATGTAAGATAGTCTATGACTCTAGGATATTGTACATGAAATTATTAGTTCTAATAATCAATTATATATATATATATATATATATATATATATATATATATATATATATATATATATATATATATATGCAAAATAGCCACAGGAGGAACTCTTGGCCTTTCGTGTTGCAATCAACACTATCATCAGGAGCTGCTTGCAATATTGCAGATATGAGTAGGAAGTCCAAGCTCCTGATGATGTGTTGATTGCAACACGCACTCCCCTGTGGTTATTTTTCATCTTTCCTCAAGGTGTGTGTGAAGACAAGTACGGCAGCTGGGATGTAACATCTTGTATGAGATAGCTTGTTTATTTCTTCTAAACAAGCCTCATTATTGTACGAGTATTAAGGCACTGTCCATCTTCGTACAAACATCAGCGGCTGACACAAGTGCCACTCACATCTGACTCTCCTATATATACTGCCCTTTTAATCTATGTATGTTAGAAGTGATCAAGGTCCCAGAACCGAAAAGTTTTCTAATAAATATATCCTAGTCAGGTGTCTTTTTAAACCATATCTCAGTGTATACATATAGATTTAGAATAGACTTTTATCTTACATATGGGATTAGGCTTATGTTTGGGGTTAGAGGATGTTTGATTTGTGGTGAGACGGTGACATGCATCTCGTGTGTCGATAGGTTACAAACCCAGTTAACCAGCCAACCAAATATGGGCGAGTTAGTCAGCCTTGAACCAGCTTGGGTGGATGGCTAGTAGTCACAACTCTGTGAGGCTACAGTACCTGTGGAAGGCCCTATGGATTATAAATTCAATAAATAGTTTTAGGATCGGGTATGATCAAGTCAAGAGGCGTGAAAATGGTAAAGGCAGCCAGGTGACTTAGTAGTCGGGGACAGAACTGCGATTGGGCTTATGTAAGCAAAAATACCTGAATACAAATCAGTGAGTATACACACGTACAGAAAAAGGTATTTGCGTTTGCGTGCGCACATAAAAAAAGTCAGAAGTAAAAACACGAGCGATGACTCTCAAATGTCACCATGAACACACACCCACACACCCACACACACACCCACACACACACACCCACACACACACACACACACACACACACACACACACACACACTGATAAGGTGCATCTTAGTCTTAAACTGACAGGTAGACAGTATCCCAAGCCTTGCTAGCACCACCACCTGCCACCCCCCACCACCACCTGCCACCCCCACCACCACCTGCCACCCCCACCACCACCTGCCACACCCCACCAGCAGCAGCAGCACACTAGTGTCTCTCCAGGTGGTCTGGGTCAACACACTTTAACCTGGCCCATGGCCGGGCTGAGAGAGTAGATACTCTCGAAACTCTTCAAAGGTAGCTGCAGTACACCTCACATCAGCCTAGTTTAAACGAGTTAGTATTCCACACCTTGTAACAGCACCATCACCTCTTCAAAGTAGATGATTTTCCTTATAAAATCCACCCTTTTTTTTATCACCTTACCTTTGATATACCTTTGAAGAGTTTCGAGAGTTTCTCTACTCTCTGAGCCCGGCCATAAGCCAGGCTCGAATGTCATCACCTGCAAAATATTTGTTATTCATTGTTAAGTTGAGTTTGCTTAGGTTAGGTTAGGCCGAATTCCTAATCCGAAGGCTGGAATCCTAATCCAAAGTCTAGATTACTAATCCAAAGCCTAGATTACTAATGCAAAGACTGGATTACTAATCCAAGGACTGGATTACTAATCCAAAGACTGGATTAGTAATCCAAAGCCTAGATTACTAATCCAAAGCCTAGATTACTAATCCAAAGACTGGATTACTAATCCAAAGCCTAGATTACTAATGCAAAGACTGGATTACTAATCCAAAGCCTAGATTACTAATCCAAAGACTGGATTACTAATCCAAAGCCTAGATTACTAATCCAAAGCCTAGATTACTAATCCAAAGCCTAGATAACTAATCCAAACATTGGATTACTAATCCAAAGCCTAGATTACTAATCCAAACATTGGATTACTAATCCAAAGCCTAGATTACTAATGCAAAGACTGGATTACTAATCCAAAGCCTAGATTACTAATCCAAAGACTGGATTACTAATCCAAAGCCTAGATTACTAATCCAAAGACTGGATTACTAATCCAAAGCTAGATTACTAATCCAAAGACTGGATTACTAATCCAAAGCCTAGATTACTAATCCAAAGACTGGATTACTAATCCAAAGCCTAGATTACTAATCCAAAGACTGGATTAGTAATCCAAAGCCTAGATTACTAATCCAAAGACTGGATTACTAATCCAAAGCCTAGATTACTAATCCAAAGACTGGATTACTAATCCAAAGCCTAGATTACTAATCCAAAGCCTAGATTACTAATCCAAAGACTGGATTAGTAATCCAAAGCCTAGATTACTAATCCAAAGACTGGATTACTAATCCAAAGCCTAGATTACTAATCCAAAGACTGGATTACTAATCCAAAGCCTAGATTACTAATCCAAAGCCTAGATTACTAATCCAAAGCCTAGATTACTAATCCAAAGCCTAGATTACTAATCCAAACATTGGATTACTAATCCAAAGCCTAGATTACTAATCCAAACATTGGATTACTAATCCAAAGCCTAGATTACTAATCCAAAGCCTAGATTACTAATCCAAAGCCTAGATTACTAATCCAAAGCCTAGATTACTAATCCAAAGCCTAGATTACTAATCCAAACATTGGATTACTAATCCAAAGCCTAGATTACTAATACAAACATTGGATTACTAATCCAAAGCCTAGATTACTAATCCAAAGCCTAGATTACTAATCCAAAGCCTAGATTACTAATCCAAAGCCTAGATTACTAATCCAAAGCCTAGATTACTAATCCAAAGCCTAGATTACTAATCCAAAGCCTAGATTACTAATCCAAAGCCTAGATTACTAATCCAAAGACTGGTTCGTAATCCAATAAGAAAGCATAAGTGATTCACCCATAACACAGTTGACATTTTACTACAATAATGGGGGAGAACTAAACCCGTAGGGGGCATTTACGAAATAGCTCCAATTCATTAGATTAAGAGCTCCTTCGGCAGTATCAAGGTGCGCTGACAACTTCACCAACGGCTGACGTTAAAAACCAACAGAGCTGTGAAGTGAGCACAGCGTCAGCCATGGGTAATGATGGGGCAGGTCACCTGCAGGGCGAACCACCATGAGCAATGGTGTCTACCATGGCTGATACCATCTGTGGAGCGGGTGAGGCAGACGGCACACCTCCTGGCCCCCTGCCTTCCAACCTGCCTTCCTAACTGCCTTCCTACCTGCCTTCCAACCCGTCTTCCTACCTGCCTTCCTACCTGCCTTCCAACCTGCCTTCCTACCTGCCTTCCAACCTGCCTTCCTACCTGCCTTCCTACCTGCCTTCCAACCTGTCTTCCTACCTGCCTTCTCCTTACCTGCCTTCCAACCTGTCTTCCAACCTGCCTTCCTACCTGCCTTCCAACCCTGTCTTCCTACCTGCCTTCCTACCTGCCTTCCAACCTGTCTTCCTACCCCTAACCGTTTCTCCTACCTGCCTTCCTACCTGCCTTCCTACCTGCCTTCCAACCTGCCTTCCTACCTGCCTTCCAACCTGCCTTCCAACCTGCCTTCCAACCTGCCTTCCAACCTGCCTTCCAACCTGCCTTCCTACCTGCCTTCCAACCCGTCTTCCTACCTGCCTTCCTACCTTCCTTCCACCTGCCTTCTTCAACCTGCCTTCCAACCTGCCTTCCTACCTGCTCTTTCCAACCTGTCTTCCTACCTGCCTTCCACCTGCCTTCCTACCTGCCTTCCAACCTGCCTTCCAACCTGCCTTCCAACCTGCCTTCCTACCTGCCTTCCAACCTGCCTTCCTACCTGCCTTCCTACCTGCCTTCCAACCTGCCTTCCTACCTGCCTTCCTACCTGCCTTCCAACCTGCCTTCCTACCTGCCTTCCTAACCTGCCTTCCAACCTGCCTTCCTCCGCCTTCCACCTGCCTCCTACCGCTTCAGTTCCCTGCCTTCCTACCTGCCTTCCAACCTGCTTCCAACCTGCCTTCCTACCTGCCTTCCAACCTGCTCTTCCTACCTGCCTTCACCGCTTCCTACCTGCCTTACCTGCCTTCCAACCTGCCTTCCTACCTGCCTTCCAACCCGTCTTCCTACCTGCCTTCCTACCTGCCTTCCTACCTGCCTTCCTACCTGCCTTCCAACCCGTCTTCCTACCTGCCTTCCTACCTGCCTTCCTACCTGCCTTCACCCTTCCTACCTGCCTTCCTACCTCCTTCCTACCTGCCTTCCTACCTGCCTTCCTACCTGCCTTCCAACCTGCCTTCCTACCTGCTCTCTTCCTACCTGCCTTCCTACTCTGCCTTCCAACCTGCCTTCCACCTGCTTCCTACCTGCCTTCCTACCTGCCTTCCAACCTGCCTTCCAACCTGCCTTCCTACCTGCCTTCCTACCTGCCTTCCAACCTGTCTTCCACCTGCCTTCCTCCTGCCTTTCTGCCTTACCTGCCTCTACCTCTACCGCCTTTCCTCCCTTACCTGCCTTCCTACCTGCCTTCCTACCTGCCTTCTTCCTGCCTTCTTACCTGCCTTTCTACCTGCCTTCCAACCTGCCTTCCTACCTGCCTTCCAACCCGCCTTCTTACCTGCCTTCCAACCCGTCTTCCTACCTGCCTTCCTCCTGCCTTCCTACCTGCCTTCCTACCTGCCTTCCTCTTGCCTTCCAACCTGCCTTCCTACCTGCCTTCCAACCTGCCTTTCTACTTGCCTTCCTCCTGCCTTCCAACCTGCCTTCCAACCTGCCTTCCTACCTGCCTGGTTTTCTCCGTACATACTACACTACCTGCTTATATACCTGTCCTAAACGCCTCTGCATTCCTGCCTGCCTGCCTGCCTCTTCCACTATGCATTTCACAGCACAATTTCTACGTGCTAGAAATCACCACTGATCATTAGCTTGTGTCCTGCTTGTTATCTGTGCTGCTGTTCCCAAAGTTCTTATTACTGACCAGTTATTTTCCGTCTCCATTCATGACCTCCTGTTGTTCAGTGAAGGGTTGTATATCACTGTGTTCCTGCCACGTAGTCTTTATATTTAAGAGAATATATATTTTTTATCTTCTTGTACCTCCAGTCATCCATTACTGTGAATGCCACTCCTCCCATGTTCTCCCTTTCTTATCTGACTATGTGATAACCCTCTGGGAAAACTGTAATTGTTATTACCACTGTGGGTTTTGTCTCTATCTGGGCTATTATGTCTGATTTTTGTTATTCTCTCTTTATCTTACTACTTTCCTTAGTGATACCATCTGCATTCGTGTGTACGTGTTTGTGTATATGCGTGTGTGTGTGTATCAGCAGGCGGGATGAGGCTGGCATGCACACTGATGGATCACCAGCGTCTCCCAGCATGCAAAACATACATCCACACAACAAGTGCTGTGTATATATGTACGTGGAGGTATATATTTATGTACGTACGTACGTACGTGAGCATGACGCAACGTTGACCCCAGGTATGATAGTACCATGCTACACTGGTACACACGAAGGGTACAAACACACAGGTGCAATAAACAAAGGATTGTATACTCACAGAGCAACCTATCCCCTCTTTACAACTTAATCTTCTTACGTGATCACCAACGTCAGTATCTTAACGATCGATAAAATATATTGTTGACAATTATAAAAACATAGATACAAGTTGCAGAACAAGTATTTGCTGCAACCATGTATCGTTCAGAGTAGAGCTCAACACAGTGCCAAGTGGTATATACCTTTGAAGAAGAGTTTCCAGAGTTTCTCTACTCTCTGAGCCCGGCCATGGGCCAGGCTCGTCACAATAAAAACTCATCTATGCAACTGACCACTTTGTCTTCATTCTTAGAGCACCTTGGAGACGGCAGATCAATTCTTTAAAGGTTATACAAGGCTGGATACAGCCTTATATCAAGGCTGAGGGATTAAGCACCTTACAAATGGTCTCTTTTTCGTTTTCTATTGCCTCCGGTACAAAATTCACCTCTGTATTTCACTGAAAAAGCCAGCTGCGCAGCAGAAACGTTTCTTCAATACACATATTCTTCACTGTTTGATATGTTGACCAGCTCCAGTGTCTTTACAGACTCTGACAGTGACTTCCAAGAGTTAGAAACCCTAGGACAATATTGACGATAATAATACTGCATCAACAATAGTCTCGTTCTTCAACTCATCTGCAAATCAGAATGAAATTCTGACGATGAAAAGCAACGTTTTGCTTAAATCCAGGACCTCAGCACGACACCTCTGGAACTTACTGAAGCAAAATATCCGAATATCAACGTACCTTTGTGAGTGACGCTTGTGTGACATTTGGGAATCATTATCCTCAGTAAGCATTCCCAAATGCTGCACAGGTGTCTCATTCTTCAACTTGTCGGTTTTCTAAACCGTCACTACACCTTTGTGAAACACCTTTGTGTAGCACCTTTGTGAAACACCTTTGTGTGGCACCTTTGTGAAACACCTTTGTGTAGCAACATCTTCACATATGAAAATTATCAGCTCAAAACAGCAATTCAATAATAAGATATTACAAGGTTTCGATAATAAGATATTACAAGGCTATCCTAGGTAATTTACTGTGATAATTTGTGTAACTGTATTGTTGTGTACCCGTAACTCTATAAACTAACTTATTTACACCCAGCACTATATCTGGCTGTGCCTACAATATTCTACACCCAGTCCACTACACATCCCCACCACCACCACATAGGTGGTGGTGGGGATGAGACCATTTACCAATACTGCCAGTAACCCTTCCTCGTGTACCCCACACACAAACATTTAAACATATTTTCTGCATCAATAAAGATAGAAAGTGTAGCAAGAGTAGTACACTTGACCCAGGTGTATTAAATCAAGTCCACCAGTGTTTTGATCATTGTGTCAGCCATTACTCTAGGAGACACACATGACGGATATCTTTAATTACAAACATTAATGAATTCTGACAATTATTTTCCTGTTCTATCCAATTAGTGAGCGCTGGCAAGGCAATCACTTACTGCACAAGATCCATTCACTCGCTAGCGCACTCAGCTCACACACTGAGGTCCGGAGTTCGAATCTCCGGTACGGCTGGAAAATATTAGGGACGTGTTTCCATAAGACACCTGCTGTCCATGTTCACCCATCAGTATAAAATAGGTACCTGGGTGTTAGTGGACTGGTGTGGGTCGCATCCTGGGGACAAAACTGACCTAATTTGCGGGAAATGCTCAGCATAACAAGGGACTTTCTATATAGTAGTATGTCATTGATGTCAGCTATGGTCTGTATACCTTGTACATGTACTTGTAGTAAATAAACATATTATTATTATTATTATTATTATCGTCCCATAATCCTCCTCCTCTTCTTCTTTCTCCTCCTCCAACTCCTCCACACCACAACCCAGGACCTTGGGTAAGAGTTAAGGTATAGCTCCAGGACCTGGGGTTGTGGTGTCGTGGTAGAGAGTAATGTGCTGAGCAGCCTTAGGCTAGACACAGTGAAAAGTATTTTGTAGCTCAGATACACATAAAAATGTTTGAATGTGTTTACATTTGTGTGTGTGTGTGTGTGTGTGTGTGTGTGTGTGTGTGTGTGTGTGTGTGTGTAATAAAAAAGTAATTTCTTGGATATCCACTGTGATGGATATTAGAAGAACATGTGAAGGGGATGGGAAGGAGGGAAATAATAATAATAATAATAATAACAATAATAATAATAATAATAATAATAATAATAATAATTCATAATAATCATAATAATCATAATAATCATAATCATAATAATAATAATTTAATTTCAGCTCTGTACAATGTTTGTACAGAGGTTGGTGACATTTGGTTGTACATGCAGAAAGAAAGGAGGGGGACGAGGAAGGTGAGTGGTAATAGAAGGGGTATGGAGTGAGGTGAGTGGTAACAGAAGGGGTATGGAGTGAGGTGAGTGGTAATAGAAGGGGTATGAAGTGAGGTGAGTGATAACAGAACGGGTATGGAGTAACACCACTGGCCACTATCAACCCCTGGACCACCCTCGGCCATATTGGGTTTAATGGTGTCCCTGGAGTGTGTCCAGCACTTTGCCACCCCCCACACACACCCTCACCCCCATTCCAGGGATACTACAACCCAACATACACACACACACCCCATAGCCACACCGCCACACCAGAGACTTTATACCCCCCACACCAGGGCTACTTACACATCCACATACCAACACCCACACCAGGGCTACTTACACATCCACATACCAACACCCACACCAGGGCTACTTACACCCAACACACGAGCAGTGTCTCCACTCAGGTCAATATAGTGTAGCAGCACACTGCTGATATATCCAATTATGATAAATAAAGAAAAAGTATCTACCCTGGTGGTACATCTCCTTCTCGTTGCTTTACTAGTAATAATGTCACCTCTCCAGCCTGCTACCTTCATTATATCTCCTCTTTATGTCTGACTGGCTTCACACACACACACACACACACACACACACATACACATGGCGTGAGTGTGTTTGGTAACTAAGACTAGCTTTGCTGACCCCAACCAAGGAGTCGTTCACGACACTGTATACGGTGTAGGTTAGGCCCATATTGGAGTACGCAGCACCAGTGTGGAACCCCACACCTGATCAAGTCCCAGAGCTAAGAGGTATGTGCTGTGAGAAGTTCAGGGAACTCAGCCTGATGACACTAGAGGACAGGACTAGGGGTGATATGATAACAATGTACAAAATACTGAGAGGAATTTATACATTGAATAGGGACAGACTGAAAGACGAGAAACAGACACAGATGGAAGTTGCAAACACAGATGAGTCATATGGATGTTAGGAACTATTTCTTCAGCCTTAGAAAGTGCAATGACCTAGCTTGAAGAGGTACGATAAAGCTCTCGAAGCCAGGAGAGTGAACCTAGTAGCGGCCAAAGAAGAGGTGGGTCCAGGAACTGAGACTCAGCCCCTGCAGTCATATACAGGTGAGTAAATATATGAGAGAGAGAGAGAGAGAGAGAGAGAGAGAGAGAGAGAGAGAGAGAGAGAGAGAGAGAGAGAGAATTATATTTTAATCCTGGGGAGGTAAGCCAGTGGTGTAAATCAAGTTTTCACTCTACCAACTGCGTCAAGGGTCAAGGGTGTGACCAGAGTCGACCTCCAGGGTTGACCAGACAAGATGCCACACTCTGCCTCCTCCTCCTCCTTTACTACTACCACTACCACCACAACCACCACCACTACCACCACAACCACCACCACTACCACCACAACCACCATTACCACCACAACCACCACTACCCCTACCACCATCACTACCACAACCACCACCACTACCACCACCACCATCACTACCACAACCACCACCACCACTAATACCACAACTACCACCACCACTACCACTACCATCACCACTACCACCACCGCCACCACTACCACCACCACTACCATCACCACCACCACCGCCACCATCACCACTACCACCACTACCACCACCACTACCATCACCACTACTACCACCACTACCACTACCACCACCACTACCATCACCACTACTACTACTACTACCACCACTAACAACTACTACTACTTTACTACTCCATTAGCACACTTCCTTTTCACTGTTATTTATAATGACTGGGAAACGCTAACGGTGTTGAAGTCATTCAGTGCCTCGGTAACAGAAGGTAACCAGGACCAATTGAAAGAAGAAAAGGGTAGTTACTACTGCCTTGATGGAGAGTCCTTCATTAACATCAAGAAGGGAAGGGTAGTTACTACTGCCTTGATGGAGAGTCCTTCATTAGTATCAAGACACCTTTCAATAGGTAATGTCTGTTAAAATTACGTCTTAAAAATCATATAACTAACTTATCTTACATAACGTAAGTTAACAGTTACCTCGGTGACCTGTGTTGACCTTACGGTGACCTGTGTTGTCGTGTGCATTATGTAACTAGAATTGTGTGAATCTTTAATCTCTCTCTCTGGGCTGCGTGTGTAAGTCACTTGAAGCAAGAGACTGTGTGTTGGACAAGTCACTAAAGGTCATCTCCTGAGCACACACAAGCCACTCCTAGCTCTTAACCTCCCTCCATCTTACACTCGCTCACACACTTAACAATTCCACCAAAGAGTTACAGTCACAGTATAGAAGTGTAACTTACAAGATAAGTGCTCTTATCCTATCTCACTTTGTTTAAAAGCCTTCCACTGGAAATATCTCCAGGAGACAGCAAATTATTATTATTATTATTATTATTATTATTTTTAACACTAGCTGTCTCCCACCTAGGCAGGGTGACCCGAAAAACAAGAAAAATGTTTTTCTTCTTTTTAACTTTAGTAATGTATACAGGAGAAGGGGTTACTAGCCCCTTGCTTACGGAGGAAGAATTCTTCTCAACTTCCCCATGGAGTATTATTATTATTATTATTATTATTATTATTATTATTATTATCATCATCATCAAGTTCCTTAAGTAGGCTTCTGATCTGTCGTGCTGTTATGCCCACAATGGATTATATACTGCTAGCACCAACAGCCTAATTGTTCACCCACCAACCAGGACGCCTGGTGGTCTGAGACGGGCCCATGGGGGCGTTAACCCCCAAATCGACTACAAGTGGACATGGGGAAGACCTAACCAGTATGGGTTTTAGCCAGGGGTAAAATGGGAGTTAATCAGGTGCAAGGGAAGGGCAACTCCACTTCCTCGAATTAAGAGCCCTTCACTGGCAACAAGGCCCCCCAATTAAAGGGAGGTGTGGCCAGGTGTAGTTCAACTAATTGTGGGCCCCCTGCTTTTATTTTACAGAGTTAAGAGGCACGTAAGTTCCCCTGTCTTTTAATAACATGGTCATTTTTCCACTATAATCTACCTTGTCCATAATTACTATCGCATTTGTTTTGTCTGTTTCGTAAGGTGAAGTCTAGATCTTTCCTTAATTCATGGTATAACTTAACAAATCTTTGAGGACAATTGTGTTGCAGATGTGTGAGTTTTGCTCAGACCTCTACAACACAATATGTATATTGAGAACCTGTTCTAAGCTGGAATCTTACAAAGAATGGCATGATCACTGATGGCGTAATATCCTTCAGAAGGGCACAACCAGTATTAACCTACTGACGAATGCCCTCCGTGTGGTGGAATAGCTGTTCTACATCTTGTCTATAAAGCCGAACCAAGAGAACAACCTTAAGAACACTGACCTTGGGTATAAACACAAACTACCGTCTCTTCTGCACTGAGAGTTTCGTTGAAGATACAAGTCAAACCAGGGCGGGCCGAGGCAAGAGATGAGTCGCTTTGGCCTCGTCTGACACTGAGCAGTGAGGAACATAATCCTCGGAAACAATAACAGATAAGGGTCTTCTACTAAGTCCAAGAGTAGGAGATATGACGGCAGGGAAACACAGTGCATATTCACTTATGTGACATACATAGTGTTGGCAGTCCAGGTCACTTTACATTCCACTCTGTTGCACGCTGAGTTATCTTATGTTGCACGCTGAGTTATCTTGTTATGTTGCACGCTGAGTTATCTTGTTATGTTGCACGCTGAGTTATCTTATGTTGCACGCTGAGTTATCTTATGTTGCACGCTGAGTTATCTTATGTTGCACGCTGAGTTATCTTATGTTGCACGCTGAGTTATCTTATGTTGCACGCTGAGTTATCTTATGTTGCACGCTGAGTTATCTTGTTATGTTGCACGCTGAGTTATCTTGTTATGTTGCACGCTGAGTTATCTTGTTATGTTGCACGCTGAGTTATCTTATGTTGCACGCTGAGTTATCTTGTTATGTTGCACGCTGAGTTATCTTGTTATGTTGCACGCTGAGTTATCTTATGTTGCACGCTGAGTTATCTTCTTATGTTGCACGCTGAGTTATCTTCTTATGTTGCACGCTGAGTTATCTTCTTATGTTGCACGCTGAGTTATCTTATGTTGCACGCTGAGTTATCTTGTTATGTTGCACGCTGAGTTATCTTATGTTGCACGCTGAGTTATCTTATGTTGCACGCTGAGTTATCTTCTTATGTTGCACGCTGAGTTATCTTGTCACGCTGAGTTATCTTATGTTGCACGCCGAGTTATCTTATGTTGCACGCTGAGTTATCTTATGTTGCACGCCGAGTTATCTTATGTTGCACGCTGAGTTATCTTATGTTGCACGCTGAGTTATCTTATGTTGCACGCTGAGTTATCTTATGTTGCACGCTGAGTTATCTTATGTTGCACGCTGAGTTATCTTATGTTGCACGCTGAGTTATCTTCTTATGTTGCACGCTGAGTTATCTTGTTATGTTGTCATCCACCCTTACAGGGGCTGTTCTAGTAGTGTTCTGGAGCACTGTATAGATTGTTCCAGTGGTGATCTGGAACATTATGTGTTGTTCTAGCAAGTAGTGTTCTGGAGTATTGTATATGTTGTTCTAGCTAGTAGTGTTCTGGAACACTGTACGTATTGTTCTAGCTAGTAGTGTTCTGGAACACAGTATGTGTTGTTCTAGCTAGTAGTGTTCTTGAGCACTGTACGTATTTGTTCTAGCTAGTAGTGTTCTGGAACACTGCACGTGTTGTTCTAGCTAGTAGTGTTCTGGAACACTGTATGTGTTGTTCTAGCTAGTAGTGTTCTTGAGCACTGTACGTGTTGTTCTATCTAGTAGTGTTCTTGAGCACTGTACGTGTTGTTCTAGCTAGTAGTGTTATTGAGCACTGTACGTGTTCTATCTAGTAGTGTTCTTGAGCACTGTACGTGTTGTTCTAGCTAGTAGTGTTCTGGAACACTGTACGTGTTGTTCTAGCTAGTAGTGTTGTGGAGCACCGTACGTGTTGTTCTAGCTAGTAGTGTTCTGGAACACCTTACGTGTTGTTCTAGCTAGTAGTGTTCTGAAACACTGTACGTGTTGTTCTAGCTAGTAGTGTTGTGGAGCACTGTACGTGTTGTTCTAGCTAGTAGTGTTCTGGAACACTGTACGTGTTGTTCTAGCTAGCAGTGTTGTGGAGCACTGTACGTGTTGTTAGAGCTAGCAGTGTTCTGGAGCACTGTACA
The DNA here is from genome assembly GCA_009830355.1 of Cherax destructor. Taxonomy (NCBI): domain Eukaryota; kingdom Metazoa; phylum Arthropoda; class Malacostraca; order Decapoda; family Parastacidae; genus Cherax; species Cherax destructor. The sequence goes on from WNWK01002359.1 coordinate 37,695, forward strand.
TGTTGTTCTAGCTAGTAGTGTTCTTGAGCACTGTACGTGTTGTTCTAGCTAGTAGTGTTCTTGAGCACTGTACGTGTTGTTTTAGTTAGTAGTGTTCTGGAACACTGTACGTGTTGTTCTAGCTAGCAGTGTTCTTGAGCACTGTACGTGTTGTTCTAGCTAGTAGTGTTCCGTGGATAACTTCCACTGTGACTAGGTCTCACACCTGGCTGATCTTTTGCATTAGAAATATTACTGGAACGAGATCAATTAATAAACACGTGACCGTGACCTCTCTCAATACCCCTGCCTCTCCCCTATCACCACTCCCGCACCCCCAGCACCCTTACCTCCCCAACAAGCAGTGAGGGGCGTGGCTGCCACTGCGTGTTATCATCAATGAGGGTAATGACTGAATCATATTCAATTCTTCCGCTTCATTTCCTATCATTATTTCATGAATAATTATTGAGAGGCCCTGGCGTGGTGTGTGTGTGTGTATACTCACGTAATGTCGTTGCAGGGGTCGAATCATAGATCCTGGCCCCGTCTCTTCGCTAACTGCTGCTACGTCCACTCTCTGCTCCAAGAGCCTTATCGTAAATCAGTTTAAAGTTGTGTATAGATCCTGCCTGTGTGTATGTGTGTGTGTGTGTGTGTGTGTGTGTGTGTGTGTGTGTGAACTCAAGCCTCCAGCGTTCAGTAGTACCTTGTTCCTGGTTCTCTACTCTGGAACAATTCTCTTGTCTGGCCTGTCGATTACTCTCAGGATTTTACATGTCGTGATGATGTCTCCCCTTTTTGTTGTTTATTCTTCCGTCAAATTCACTTCTTTGAGTGTTCCCAGTCACTGCCAACCTCTCAGCTTCAAGACAAGTCTTGCTGTAAACCTTTGAACCTTCTCTACCTCCGCACAGTATTCATCAGGTGGGGGGTTCAATGCTGGGGCCTTGTACTCTATGATGCTACTTACGAATGTCTTGTATAGTGTCCTAAATGATTTTTTGTTTACGTTCCTGAATGCTCTTTCTAAGATTTGATAGTCTGGCCTATGTTGCCGCTGACATCAACAGCCTGGTTGACCAGGTAGTCAAGAATGTTGTCCTACCTTTGGCTGGACTGGGAGAGAGCCTCCCTCCCTCGAGAATATTCACGGGTAAATCACAACTGTGATTTACCTTATTCTTTAATCCTTAGCTCTTAACTCTTAGTTCTTAAGAGGTTTAAGAACCAGGGTGGAGACTTTAACCCTTAACTCGTAACATTTAGGGCCTTAAACCTTAGCCCTTAATCCTTAGCCCTTATCTCTTAACCCTTATCTCTTAACCCTTATCTCTTAATCATTAACCCTTATCTCTTAATCATTAGCCCTTATATCTTAACCCTTAGTCCTTATCTCTTAAACCTTAGCCCTTATTTCTTAACCCTTATCTCTAATGTCTTAACCCTTAGTTGTTAGTTGTCTCTCTAGTCTTACCCTCCAATATTTCACCAGGATACTTCTGATTAATAACGATCAATATTCCGTTAAGATTTACCACCACCTTGTACACTGACCCTCTTATCTGAGATGAACTGTAGCAGTGAATTGTTGAAATGTGGCCGTGAATTGTTGAATTGTTTCCGTGAATTGTTGAAATGTGGCCGTGAATTGTTGAAATGTGGCCGTGAATTGTTGAATTATGGCCGTGAATTGTTGAATTATGGCCGTGAATTGTTGAATTATGGCCGTGAATTGTTGAATTATGGCCGTGAATTGTTGAAATGTGGCCGTGAATTGTTGCAGCAACTGATGAATTGTGACCCTGAATTGACGAACTGTTGCAGCGAGCTGTTGAATTGTTGCAGTGAATTTTTTAATTGTTGTTGGGAACTATTGAACTGTTGCAGCGAATTGCTGAACTGAATTGTTGAATTATTGTGTCGAATTGTGCTGCCAGCGTGGATACCGGCTGACGTCATTCCAACCCAATATGACTATAATAATAATAATAATAATAATAATAATAAAATTTATAATAATAATAATAGCAACAACAACAATAATAATAATAGTAACAACAACAATAATAGTAACAACAACAACAATAATAATAATAATAATAATAATAATAATAATAAAATTATTATAATAATAATAATAAAATTTATAATAATAATATTAATAGCAACAATAATAATAAGAGCAACAATAATAATAATAATAGTAACAACAACAACAACAATAATAGTAACAACAACAACAACAATAATAATAATAATAGAAATATAAAACCTTACCTATCATATTCAACAGGGAGCACTAAACTCACATGAGCATGGTGAATCGGAGATAATCAGCTCTGATCCGAGGAAATGGAAAGGCAACTCCAATTCCCAGAATCAAGAGCCCTTGTGAAGCATCAAGGCACCCTCTTGAAGAGTCTGTAAATCTACAAACTGACAGTATCACGTCAATGGTCATTAAGGTCATGTCTTGTGGGTAATTAGTGACGTCAGGGCTTCTGTACTCTGATAATTGCCTCTTTAAATAACAGACGGATTGCTAGGGGTTTTAGCAGGGTCTTGCTGCTAGGGCCCTGGCAGGATTCTGCTGGTAGGGTTTTGCTGGTAAGGTCTTGCTGGCAGGATCTTACTGGCAAGGTCTTGCTGGTAGGGTCCTGGAGGGATCTTATTGGTAGGGTCCTGGTAAGGTCCTCACAGGGTCTTGCTGGCAGGAGTCGTGCTGGTAGGGTTCTGGCAAGGGTCTTACTGGAAGGGTGATGGCAGGGGTCTTGCTGGTAGGATCTAGCTGGCAGGGTCCTGGTACGAGAGCTAAGCGAGTGTTTAACATACCAAGATAACATCCCTCGGAGAACCAATTACAACTCTTCCTTACTGAGCCACTTTATCACAGGGAATTAGCAAGAGCTCCCAAGAGCCTAATAAATATGGCTGACACCAGCTTAAAGGTCAATAAGCTTAGCTAAGTCTGGAGGTCACCATACATTGCTGAGACAAGACTGAAGAGTAATTATCTTAACTCAGGCTTGTCTGGAGGTCACTAAATATGTCTGGAGGTCACAAAACATGTCTGAGACAAGTCTGGATATATCTTTGAGATTTTTTTGATGGGTTTCGAGAGTTTTGCTACTCCCGCAGCCCGACCCTGGACTAGACTTGTCTTGTGCAAGCCTGGCTGACCAGGCTGTTACTGCTGGCGGCCTTTGGGCTTACATATCCATCACAGACTGGTTGATCTGGCACTTGGTAGAGGTACCTGTCAAGTTCCTCTTGAAGACTTCTACAAGTGTTCCGGCAGTGTTTCTGATATCTTCTGGTAATGTTGAATTGCCTAGGACCACGGATGTTGATACAATGTTCTCTTATTGTGCCCACAGTACCCCTAATTTTCACTGTGTTAATTCTACATTTTCTCTCATATCTCTCACTCCAGTATGTTGTTATGGCAGTGTGAAGATTTGGGACCAGGACCCTCAAGGTACAGCCAAGTATATATTATCATGAATTTCTCTCTCTCTCTCCTCTGGCGAGTACATATTTAGAATTCCGAGGCGTTCCCAGTAATTTAAATACTTTATTACTTTATTGTCAGCTGATAAATAAGACACATGTGCAACACCTAGGAATCTTTATTACCGAAATGTTTTGCCTACACGAGAGGATTCCTGAATACAGGCGAATATAAAACTGAAGACAATAGAAGAAGTAATTTTAAGAGGATGAGTCCGTCAACCTTGATGGGAAGATGTCAATCCTTTAAGCCTAAAGCAATTCAGACCATATATAGTTTGAAGAATTAGAAAATGACAAAAGTTCCTAATTCTTCAATTCATCGGTTTTCTGAACCATTTACATCTTATATTCTTTATCCGAAGCAAAGGTGTAGCAACTGGATATGACGTGACAGATGAGCGTGGCTCACCACACGAGGTAATTCATGTTGCAGAAGGAAGCTGCCCCTGTACCAAGGTACCAGTGGAAATAAGCCACTTTGACTTTCTTGGGTTATCCTGGGTAGTCTACACATATGCTGCTATGTATGATAATTTATGTAACTGTATTTATGTATACCTGGGTAAACTTACTTAGCATGGAGCAGCTGTGTCAAGCAAGTATATTGTTACTGTTGGTACATAATACTGGCACGTTGATGAATAAGATACATGTGCAACACTTGGGTATCTAATGTTAGAGATACTTATGGCTAGTTTCGAGAGGTTGTACACTCGAAGTCCAGCTTACCTTTGATACCTTTGAAGAGTTTCGAGAGTATCTACTCTCTGAGCCCGGCCATGGGCCAGGCTTGTCTGGTGCTTGCCTGGTCAACAATTCTGTTGCTGCTGGAGGCCCGCTGCCCCACATATCCATCACAGCCTGGTTGATCTGGCACCTGGTGAAGATACTTGTTCCAGCCAGGTATCACCCACCTGGTCCATTCTGTCTCTCATCCATCCAAACATTAATCGTCTAATCCATCCATCCAATCCATCCATCTAACCACCAATTAACTAAATACTCATCCAGGAACTCACTCATCTGCCCATTCATTCATCCACCATCTCATCCGAACACGGCACCTCCAGCTCCTGTCCCCCAACCAACTACCTCACCACAACAGACCCCACCATCTCCACAAAACGCTTTTCCCATGTTCCTAAGCCACAATCAATCCCAAAACCTTACCCTCCCACCTCACAATCAACCCCTCCACCTTCGCAGCTAACAATCAACCCCACCACCCTGCCGGGCCACAATCAATCCCCCTTAACCTTAGGTGATTACTGGCTCACCTGCTGTCACCTACCCGCGTGGCTGCTAAATAAACATCTCACACCTACTCATTACATATACCTAAATACCTTCACCTGATTGAAAACGTGGGTGTGAACACCTGTGACTGGCACCTAGGAGGAGGAGGAGGGTGTGGAGGAAAGACGAGGGAGAGAGGGAGTGGGAGAGAGGCAATACATGGGAGTACATGGGAAAAGACAAATAGAAGAGGACTTTAAAGTCCACATTGAGATTATCTGCTCAGAAGAACTATTTCTACCTAGATTACGGTCTATTGTGTATTATCCAGATGTGGGAGTCAGGAATAAAAAGAGCAGCGAGAGAGAGAGAGAGAGAGAGAGAGAGAGAGAGAGAGAGAGAGAGAAAGGAGAGGAGGCCCACTGCGGTCAAGAGTAATAAATTGCAAGGAAAATTGTCCAGAGTCGCAGGTATAACAACACTGGTAATTATATGGCTCAGTAGAGAAGCAACACGATCCCTCACACACACACACACACACACACACACACACACACACACACATACACGTATAGGATAAAGCTCTTGGAACAGGGAGAGAGTGGACCTAGTAACGATCAGCGAAGAGGCGGGGGCCAGGAGCTACGAATCGACCCCTTCAACCACATATAGGTGAATATACACACATACACACACACTCACTCGACCCCTGCAACCACAAAAAGATGAGTACACACACACACACATACAAAACAGGCCAAATGTCTATCAACAAGTGCCTTTGACAACTAGTAAGTACTGTTACACACACATAGTCAAATACACACACACACATATTCACCCACCCACCCACACACACACACACACATATTCACCCACCCACCCACACACACACATGTTCACCCACCCACCTACACACACACACACACACACACATCAACACAACATAGTAACACTAAACAAAATGAGGGTAACACTCAGACGAAAGCGTCATCATTACCCACTTTAAACCATATCAAGTCACGTTCATTGCCGACTCGATACTCCCTCAGAAAATCAATTGGCTATTTAAATGTTACCAATGGAATTTAAAACTACGCATTTGAAATTCCTGTACCAGAGCCAGACGACCTTGAAAAGTAATCAATAGTATTAATGGATCAATATTGCTGCTTGTGATATACCTGTGACTGGTGTCCAGAGTTTTCCTGCTCCCGTAGTCTCTCAGTTGTTATTATATTCGGAGAGAGACAGTCTCGATGCGTCGCGAGAGAGAGAGAGAGAGAGAGAGAGAGAGAGAGAGAGAGAGAGAGAGAGCTTCAGTGCCTCACTCAGGAGATAGCTTCAATACATCGCCAGGGGTGTGGAAGGTGTACATACCCTGCCAGGTGTGTGTGTGTGTGTGTGTGTGTGTGTGTTGTGTGTGTTGTGTGTGTGTGTGTGTGTGTGTGTGTGTGTGTGTGTGTGCGTGACTTAACTAAAACTTGAGTTTGAGAAGGCTTGTAGGATGACACACGTCCATATATGAAGTTGATTATCGTATCTGTAGTTCAATCTCCCTTCAGCTGCCTTACTTAATGGCTCCTATCACACTACATTAAGGAAGGCAGGAGTGACCTCCACTTGGTCACCTCTGAGGGGCGAGTGACCTCCACCTGGTCACCTATCAGTGCCGTGCAAGTGTCTAGGTAAGAACAAATAACAAGAAGACACAATACCGTGACTGGAACAATACACAAATAACCGACACAACGGGAGTGAGAAACTTGCGACAACGTTTCGGTCCGACTTAGACCATTTACAAGTCACACCAGTGTAACTTACGAACGGTCCAAGACGGACCGAAACGTTGTCACAAGCGTTTCTCTCTCCTGTGTTGGGGTTACTTGTGTAGGTAAGGTTGTAGGCACTGTAAGGTGACTTCCTGCCTCCTTCCTCTACATGTCACCCTCATCAATACCAGATTTGATCCAAGGAAGGAGAGGGGTAGCTCCTTTTTAGGATCAAAAGAGCGTCAATAAAAGCATTGCCCTTAAAAGGCTGGAAAAGCGCAGGTAACACATCTTATAATATTATATCTACGTTCTTCCAGTCTCTTCTCATTTCTTATGATACCTACGTTCCAGGCTTTTAAACTTTTAGACTTTCTAACGTTAGCCTCTAACTTCTAGCCTTTTTAATTTTAGCCTTTCTAACTTTCAGTGGGATGATGAGTAAAGTGGCTATTAAAGGCAAGCGAGAGTACTGTGTGTGATGATGGTGGAACTTTCAGTGAGATCAACGAGGCTATGATGGATATGTGGGGCAGCAGGCCTCCAGTAGAAACAGCCTTGTTGACCAGGCAAGCACCAGACAAACCTGGCCCATGGCCGGGCTCCGGGAGCAGACTCTCGAAACTCATCAAAGGTATAACGTATATGAAGGCTTTGTGTCTTATATTTGAAGTTAGTGTAGAAGTGGCTCAGCCACACCCTCTAAATACACCACGCTTTACCAGGATAAAGGCCTAACTTACGTAAACTTAATAAAATAAGACAATGTTGTGGTGTGGGTAGATGCTGGGGAGATATGGGAGAATGTGTACAATAAACTCAGCAAAATAGAGGAGGCGACGTGGGTATTATAAGAGAACATTATATCAACATCCGTGGACCCAGACTGTTTAACACACTACCAAAATATATCAGAAATACTGCCGGAAGGTCACACCTGGAGTACTTGATAGTGAAGGTCACACCTGCGCTACTTACAAAACAACTGTTGCCATCCACACAACAGCTGCAACCATCCACACAACAGCTGCAACCATCCACACAACAGCTGCAACCATCCACACAACAGTTGCATCACCATTACAATCCCGCCTACCAGTGACTATGCCCTCGTCTGTTACCTGTCCCTATCCACCTGACGCCTATATGAGCGCCACCTGACGCCTATATGAGCGCCAGCTTCCTTGTCTGTGCTCCAGAATCTCCACAACTACGGTGCTCTTCACACCAACTCCAAGACTGAGGCACTGATTACCTCATCTTTTGTATATAGTTCTAATGTCTTGAAGTTATGTCCTAGAATTTGTATTGATAAAGCCACTGGTGGGCGAAACGTCTACAATAAAGATACCCAGATGTTTCACATGTGTCTTAACTTTCATCTTGTTGGTATTGTATACCATTCTTGTACACCACACAACAGTTGTATCACCATCACACATCTGTATCACCATCACCACTACCACACAACAGTTGTATCACCACCATCACATAACAGTTGTATCACCATCACACAACTCCTGTATTACCATCACCACTACCACACAACAGTTGTATCACCATCACACATCTGTATCACCATCACCACTACCACACAACAGTTGTATCACCTTCACCAGCATACCTGGCACTATCAGATAACTCCGATATACGGAATAATTGCCAGTGGAATGTGGATGAGCAAGAGCACCCCAGGCGGAAATTAACAGAAGGTGCAGGAGAACGGAAGAGAAGCCAGGGTTCTGAGGAGATAAGAGAAGCCAGGGTTCTGAGGAGATAAGAGAAGCCAGGGTTCTGAGGAGATAAGAGAAGCCAGGGTTCTGAGGAGAAAAGAGACGCCAGGGTTCAGAGAAGTGAAACTAGGGTTCAGATAAGGAAGAGAGGCCAAGGTTTCGTAGGGGAGTAGGAAGAGAACTGGGAAGACAGGTACCTGTCATTAGTATCATCATCAGTAGCAGCAACAGTAACACCAGTAGCAGCAGCCATAACATCAGCAACAGCAACAGCAACAGAAGTAACAACAGCAACAGCAGCATAAACAGAAGCATCACCACCAGCCATGATCACAGTCATCAACCACTACCACAATCACAAGCATCACCACCAGCCATGATCACAGTCATCAACCACTACCACAATCACAAACATCACCACCAGCCATGATCACAGTCATCGACCACTACCACAATCACAAGCATCACCACCAGCCATGGTCACAATCATCAACCACTACCACAATCACAAACATCACCACCACCCGAACATACATAACAACATTAATATTACTACCATAACCACCACCACTTCCACTGTCACCACCACATCCAATACCACCACCAATAACCACACTACATCCACAATCACCACCATCATCACTGCTGCCACCTTCATTACCACCAAATTCCCAAACATTACTTCCACCACAAACCTTATATTGATAATTAACACCATCATCACAAACATTATCACCAGTCCCACCAACTACCATCCCAACCACCTGTTATCACCAGTCCCACCAACTACCATCCCAACCACCTGTTATCACCAGTCCCACCAACTATCATCCCAACCACCTGTTATCACCAGTCCCACCAACTATCATCCCAACCACCTGTTATCACCAGTCCCACCAACTATCATCCCAACCACCTGTTATCACCAGTCCCACCAACTATCATCCCAACCACCTGTTATCACCAGTCCCACCAACTATCATCCCAACCACCTGTTATCACCAGTCCCACCAACTACCATCCCAACCACCTGTTATCACCAGTCCCACCAACTACCATCCCAACCACCTGTTATAACCAGTCCCACCAACTACCATCCCAACCACCTGTTATCACCAGTCCCACCAACTACCATCCCAACCACCTGTTATTACCAGTCCCACCAACTACCATCCCAACCACCTGTTATCACCAGTCCCACCAACTATCATCACAACCACCTGTTATCACACCAACCAACATGTCCACCACCTGTTACCACCAGCTTCATCAATCACCATCTCCACTACCTGTTATCACCAGCCCCACCAACAACCATCACCACCACCTGTTATCACCAGCCCCACCAACAACCATCACCACCACCTGTTATCACCAGCCCCACCAACACCCATCACCACCACCTGTTATCACCAGCCCCACCAACAACCATCACCACCACCTGTTATCACCAGCCCCACCAACAACCATCACCACCACCTGTTATCACCAGCCCCACCAACACCCATCACCACCACCTGTTATCACCAGCCCCACCAACAACCATCACCACCACCTGTTATCACCAGCCCCACCAACAACCATCACCACCACCTGTTATCACCAGCCCCACCAACAACCATCGTTACCAACAACCATGTCTACCACAATCCACAGTGGCTGGAGCAACATCTTCCACGACATTAACAAGAGAGGAGGTGGAGGCAAGACAAGTCTCTGTGCTGAAGGAGGCGCTGCAGGCGAGTTACGGGTTCTAATAACATTCCCACCCTCCCCCTTTCCCCACTACAGCCCCCTCACCACCACTACCACCCCCACCACCACTCCTACCACCTCCACAGTTCAATAACTACAACCCCATCCTAACACTAGCACTCATAACCACAACCACCACCTCTGAAACAGCTCCACTTCACAAAGGTGGCAATACAGAAATCACCACCAATAATACACCAACAGCACTGACATCATACATTATCAAAATATTTGGAGAACATAAAGGGAGCAGGATGCAAGGAATCACAACATTTACCCAAGCCGGGACAAGCTTCCTCTACACCAGCTCTCTCCTCTCTCCCATCTACTACATCACACATCACTATGATGTATACAGGATGAACCGGAAGACAACCAAAATGCCGTGATATACAGATTTCGCAAAAGCCTTCGACAACGGTGATCATGGTGCTGGATACTAAAGGTCCCCTTCAAGGCAGGAGAGACTGCAGAGTTAGAAAACGTACAGAGGACCTTCACTGCCCTTATAAATTCAATCAGACATCTAAACTATTTGTAACGCGAGAAAGGTACATGATAATTTACACATGGAAAATCCTGGAGGGACTGGTCCCAACCTCCTCACCGAAATCACTACATATAAAGAGCGAGACTTGGCATACTCTGCAGAATACCTTCAATAATAAGCAGGGGCGAGTTAAGCACACTAAGAGAGAAGTTACCTTCATCAACATGTGTTTTATTGTAGAGATACAGTATAAAAACCTATGTGATATGTCAAGACATCTTATTAATGAAAATAAGATACTATATATATTAAGCAAATTTCCTAAATTTGCTTGTAACAGATAACTGAACCGTAGATATAAATCCAGATGTACTCTTGTTAACCCTTTTGGGGTATTTTGTTTATCCATATGCCCTCGTGCTACCCTCCATAGGATGGGTATGAAGTACACAATAAACTAGAAATCAACTTAGAATTCGATAAGTGTCAGAGGTTGTCGACACTTCAACGCCTTTCTTTCTTACATAAGAAGATAACAACAACCTCTGGTTATCTTTAAGAGGGGAGGAACTTGATAACATATTTGTGTATACCTGAATAAATTTACTTACTTACTAGGACATCTTCACTTGATACGTTCCAGACCTGGGACCTTGGTCCCATGTCTGGACACAACTACCAGTGCTGGACACAACTGCCACTGCTGGACACAACAGCCACTGCTGGACACAACACACTACCAGTGCCGGACAACAAATTACGTGCTGGACACAACAAACTACCAGTGCTGGACACAACAAACTACCAGTGCTGGACACAACACAAACTACCAGTACTGGACACAACACAAACTACCAGTGCTGGACACAACACACACAACCAGTGCTGGACACAACACACACAACCAGTGCTGGACACAACAAACTACCAGTGTTGGACACAACAAAGTTACATGCTACACAATACATGCGGCACAATATCAGGGAGGAGAGTACATGAATCAGGAACATCGTTACGACACGGAAGAGTAGCAGCATCAACAGCAATGGCACACCCACCAGCAACATCAACTACAGCAACAGAAGCACCAACAAGAGCAGCAGTGAGAGCAGCATCAACAAGAAGAGCAGTGAGAGCAGCATCAACAAGAGCAGCAGTGACCAGCATCAACAAAAGCAGCAGTGACCAGCATCAACAAGAGCAGCAGTGCCAGAAGTATCAACAAGAGCAGCAGTGCCAGAAGTATCAAGAGCAGCAGTGCCAGAAGTATCAACAAGAGCAGCAGTGACAGAAGCACCAACAAGAGCAGCAGTGACAGAAGTATCAAGAGCAGCAGTGCCAGAAGTATCAAGAGCAGCAGTGCCAGAAGTATCAACAAGAGCAGCAGTGACAGAAGCACCAACAAGAGCAGCAGTGACCAGCATCAACAAGAGCAGCAGTGACCAGCATCAACAAGAGCAGCAGTGCCAGAAGTATCAACAAGAGCAGCAGTGCCAGAAGTATCAAGAGCAGCAGTGCCAGAAGTATCAACAAGAGCAGCAGTGACAGCAGCATCAACAAGAGCAGCAGTGACAGAAGCATCACAAACAGAAGCAGGGGTCTCACAGAGGACTGAGAGGACTGCCCCTGCCTGGCTATATACCACAGCTGCCTGCCCCTGCCCCAGCGCATGCCTCTACCTACCCTGGCACTCCAGGAATGTGCGTGGGCACCACACAAGGTCGCCCTTCACTCCGATCACCTGATTTGACACCGATGACATTTTATGTGCTTAAAATATAAAGAATCCACAAGCCTTAAATAAAGAACTGTGGCCACAATATCTGTATACTTCTATTATTTGACTAAAGCTGCCTAATATATACTGGCAGGTGCAACTATTAAGGTCAAAACACAAATAAAACCTGTCTTTATTGATGCTCCAGCCACTTAGGGTTGAATTTATATTAGTTGGGATTATTGACTCAATATGTAAACACAAGATAGATTTTATTTAAATATATGTAGGAAATCCTCTTGTGGAGGAGATATTACAAGGTGATGTACACTGTGGTACACTTCACCTGAGATATTACAAGGTGGGGTACAGTGATGTACACTGTGGTACACTTCACCTGAGATATTACAAGGTGGGGTACAGTGATGTACACTGTGGTACACTTCACCTGAGATATTACAAGGTGGGGTACAGTGATGTACACTGTGGTACACTTCACCTGAGATATTACAAGGTAAGTGATGTACAGTGATGTACACTGTGGTACACCTCACCTCAGATAATACAACCTACCCAACATTCTACACCTGACTCTCCACACTATACATACTGAAAATTTTTAGACACATGTGCAAAATCTGGGTGTCTTTATTATAGACGTTTCGCCCTCCAGTGGCTTTATCAATACAAATTCTGGGACATAATTTGAAGACAGTAGAACTATATACAAAAGATAAGGTAATCAGTGCCTCAGCCTTGGAGTTGGTATTGATAAAGCCACTGGTGGGCGAAACGTCTACAATAAAGATACCCAGATGTTGCACATGTGTCTAAAAAAATTCAACTTGTTGGTATTGTATACCGTTCATGTACAACTATACATACTCACGCACTCTTTACCCCAGATAGATTTGTTTGTGACCTGATAAAACCCACTGTGTGGGCGAAACGCAGTCAACAAATCATCGCATTATACTGCATTTGTGTTTACTTATAACAAGGGTTGGCACCCAGACTTCAGTGAGCTGTGTTGTTCCTTAGAGCTGCTCGCTGCAACTCTCTTAATATGTCAAGCTTAATGAAATATTTCTTCATGATTCACAACCCAGGTATCTTCCAGTCTGACTTACCTATGACATTATATTTTCCCTTTAAACTTATTAAGATCATGATTGATTATTAATGGTCAATCTCTCGAGGTCTGGACTCAGACCGAGTCGCGGGGGGCGTTGACCCCCGAAACCCTCTCTAGGTAAACTCCAGGTAAACACACTCTGCATCCTCTTGATCCAAGTACGTAGTACATACGCCACTCGGCAGACGCTCAAGCATTTCCCATGTTTATTACAAAGTAATTTGAGTACAGGCTAGCACCAGACGAGCCTGACCCATGGCTGGGCTCCGAGAGTTGTAAGAAAGATATCCTAGCACCCTTTGAAAGATACCCTAGCACCCTCTGAAAGATATCCAGCACCCTCTGAAAGATACCATAGCACCCTCAGAAAGATATCCCAGCACCCTCTGAAAGATATCCTAGCACCCTCTGAAAGATATCCAGCACCCTCTGAAAGATATCCTAGCACCCTCTGAAAGATATCCTAGCACCCTCTGAAAGATATCCCAGCACCCTCTGAAAGATATCCTAGCACCCTCTGAAAGATATCCCAGCACCCTCTGAAAGATATCCTAGCACCCTCTGAAAGATATCCTAGCACCCTCTGAAAGATATCCCAGCACCCTCTGAAAGATATCCCAGCACCCTCTGAAAGATATCCCAGCACCCTCTGAAAGATATCCTAGCACCCTCTGAAAGATATCCTAGCACCCTCTGAAAGATATCCCAGCACCCTCTGAAAGATATCCCAGCACCCTCTGAAAGATATCCTAGCACCCTCTGAAAGATATCCAACACCTCTGAAAGATATCAGCACCTCTGAAAGATATCCCAGCACCCTCTGAAAGATATCCTAGCACCCTCTGAAAGATATCCCTAGCACCCTCTGAAAGATATCCAGCACCCTCTGAAGATATCCTAGCACCCTCTGAAAGATATCCTAGCACCCTCTGAAAGATATCCTAGCACCCTCTGAAAGATATCCAGCACCTCTGAAAGATATCCAGCACCCTCTGAAAGATATCCTAGCACCCTCTGAAAGATATCCAGCACCCTCTGAAAGATATCCCAGCACCCTCTGAAAGATATCCTAGCACCCTCTGAAAGATATCCAGCACCCTCTGAAAGATATCCTAGCACCCTCTGAAAGATATCCTAGCACCCTCTGAAAGATATCCAGCACCTCTGAAAGATATCCCAGCACCCTCTGAAAGATATCCAGCACCCTCTGAAAGATATCCCAGCACCCTCTGAAAGATATCCAGCACCCTCTGAAAGATATCCTAGCACCCTCTGAAAGACTCAAGATCCTAGCACCCTCTGAAAGATATCTCAGCACCCTCTGAAAGATATCCCTAGCATCCTCTCTGAAAGATATCCTAGCACCCTCTGAAAGATATCCCAGCACCCTCTGAAAGATATCCCAGCACCCTCTGAAAGATATCCCAGCACCCTCTGAAAGATATCCCAGCACCCTCTGAAAGATATCCCAGCACCCTCTGAAAGATATCCTAGCACCCTCTGAAAGATATCCCAGCACCCACTAAAAATGCAATCAACCAATTTCAATACATTCTCAGTTTAAATTTTAAAATTGGTTTTGTGAGAGGCGCGTGAGGTGGATCATCGTGAGTACTGAGGAAGAGCTGAAGCTGCGTACCGAACCCAACATCCACGGGATGACGCGCTTCACCAGCGACAAATTGAAAGTCATGAGAGCGAGAGAGGGGGAATCACGGGCCAGATGAGACTGCTAGGTGTCAACTCTTCCTCGCTGGAGACACACCTGTGACTGATTTCAAGAATTAATCTGTACTCGACGTTTACTAGACTTGCTCCTTCCATTATCTAAGTCTACTAGACTTTCCCCTTCCATGGTCTAAGCCTACTAGACTTGCTCCTTCCATCATCCAAGCCTACTAGACTTGCTCCTTCCATCATCCAAGCCTACTAGACTTGCTCCTTCCATCATCTAAGCCTACTAGATTTATTATTTCAGACTTTAGACCTACAAAAATTCTCGTTCCTTCCTCTGGCTTTTCTTAGATGCAGTGAAACTAGGAACGACCCTAGAACCTGAGGACGACCTGCAGAACTAGAAGGCGACTTCTAGAAACGGCCCTAGAACACGGGAACGACCTGGATAACTAGCAGACAACTTGCAGAACTGCGAGGCGAAGACCAGAACTGTGAGCGACCCATATACAAGTAGGGCGAGCCACCAGTACCTGAGAGGCGATGCATAAGAACATAACGGAGGAACACTGCAGCAGGCCTACTGGCCTTGCAAGGCAGATCCTTCTCAAACCCAAACCCATTAACAAAAATATTTGCCTAAACCATTTTCAATGATACCTAAGGAATAAGCCTTGATAGCCCCATTAACTTAAGTGAAAGTCCCACTTAAATCCAAGAAGACACTGCCTGGGAGAATACACATTACCTGGGAGGAGACGTTACCGGGTAGGGAGAACCAGTACCAGGAAGGAGCCACAGTACCGGGAAGGCTAAGAAGTACCGAGACTACTCTTTGAGTATAAGGGAGGGAGACGGCGCACCGGTACTGCCCTCGGCCATGTGTTTTTACTCGCATACCCACTGCAAGTTACTGATACCCCAGCGTCCAGCCTTCTCTAGCTACCACCACGCTGCCTGCATGGCTGAAAGACTGGCTGAAAGGCTGGAAGACTGGCTGAAAGGCAGGTAATATTTTCTCAGTTCTACTAACTTCAGTTAGAATGCTCTTAAATCATTCATAACCACTGGTCGTAAAAATATGATATTCCTATATCCTGATATATTATGTAATATATACTTATATATTTTGTGATATAGTAATATCTTATAAGACATAGTGCTGGAGACTGTTTATCTTTCCTCTACTGGAGTTACTACATCAACCTACAACATATACTGCTCTATCTTCTCTTGGTGTTACTTCACCAATCTATCAAACATACAGATCTACTTTCTCCTGATGATACTACACTAGCCTGCGTGAATCTCTAACGTCACCGTAGCTACCCCTCAATATTTTTGTATACCTGGAGAGGATTTCGGGGGTCAACGCCCCCGCGACCCGGTCTGTGACCACGCCTCATTTGTGTACACAAGTTTTACCTAACACTATCATAACTGACTTTATATAAAGACCCTTGTGAGAGTGAGCTTCATAGATGGGATTGAGTGTGAACAGATTTCGAGGAGTGTCACTAGGAGGACAAAGACCCAGGGCTTAACCCAGCCCCTGTGACTGGCAGAAACAAACAAAGACGTAAAAAATTCAAGAAAGGAATTACACACATGTACAACACCTGGGTATCTTTATGTGAAGACGTTTCGCCAAACAGTCTATCAATTCACTGCAGAGAAAATACACAGAGACAGTAAGAGATGAGGTGATCAGTCACTCAGCCTTAACAGAGGGGAAGAAAATTGTTACAAAGAAGAGCAGAAGTTTAAAGTTAAATAATGAACATAAACCACAATAGTAAGATAAGAAAACAACCTTAGCAATTACATTATCATCATGACTATGACTATCAGCATTATGGTGACGACTATCATCATGGTACAGGTGTGACTGGGATGGTCACTAACATCAGGTGGTTGACACCTTCCAACATATCCCTCCATATATGTCTTTACTGAAACCCTAATAATGTATGGCTTCCTACACTCCGTTCCTGGTCTACGCCCACCTCTACTGCCGCCCACGCCCATCTCTAACGCTGCTAAACTGCCCACTCCTGCCGCAAGTCTCTCGCTGGTATATATACACATACACCGATATCCATATATCAATAACTGCTTATAATCATTACCATATTTTTTAAAGGGGTGGAGGGATACGCCAGTGGAAGGCCTCGGTCAGATGACCAAAAGCTCCAGCTGTGGGTCATCATATAACTAAGACCCGCGTCAGGAAACACTTATCCTGCTTCCTGACAAACATAATAACTACCGGTGCCCAAATTCCATCTGAATTTGGGCACTATTCTGAAGCTTTTTTTTTTATCCCTGCAAGATAAGTACTATTCTAGGAATCAGTTTTCTTCGGGCCACTCTCAGACCAGGCTTCCTAGTCTTGTTCACCCAATGCTTGCCTTAAACCCACACACACTCTTAATCGAATCTTTGACCATCGCTACAGTTTTACGTTGGTTTAGATATTTGTTAGAAGACCATCTCAGGCAAGCATAAGATAAATAGCATAACTTCAGTCTTAATGAGGAGGTCGTGGCAGAGATTGTTGAGGAGGTCGTGGCAGAGATTGTTGAGGAGGTCGTGGCAGAGATTGTTGAGGAGGTCGTGGCAGAGATTGTGGATAAATTGCTGTGTACCTTAATGCAGAGTATGCAGGTTCGAATCCTGCTGTAGCCGGAGGGATAATGTTTCAAGTTGGAAAAGTTCAGATTCAGGAAGGATATAGGAAAGGTGTGGTTTGGTAATAGAGTTGTGGATGAGTGGAACAAACTCCCGAGTACCGTCATAGGGGCTGGGACGTTGTCTAGTTTGAAAAATAGGTTAGATAAATACATGAGTGGGTGTGGGTGGGTGTGAGTTGGACCTGACTAGCTTGTGCTACTAGGTCAGATGCCGTACTAATTCCTTAAGTGGAAGTGACCTGACTACAGGTGGTCGGGTCTAAGCCGGGGAGTGATGGACCTGCCTCGCATGGGTCAGTAGGCCTGCTGCAGTGTTCCTTTTTTCTTATGTTCTTATGTGTAGCCAGGGAGTGAGAGTGAACACTGCGGCCTATGGCTCACATGCGAGGGGTCTTGTGACGTCACGGCTAGCAAGAGACCCTTACTATAATGTGGTTTAAAATATCTAACTGTATAAGTGTACTACACAAGTAACACTGCTAACATGAGTTACTTAAATACTAACAAGAATACTTTAATACTTAACAGAGAGATTAAAGTGAACTCTCCCTATGTTATATACATGCAATACAATTAATAAAAACACTGCACTAGCCAAGGAATCGAACCCATGTTGTACTGTCCGCCTCATTGTGAGCCAGAACCACATGACAACATGGGTTCGAGTCCTTGGCTAGTGCAGTGTTGTTATTGATAAAAAACATTCGTTTGTGGTTACAATTATACATATATGCTGCTCGTGGACTAGAACACAAAACAGGGATGAGAATGAAAATTAGCCTAGAAGCTCAAACAACACCGTATGTAACAAAAAAGGCACAATACCGTGACTGGAACAATACACACACAACCCGCACATATAAAAAGAGAGGAGCTTACGACGACGTATGTCCTCGGATGGCGGTAAAACAGCTAGCTCTGCTGGCTGCGCCATCTTTGTAGGATTGGGTGGGCCTGTGGGCTAAGGCGTCATGTGGTTCTGGCTCACCATGAGGCGGGCCAGTACAACATGGGTTCGAGTCCTTGGCTAGTGCAGTGTTGTTATTGATCAATACCACTTGTTCGTGGTTACAATAATATATATATAAATATATATATCAGAATACTTTTGACATCCCCACCAGTCAAAAAATCTTTAATCCCTTTAATAGGGATTAAAGTAAGCTTTGTATACACAGTGGGTGACATAAATATGTCGTGTCAGTATCATATATACACTTGTGAAGTGTATCTTTCCTTTTATACAGCTGGTCCCTTTGCGTGTGACGTCACGGTACCCGCTGACGTCAGAGGCTCAGCGCATGTGCACAGCCTCTCATAGGCACTCTCCCTCACTAACGTTAGACCTACAGGCGAGACAGACGGTGTGCTGGACTCTCCTTCACTTACTGTAAATATACCGTAACCATCCAACAAGGAGTATCTTTGACCTCCTATATATCTCTCCCAAGACCCACACGACAAATATGTGGGTGTATATATCTTGTGGTATAAACTATTAAGCAACTCAAGTTCCCCCAACACAACTGAGTCGGATATAATGGAGAGAATGAGACAGCAGTTGGCTACTCTCAGGTAAACATCCCCACAAAGACACCTTAAATATTACCAATATAGAGAGGTTGGAGCGCCCCTCCTTCCTCCCCTACCCACAAGATAGTGGCCAGGGAGAGGTTGGAGCGCCCCTCCTTCCTTCCCTACCCACAAGATAGTGGCCAGGGAGAGGTTGGAGCGCCCCTCCTTCCTCCCCTACCCACAAGATAGTGGCCAGGGAGAGGTTGGAGCGCCCCTCCTTCCTCCCCTACCCACAAGATAGTGGCCAGGGAGAGGTTGGAGCGCCCCTCCTTCCTTCCCTACCCACAAGATAGTGGCCAGGGAGAGGTTGGAGCGCCCCTCCTTCCTTCCCTACCCACAAGATAGTGGCCAGGGATCCCCTCAACTGCCAACAATATAGGTGGCTAGGATACCCCTCCCCTGCCAACAATATAGGTGGCTAGGATACCTCTCCCCTGCTAACAATTTAGCTGGTTAGGATACCCCTCCCCTGCCAACAATATAGGTGGCTAGCATACCCCTCCCCTGCCAACAATATAGGTGGCTAGGATACCCCTCCCCTGCCAACAATATAGGTGGCTAGGATACCTCTCCCCTGCTAACAATTTAGCTGGTTAGGATACCCCTCCCCTGCCAACAATATAGGTGGCTAGGATACCCCTCCCCTGCCAACAATATAGGTGGCTAGCATACCCCTCCCCTGCCAACAATATAGGTGGCTAGGATACCCCTCCCCTGCCAACAATATAGGTGGATTGGATACCCCTTCTCCTCCCATGCCCACAATATAGTACCCTGGGATCCCCCTTCCCTGCCCACAATATAGTACCCTGGGATCCCCCCTTCCCTGCCCACAATATAGTACCCTGGGATCCCCCTTCTCTGCCTACAATATAGTACCCTGGGATCCCTCTTCCCTGCCCACAATATAGTACCCTGGGATCCCCCCTTCCCTGCCCACAATATAGTACCCTGGGATCCCCCCTTCCCTGCCCACAATATAGTACCCTGGGATCCCCCTTCCCTGCCCACAATATAGAACTCTGGGATCCCCTTCCCTGCCCACAATATAGAACTCTAGGATCCCCCTTCCCTGCCCACAATATAGTACCCTGGGATCCCCCTTCCCTGCCCACAATATAGTACCCTGGGATCCCCCCTTCCCTGCCCACAATATAGTACCCTGGGATCCTCCCTTCCCTGCCCACAATATAGTACCCTGGGATACCCCTTTCCCTGCCCACAATTCACTAACCACGAGCCTAGACACTGAATCACAATGACCAATACTCGAGGTCTTCTCAGCAAGCCACAGTCATGGGTCAGGTACCTCACACTACGGGCGAAATTTAACAGAGAGGGCAGAGTAAAAACAGGACACTACCAACAACGGTCCTTAATGTAGCATTCCTAAAGGTTCATTCTTCCCTTGGAAACAACCTTGCGTGATGGCCAGGTCTTGGTCTGTATGTAGGTGCCATGACTGGTCTTGTTGAAGGTCACTTTCTTGTACCTGTACTGAACAAAGGTAATCACAAACACCACGTCCTCCTGCCTTCACAGGTCACACGAGCCACGCCTAGCTGGGAGGGGGGTAGGAGATTGGAGAGGTTCTGTTATAACCTATGGGAAAGTAAGGGAAGTGGGTACAACAACAGCACCACTAACAATAAGAGTACTAACAATAAGAACACTAACAATAACAGCATTAACAACAACAGCATTAATATCAGGTTAGTTGTGGTGGTGGTACTGGTGGTGGTACTGGTGGTGTATGTGGTGGTGAGGGTGGTAGTTGTGGTGGTGGTGGTAATACTAGAGGTGTAAGTGGTGGTGAAGGTGGTTGGTGCACCACGGTAAACGTCTCCCACTGCCACGTTGACCTTCCCACCAGGTCTCCAGGTCAAACTGGTGCTCCAAGCAGCCACAAAGGTCGTGTATACAAGCTCTCACACCACCAGGTCACCCTTACACATTGGCGTCGCTTCAAACACACTGGGTAACCTACTGACTTGCCTCTTCCCTTGATATTCACCGTGAAGCACACACGGTGTCAGCACACCAGGTCACAGCCTCAAGACACTACTAGTGATCCTCTGAGATGCAAAAATCTAGTTATAGTAAACTTGAGGATCCTAGTAGTAGTAGCAGTACTAGTAGTAATAGTAATGATACGGAGGAGACTACTAACATGACAGCTCCGTTGATACCTTTGATGAGTTTCGAGAGTTTTTCTACTCTCAGAGGCCGGCCTTTGGCCAGGCTTGTCTGGAGCTTGCCTGGTCAACCAGGCTGTTGCTGCCTGCCAGAACCGAACCAAACACCTGTGGTTGGTTGCTGATGAGAGTCAAACACAAACTTGGCATTGCACAGATGGAGAAATCACAAAAAATAGAGGGAGATTGCAATGTGTGAGAACAAGGAGAGGGAAGAGGATGCTTAAGAGGAAGGACGCAACAGTGAGGGAGGGAAGGAGGGCTAGTAGAGGTCCGGGAGGAAGAGCAGACTGAGGGAGCTGGGGTGGAGTTAGAGGGGATGGAGGGAGGCAGCCGGAGGGTGTGGGCCAGATACCTCACGACTTACACACACCAGAGGGCGGGTCTTCTCACTGGGCAAGAGGAACCGCTAAACATGCTACTACACCTCACCGCTCTTCAGTTTTTGATGAGTTTCCAGTCTTTCTACTCCCGGAGACCGGCCATGAGCCAGGCTCGACTGGTGCTAGCCTGGTCAGCCACGTTGCTGCTGCTGGTGGCCCGCAGCCCTACAAATCCATCACAACCTAGTTGATCTGGCACCTGGTGTAGATACTTGTCCAGTTTCCTCTTAAAAACCTTCTGCAGGAGTAATATCACCCACCACCATCGTTACTGCAACGTTGCAGTGCTCCTTATAGGACCCGTTGAAGCTCACAAACTCTCTATAAAAAAAAGTTTGCAGCGAGAGACCAATGGAAGTCAAGAACCCCATTGGAAATAAGTCACTTTGTGTGACCTTTTTGGGTTATCCTGTGTAATTTACATTATGAAGAATGAGACACTTGTGCAACATTTGGAATTTTTTATTGAGGAAACGTTTCGCCAGCCTGATGGACTGAACATAAATCCCCAACAAAATCTTTCATCTGGTAACTGAAAGTAACATGGTATTAAACTGTAACACATACACGAGAATAAGCTAAGAAATCAAAACAAACACAGGATACAAAACGCAAAACTCTTCTCAGTTTGAGGGACTGATCACATCGTCTTTGCATCTCTACTGCTTCTGCTAACCTCCTCTGTATTCGACTGAAGACGCCTACTGTATAGGCCAAACGTTTCTGAATAAAGGTACCTAACTGTTGCACAGGTGTCTTACTTATCAACTTGAGTAAATCGACACAGATGCAACTAATGCAACGAAATCATAATGACACGATTGCAAACAAACCATACCACGGGTGGGGTTCGAACCCGCAATCAGAGTCTCTCAAAACTCCAGACCGTCGCGTAAGCCACTGGGCCAGCTAGCTTCAATAAGATTCATCCAACTAGGTATATTTATACACCATTGGAAGGTTAGCATAGGCACCACTGTGACCACAAATGCAAGTTTTTACAGACGAATCTGCCCACCTTGGTATAGTTTGGATCAACACACTGCAACACAACGGTATCCTGCTACAGAACACAACACCTGTGGTTGGTTGCTGATGAGAGTCGAACACAAACTTGGCATTGTACAGATGGAACTAAAACTGATGAAAACACAAATAGACATTGCAATGTGTGAGAACAAGGAGATCATCAATAACTTGCCTGACTACTAGTTACGAGTGAGAAACGTTGGATTTGAGACCTACCTGCCTTCTCAATTATTACACATTTCATTGAAATATACAAAGTTTAGACATTTGTACTCAAAATATTGTTTAAACTGCCTTAATTTTAGTGAAACAATTAAAATTTCCTAAAAACATTTTAAAATGTGAACAAAAGTGAAATTGATTTGAAAAAAATATCAAACCAATTACAATTGTTATAATCATAACCATAATTTTTGAAAGGGTGGACCGCTAAGCCAGCGGAAGGCTTCGGTCAGATGATCAAAAGCTCCAGCATTTGATCATCAGGAAACACTTGTCCTGTTTCCTGATAAATATTACCTAACCTAACCGATGGGAAATATTACCCATTTAAAAGTAAACTTAAGAGCTCTACCTCACGTTAGTTGAGGGAAAGACAAGTCCAGTAGTTGTAGCTCAACCTGTGCACTCTTAGCTGGGTACATGCAAGTGGTACACACCGTGGCAGTGTGGTGAGCACAACACCAAGTGCGCCCACTACCAAAATAACACTTCTTCCTAGTTCATGCCAGGACAATGAGACAACACTGTCTACCACCACTGTCACCCATAAACCCTTCCACCACTACCACCACTGTCACCCATAAACCCTTCCACCACTACCACCAGCTTTGTCAACCTCCTGGAGAGCGAAACATTGCCACAATAAAATGTCACATTAGTTGCATCTGTGCCCTGTTATCTGATATTTTGTCTGTAATTCTACCATTAAGATGATATATATATATATATATATATATATATATATATATATATATATATATATATATATATATATATATGTATATATGTATGTATCTAATGCTTCCTCATTCATGTGTATATATGTCTAATTTATTCTGACAGCTGGCCGAGGCTTCAGCTTCAACACACCTCACCTCACTCCTCACCGTCTAGACATACAGGCTCAGCCTCCCACTCCAGGTAGATGTGTTTGTGACTTGATAACGTCGTTCATGAAGGATCCCATTATACTGTATTTGTTTATCTTTCCAACGTGTAGTTATTTTATGCCATTTCTCTCTAACAACAGCAGAAGCACAGTACCAACAACAGTATCAGGAGGAAAAAACATAAGCAACAGGAATAAAAGCAACACTTACAACGGAAGCAGCAGCAGGAGGTAGGAGCGTCAGGGAGCATCTAGGCACCAGCATCACTCTTTCAGTTCAGAAGCCTCCAGTGTCATCTCACTTCCAGCCTCCCTCTCACGACCTCTTCCTTCCTGCTTCCTTACCTCTCAGCTGCCACGCCTTCCCTCTATCTCCAGCTCTTCCATCCATCTCCTTATTCTCCCAATCTTCCTCCCATGATGTCTCCCGCTTCTCCTCTCAAGTACATTCAACAGGTTACTGTGGCCTTTGATGCACACACACACAAACACACACACAGTGCTTGTCATAAAGAGGTTAAATGCAGAGATGAATCTGGTCATCATCGCCCCAGCGGCCCGGTCCCAGAAGAGGCTTCCCTGTTGACGACGCAATCAACCAGGCTATTGGTACTAGCTGCCGTGAGTGAATACTGGG
Organism: Cherax destructor; assembly: GCA_009830355.1. NCBI lineage: Eukaryota > Metazoa > Arthropoda > Malacostraca > Decapoda > Parastacidae > Cherax > Cherax destructor. The sequence goes on from WNWK01002359.1 coordinate 62,325, forward strand.
TGTTTGATGTGAAATTTGGTGTAAACAACCATCAGTGTAGAACAAACATCGTGGAAATTGATATTGACGATGAGTCTTGTCACAAGAAATCTGAGTCTTACACCCACACCACACCCCACCCACACTACACTCCGCCCATACACTCCACCCACACCCACACCACACTCCGCCCACTTAACCCTGTTAAACACCAGAACAGATTTCAACACTAAGCTTGTAACCTATCCTGCATAATGTAATATGATAGGGAGTCACAGTTTTCGTTCCTACTGTGTAACTATTATATAGAGTAGGTCGGCATCCTGGTCTGGGGTCGGTATGCGGGGGCGTTGACCCCCCAATATCCTTCAGCCATCACCACACTGCTAATGTATTTAAATTTGCTAGATAAGATACTCTTCACTCCACCCACTACGCCGAGAGACACCCCCTCCCACCACACCCATTCCCACCCTAACAACCGCACCTCCCACCCTGTGAGCTTGTTCCCCAACACACAAGAATAGGTTAGGTAAAGTTTGTCAGGAAACAGGACAAATGTTTCCTGACGTGGGTCTCAGTCATATGATGATATGATGACCCGCAGCTGGAGCTTTACACGTCAAGAGAAAGAGTAGCGTGTTGTGGAGGGTGGCGCTATACAAGACCCATACCATGCAATATTTCCCCAGAGCCTCAATCAACACGAACGCCACAACCAACTCCACTAACTTCACCATATCATCGCCAGGGATAACTACGGCTAGCGTGTTACATTTGTCATGCATGTAGCACCAGTAGTAATGTTCTCTGTAATGAACATCAACGTGATAATGCCTCTGACGTGTTTCATGATGGCTGTCATGTTCGTTGTGCACTTAAGTGAACTTACCCGTCATGTGCGAGGTGGTAATCTCTTCCAGTTCTCAGATCATCCTTGCCTCCTGCCGTGCTCCAATACTAACACTCAAACTTGAGAGACTCACTCCACGAAAAGGGGAAAGAGGTATGTAAGTAATTAATTTTCAACCTGACTACTTCTCATCCAAAAGATGCCGCATAACCTCTATGTAGTAGTAGTAGTAGTTGTAGTAGTAGTAGTAGTAGTAATACAATCCTTGCGACGTAACACTACGTTAATCACTGACAAGTGTGACTTAACATTGACATTAACTTCTATTTTTGTGCACTGGTGTGTCTTGTCACAATTGGGTTCAAGCGGCGCTTGTTAGAGAAGAAATCTTATAAATTCTCGACGGTGGCACTTTCCCACTTTTCTGGTTCTTGCTCATCCTCGTTACTATCAATCACCACACCAACGACAGCAAACACAACCCGCAGTTTCAAGAGTATATATGATTTATAGAGGGGAAAAAAATCAGTGATATCGAGGCCAAGATCTATGAATCGACCCTTACAGACTCTACAAGTGAGTACAACTAGAAGGGTACACTTTCACGATATCAACGGTGGAAGCAATAATGATAACAGAATGTACATTGATATCTTGCCCGCCTCTTCACCATTTCGTTTAGGTTCCAGGACCGAAACGCATCCAATAAAGATGTCCTTAGTGTGTGGTCTTGTGTCCTTTGGTCCACAGTCGAAGCTCCTAGAGCAGAAAGATGATACGCTTGCAGTGCATGACGGACACGGGTCTAGAGTTCCATGAAATACGCCATTGACGCTGGAAAATGTAATATTGACGTCAAGAGTTCTGTTGTCCTGACGAATGTGACCAAGGTATGATTTGCAGGCACTTTACGTTCTCACGGCCATTGACAGTAACGTTCACAGCTACTGGTAGCACCGTTTACAGACACTGGTAGTAGCGTTCACAGCTACTGGTAGCACCGTTTACATCCACTGGTAGTAAGTAGCCTTCACAATTACTGATAGCACCGTTAACAAATACTGGTAGTAGCCTTCACAGCTACTGGTAGCACCGTTTACAGACACTGGTAGTAGCCTTCACAGCTACTGGTAGCATTGTTTACAGACACTGGTAGCACCGTTTACAGCCAGTTGTAGCACCGTTTACAGCCAATTGTAGCATCGTTTAGAGACACTGGTAGCACCATTTACATCCATTGGTAACATTGTTTACAGCCACTGGAAGCACCGTTTTCACCTATTGGTAGCACCGTACACGACCATTGGTAGCACCGTTCACGACCACTGGTAGCACCGTTCACGACCACTGGTAGCATCCTTCATGGTCAATGGAAGCACCGTTCAAGATTACCGGTAGCACCCTTTACAGCCACTGATAGCACCGTTCACAGTCACTGGTAGCATCGATGGCAGCCACATAGTCTTCCTCAACTTCGATGTCCGCCACAACATCGAACTCAGAGCAAGAGACGATGGGAGAGGAATGAAGATGGTGGCAAGCCTCGCAAGGTGTAGGGGCGTTTATGCCTCAGGGGACGTCTGCTACAGGTAACGTACAACGCAGGGAGGGGTGTGTGCCCCAAGCTACCGGAGGCATGTGCACCGCAGGCGTGTATGCCCTAGAGTGCCGAAGAGTGTGTGCCCCAGGACGTAGATGGAGTGTTTGACCCCTCAGGGCGTGTGTAGTACACACTAAGGAGCAGACACTGGCGGCGTGCGGGGTGACAGGCAATAGAGGCGCGGGGCAAGAAAGCCCCAGCACGGAGCACTGTAAGTTCCTCCTCACTGGCAGGTGGCGAGGTACACTGTGACTCAACAAGGCACCCAAGACTCACTTCCCCACCCCACTCGCCCTCACCTCTGGCTCCCCCACCACACAAACCCCCACCCCCACAGTGCCACTACAATAATAAAGCGATCATCCACTACAAACACACAAAAATCATTAACTGCACTATTTTTATGTTCCTTGCTTAAGACTATTTACATCCTCATTAACAGACAAAGTTAGCCACACTCTGCTGATTGTGTATACAATGTAAACATTGTGACCTAATAGACGGTTCTCGTGACCAAGTGTTGTCATGCACAACTTGACAAGTATCACTGGTGAGGTGAATAAGGAAAACGAGCTGGAGGAGGTGCTGGAGCTAAACAATGTGATGCAGAGTTTCAGGAGTCGGTATGACAGAGCCAAAGAGACTAGAAACCAACAATACCTGCACAGATTGTCAGTTATGTGAGGCTAGAGGCTCAAACTAAACAAACACACACACACACACACACACACACACACACACACACACACACACACACACACACACACACACACACACACACACACACAAGAAACAAATTGTATTGAACTTTATAATGCGCTAAACTCTTATGAACCATTTAAGAGTGAAGACTCGATCCTCCTCTAAGAAACAGAGAATTCATAAAACCTAACCAGCATAGGTTTTGAAAAGTTGAAAGTTCTCTTATAGGACACAAGTGGAGAGTTACTTTAAGGTAACATAGGAAAGAAAGGCTTGTGTGTATTACATATACAAGAGCAGCAGCAACACCTTTGGTGCCACACCAAAGACAAATCCACAAACTAGAAGAGAAGGCGGGGGAAATGGAAAAGGTAATGTGGAGAAATTTATCTCCGACAAGGGACGATAAGGGGAGGGAGGAGTACCTTTACCTTACCTATGATGAGTTTCGAGTCTTTCTACTCCCGGAGCGCGGCCATGGGCCAAGGCTCGCCCATTGTTGAATATAAATTTCTCCACAGGTACTAATAGATGATGGGATACCTAAGGGCAAGGAGACAAAGAGGGTCGAGTTATCAATACAGGCAGACGTGACGAGTGGGGTCCCACATGGATAAGTACTGCTCACTATAAGAAAAATTAGAGAGATGTAAAATTAAATAGAATCATGCAAGTTAGATAACAGGGAACGCCCCCGCGACCCGGTCCCAGACCAGGCTTCTCGTCTGGTCAGACAAATGGCTGCCGTAATTCAACCTTAGCAAGTGCAAGGTTATGGAAATTAGGAAAGGATAAAGAAGACACAAGGAGTCTAGTGTGAGGGAGAGAAGCTGCAAACTTCGAATAAGGCGTATGTCAACAGTGCCAGTGGCTTCTTCAGTCCAATGCACAGAAAGGTGAGGAGCAGCTTCAGGTAATCAGTCCTTCAGCTTGGAGTCGATGAATTTATGCCATCAATCTTTATAAAAAAGCAGCATATTCGCGGAGATGGAACTTATACACTGCAGACAGATGAGGTGGAGCAGTGGTAGGTGGAGTCACCAGTGGAGAAACCCACTAGTGGAAGTGCCTATACGTTAGACAAGTTTTGAAGAATTCCTTGCAGAAGATTAGGGAAATCTGAGTCAAAACAACGTCGGGAGAAAAGTAAAATATAAAGTAGCAAAATAAAAACAAGCGTGGGGAAATATTCATGGAAAAACAACAGCGGGATTTGTGAAGAATTAAATAAAGGATTCTAAGAAGTTTTGATGAGGTCACTAGGAACATGGCGGAGGTTCGTAGAAGGTAGTGGCACCCCCAGCAGCCTCCACAACTCTTGAACAAGGTGTTATTTATTACAATACAAAGCTAAGAAAAGAGGTGAAACTCAACCCTCACAGACACCCAGGTCAGCACTTAGATTTTTAGAGTTCACATAAACAAATAAAATCTACAACACACGAGTAACAAAAGCGGGATGTGTGTGTGTGTGTGTGTGTATGTGTGTGTGTGTGTGTGTGTGTGTGTGTGTGTGTGTGTGTGTGTGTGTGTATGTGTGTGTGGCATCACGTCTCCTACCTTTCCAAAAAACCATCAGTTGACATAACACACATCCCACTCTACCAGGGCAGTGCTCACTATCAATTCCACTCTTCCAGGGCAGTGCTCACTATCAATTCCACTCTTCCAGGGCAGTGCTCACTATCAATTCCACTCTTCCAGGGCAGTGCTCACTATCAATTCCACTCTTCCAGGGCAGTGCTCACTATCAATTCCAATCTTCCAGGGCAGTGCTCACTATCAATTCCACTCTTCCAGGGCAGTGCTCACTATCAATTCCACTCTTCCAGGGCAGTGCTCACTATCAATTCCACTCTTCCAGGGCAGTGCTCACTATCAATTCCACTCTTCCAGGGCAGTGCTCACTATCAATTCCACTACCACGTGGTGATCTTTGTGTTTATATTAGGACAGGGGATACTGAACCTATCATCAACTGACAAACACCCACGCGAGGAGACACTGTCTTGTTCCCTAACCAACAAACACCAACACCTACCACTGTATGTAATTCAACCATCCTGAGAGGTAGTATTTTCCAAGTAACAGCAACTCTAGCTTGGATGAAGGGGATACTGATAAAGCTGCTGTAGCCGCTGAGCTCAGAGAGGAATGCTTCTTGATACCCTTGTGCTCTACTAGCATAAAATGCAATATTTCATTACTTAACCATGCAACTCATCTTGTGTTGCATGGTTAAGTCTATCGGCTACACAAAGGTCTATTACAGCTGCGTGTTACCTTTTCGTCACAGGTCAAAAATACTTTAATCCTTAAAATATGGATTGAAGTATACACTCAGTGTATACAAACCAAAAGACATACTGCATCAAACGTATATAATCTTGAGGACTCTCTATATTCGATTTATATACCCTCTTTTTCGACCTATTTTTCTTCTATCCTTTCCAAACGACCAAACCTTCTCAGCATCCCTTCCTCGCTTCCTCAATTATACCTTACATACCACCACACGAGGACGAGATTAGGCGGGTTGATCCCAGGAACCATCAACAAGGTTGGTTGCTGGGTCCCTGTACCAACTGTTCTCTCTCACTCAAGCTGACCTGAGGGCTACACGATGCCTGGAGTACCTGAACCAACTCTGCTCTCTCTCACTCAAGCTGACCTGAGGGTGAGACGATGCCTGGAGTCCCTGAACCAACTCTGCTCTCTCTCACTCAAGCTGACCTGAGGGTGAGACGAGGGACAATGATCCCAGGAACCATCAACAAGGTCTCTGCACCAACTTGTAATTGATACTCGTGATTTCATTTAGCCTGAGACTTTTTACGAGCCTGCATAATAGTTTTCCTCCTTCTTAGTCTGTAAATATTCCCAGAGTTTGTTGTCAAAGAAGAATATCATATTTAACCCTTTTATTACACCTGAAATTCTCGTGTGAATTTTAAATGTACAATAAGCTCTCTCGCAGAGTTTCTTCATCCAGTCTTTGAAAATATAATTAATAAAATTGCATTCAAAATTAAATACCATGTCCTTTGAAGACCTTAAAATGTGCAATTAATTTTGGCTATACTTTTTCAATCACTTATACAACAACAACAATATAGAGGAGCTTTATAAACAATAGAGCTTGCTGTATTTTTTCAGTGTCAATTCACTTATTCCTTTACATCATTCGTGTGAGTTTATGTTATTTATTCTCTCATCTACATCTTCCCCATCCTTCCTTGCCCACACACACACACACACACACACACAATGTTGCTTCATAGGTCCTTACTAAGATACACATACACAGCTTCAAGGGTTCTTTATTTAATAGAATAACAAATTCTCCAGACAAGGAATGTTGTCTCCTACAAGAACCTACGTACATGCCTACACACATCACCTTCATTATGTGTACCTACTGAAACCGAGCGGAGCGTAGCAAATACAACTTGTCACGGCAATTATAAGTTGTACAAGCCTAATGGAGCGAGGTACAATGCAATCATGTACAGCTGGAGTGAGGTGCATTACAAACAATTACAGATAATGAGGTGCAATGCAAACATGAGCAGGTGGAATGAAGCACATTTATAACAATGGCAGATGGAGTGAGGTATATTACAGAATATATTTTTCAACATTTTACGAGCGAGGTGTTCAAGCTGCCTTGTTCTGACCTTTGTCTTATAAGAAACAAAAAACCAGGAAAATCGAGAGCAGGACATGGCAAGCTGTTTCTAGTATCTGCACTGCCAACACTTCAGGCACTGTAGGCATCTGTGCCAATAATTTATATGATTTCAATGCTGACATCAGCGTGAACCAGATTATGTATGGTCGTTGCTGCATGTCTGCCAGACGTACCTCATGTCTCAACCTATCCTCTGCAACCCACAATAATAAAAAGACACCTTGTAGAAGCCTTCATTGGGACAAAGTTTCGCTCTGTCTAGAGCGAAACGTTGTGTTCTTAATTATTCACATTTTACTACGTTACTTTTCAAACGTTATATTCCCAACGACAACCTATGAACATTCTTCACAAACTAACAAATACTAGTTAGATGAATCTTATTGAAGCTAGCTGGCCTAGTGGCTAACGCGTCGGTCTGAGACTCTCTGACCGCGGGTTCTATCCCCACCCGTGATATGGTTTGTTTGCAATCGTGTCATTACGATTTCGTGAGTCATGTTGACATATACTACTGTTAGGTTACCTGGAGTTTACCTGGAGAAGGTTTCGGGGGTCAACGCCCCCGCGGCTCGGTCTGAGACCAGGCCTCGTGGTGGATCAGGGTCTTATCAACCAGGCTGTTACTGCAGGCCGCACGTAAACCGACGTAGGAACCACAGCCCGGCTGGTCAGGTACTGACTTTAGGTGCCTGTCCAGCGCCTTCTTGAAGACAGCCAGGGGTCTATTGGTAATCCCCCTTATACGTAACATAATTAACATATAATTAACCCCAAACAAATTTCATAAACTCCGCGACACATCTGGTAGGTATACCCTGGAAGTATACCCTCCAGGTATACTATGGTTGAACAACCCTAGGAAACGTTTAAATCTGCACGCTTATTACTCTTAGCCAGAGAATACGCTGTTCAATACGACTCTAACCTGCTCACTAGAAGAACAAATGTATCTAAGTGTGTTAAGTGACTGTTGATTCATCTGTTGTGGTGGGCAACTTGGCAAGTGCCCCAGTATGCCACCTGTGGCACTGACTACTCTCCTCCTCCTTCCTCTGTACCATGAAACACCTCTGTACTATGTAGCACCTCTGTACTATGTACCATGAAACACCTCTGTACTGTGTAATGTGTAGCATTTTTGTACTGTGTACTGTGAAACACCTCTGTACTGTGTAATGTGAACACCTCTGTACTATGTACTGTGAAATATCTTTGTACTGTGTTACTGTACACATATTTATGTGAAGCGCTAAACCTATGAGAGTCATTCAGAGTAAGGAATAGTGGAGGCTCGATCCTCCCCCCCTACTGTGAAGAACTAGTACCGAGAACAGTAAAGCAAGCAAAGTGAATCACCTAAATGGATTTCAGCTCAGTGTTAACTTGTGTGTGATCAGCTGTGTTAAACACAGTGTTAACTTGTGTGTGATCAGCTGTGTTAAACACGTGTTAACTTGTGTGTGATCAGCTGTGTTAAACACGTGTTAACTTGTGTGTGATCAGCTGTGTTAAACACGGTGTTAACTTGTGTGTGATCAGCTGTGTTAAACACGGTGTTAACTTGTGTGTGATCAGCTGTGTTAAACACGTGTTAGCTTGTGTGTGATCAGCTGTGTTAAACACGTGTTAACTTGTGTGTGATCAGCTGTGTTAAACACAGTGTTAACTTGTGTGTGATCAGCTGTGTTAAACACAGTGTTAACTTGTGTGTGATCAGCTGTGTTAAACACGGTGTTAACTTGTGTGTGATCAGCTGTGTTAAACATCGTGTTAGCTTGTGTGTGATCAGCTGTGTTAAACACGTGTTAGCTTGTGTGTGATCAGCTGTGTTAAACGGTGTAACGTTGATCAGCTGTGTAAGTGTTAACTTGTGTGTGATCAGCTGTGTTAAACACGGTGTTAACTTGTGTGTGATCAGCTGTGTTAAACACAGTGTTAACTTGTGTGTGATCAGCTGTGTTAAACACAGTGTTAACTTGTGTGTGATCAGCTGTGTTAAACACGTGTTAACTTGTGTGTGATCAGCTGTGTTAAACACGTGTTAACTTGTGTGTGATCAGCTGTGTTAAACACGGTGTTAACTTGTGTGTGATCAGCTGTGTTAAACAGTGTTAGCTTGTGTGTGATCAGCTGTGTTAAACACGGTGTTAACTTGTGTGTGATCAGCTGTGTTAAACACGGTGTTAACTTGTGTGTGATCAGCTGTGTTAAACACAGTGTTAACTTGTGTGTGATCAGCTGTGTTAAACACGGTGTTAACTTGTGTGTGATCAGCTGTGTTAAACACGTGTTAGCTTGTGTGTGATCAGCTGTGTTAAACACGGTGTTAACTTGTGTGTGATCAGCTGTGTTAAACACAGTGTTAACTTGTGTGTGATCAGCTGTGTTAAACACAGTGTTAACTTGTGTGTGATCAGCTGTGTTAAACACAGTGTTAGCTTGGACTGCTGGCGCCCATAAAACCGTAGCACATCAAGATGACAGCTAAATCCATCCGTTCACTTTATGACGACATTTCGATCACTTTATGACGACATTTCGATCACTTTATGACGACATTTCGATCACTTTATGACGACATTTCGATCCATTCCTGAACCATCGTCAAGTCACAACTGTGATTTTTTCTTCTACTTTATAAACAGTTTTTTCCAGTTACTGATAAATTGAATTTACAGTTAAAAAAAACGACAATGTGTACAGGAAAATGTTTTTTTTTTATGTTTTGTCAATTTTAGATGAGTGGAAAAAATGGTCTGACCTTTGATATGACTGTATCAACACACATCTCTCCAGTCTCCTCAACACCCACCTTTTTTACTCTCCCAGAATTACTCCCTGGTATCATTCATCTCCACCAAGGCTTTGTTTCTATCTCAACCCCCCTCTTTCCTGTTCCCCCTCAACCCATCCATTTTCCCTCTTCTCCCCACTCCATTTCTCACTTCCCAAGAAAGTTCTCCCCTTTCCCCAACACACACCTTCTGTGCTCCCCGAGCACCAACAACTTGGTTGATAAGACCATCAACTAGACCAAGTATGTGACCAGGCCACGGGGGCAGTGACCCCCGAAGCAACTACACATAACTAAGGGTAGCTTTTATAAGTTCTTCTCTGTCTCCCCATCAGTTCATCTCCCCAAACCCTCATGACAACACCTTCCATAACAGCCACCAGTCTCCCCATCCCCCAAGATGGTACCTGGGGAGCATGGAAGTCCCGGTCTGATGGCCCCGCCGGGCGACACTTACCTGGTATTACATGTAAGTACCAGGGAACCCCGCTGACCCAGTGGTGGCGTTGCTGGTGGTGGTGATGGTCGAGGTATGGTGGTGGTGGTGATGGTCGAGGTATGGTGGTGGTAATGGTCGAGGTATGGTGGTGGTGATGGTCGAGGTATGGTGGTGGTGGTGATGGTCGAGGTATGGTGGTGGTGGTGATGGTCGAGGTATGGTGGTGGTGATGGTCGAGGTATGGTGGTGGTGGTGATGGTCGAGGTATGGTGGTGGTGGTGATGGTCGAGGTATGGTGGTGGTGATGGTCGAGGTATGGTGGTGGTGGTGATGGTCGAGGTATGGTGGTGGTGGTGATGGTCGAGGTATGGTGGTGGTGGTGATGGTCGAGGTATGGTGGTGGTGGTGATGGTCGAGGTATGGTGGTGGTGGTGATGGTCGAGGTATGGTGGTGGTGATGGTCGAGGTATGGTTGTGGTGATGGTCGAGGTATGGTGGTGGTGGTGATGGTCGAGGTATGGTGGTGGTGGTGATGGTCGAGGTATGGTGGTGGTGATGGTCGAGGTATGGTGGTGGTGGTGATGGTCGAGGTATGGTGGTGGTGATGGTCGAGGTATGGTGGTGGTGATGGTCGAGGTATGGTGGTGGTGGTGATGGTCGAGGTATGGTGGTGGTGGTGATGGTCGAGGTATGGTAGTGGTGATGGTCGAGTTATGGTGGTGGTGGTGGTGATGGTCGAGGTATGGTGGTGGTGATTCTGATGCTGCCGCCGCTACCATCCTTTTCACCCCTAAATTCTCTCATGATTTTTAAGACCATCCTTCAACAACTTCTTCTAAATGAGTCTCACCTCTTAAAGACTTTTCCAAGTATTTACATTCTTAACGAGTCTTCCCGGCATTTTTTCAAGTGTCTCTGTACTTTATAACTTGGAAAGTGTCTCTCCTCTCTCTTTAAGGCTATTCCAGTAACTCATTCAAGTGTGTCTGTACTCTTGAAGACTCTCTACATTCTTTGAGGGGCTCCGCTCATGACAGCAAGTATTCTAAGTGTCTCTGCACTTTTAAATACTCTTCTAGGAGTCTCTCTTCAAGACTCTTCCAGGAACATATTTGTCTCGCTAACCCCTAAAGGCTATTCCAAACATTCTTCTAGGAATGTAAGAGCCTAACTCTTGAAGACACTCTTCAAATGTTTCTAACTATTCAAGGTTCGTCCAGACACACTCCCAGCTATCTCCTACTCTCAGAGACTGCTCCAGGTACCTTCCAGTCTCGCTCAGTCCCATTCAGGATTTCTCTCCCTCTCCCAAGGTCTGCCCACTGAATTTCCAGTTTCACCTTCACGTTGTACTTGACCCTCAAGTATGTGTTGACAGTCCGCTATGCTTACTGATTTGTTTTTGCGGGGGAAGGGGGAAGGGAAAAGGGGTGATTCATGACTCCTGGTTGACCAGACAAGCACCAGACGAGCCTGGCTTATGGTTGGGCTCCAAGAGTAGAAAAACTCTCATAAGACATCAAAGATAAGGTACCCTGGATCTGCATCATAAGTGCCGTCGAGTGGCATTACTGGTTTATGACCTCTTGATCCTTACCCACTCTTAAAACTGCCATGAGAATTTTGCTTCCAATCGTTCCACCATCAATTCACTGCACTTCCTTACTACACTAGGACTAAAAAAAATACGCCATAATATATTTGCGACTCCTCTTCTGTGTTCTTATGTTTTATTCATGTTCCCTCATTCTTTCCTTATGTGCACTATCAATGTCTGTGAGTATCATGTATGTTGTGATCACTGTCCCTGTGAGTCCTACAAACCATACCACGAGAGGGAATAGAACCCGCGATCAGTCATGAAACTCCAGACCGACGCGTTAGCTGGCTACAATAAGATTCATCCAACTAGGTATATTTATACACCATGGCGGGAGATTCATCTGTAAAAACTTGCATTTGTGGCCACACTGGTGCCTATGCTAACATTCCTATGGTGTATAAATATACCTAGTTGGATGAATCTTATTGTAGCCAGCTGGCCCAGTGGCTAAGACGTGTCTTGTGTGCTCTCTGTGAATCTGAACAAGATGTCCTCTCTTGAGCTACTCTACCAGCAGCTGAAGGAAGAACTGAGGGTAGCTAAGCTTGAGATACAGCGACTGACTGAGGAAAACAAGAGGATTCGTAGTAATCCTCCTGTTGAGAATCCTCAAGCCAAGAAAGGAACCTGGACAGTGGCCGGAATGCATGGGACAAAGTTAAAGATCAAGAGGATGGATGGAGAGGTAGAATTAACGAAGAACCAGAAACCTGTTGTGGAAATATCGAACCGATTCTCCGTGTTACCCGATGAATGTGAGTCGACTACAGGGAACATCACGAACGACACCAAGGATGGTAAGAACATTGTTCTTCTTGGGGATAGTCAAATTAGGTATATGGATAGGGCCTTCTGCTTTCCTGGGGCTGGGATGGAGGATATTGTTAGCCGTCTGGACGACATCATGAGAGGTAATGGGAGCAATCCTATTATCTGTCTCAGTGCTGGAGGCAACGATGTTGGCAGACGTAGGAGTGAGGACCTGACTAGCAGGTATAGGTCAGCAATAGACATAATTAGGAAGAAGGGTGGGAACCCTGTCATATGTGGTATTTTGCCAAGGAGAGGAGTTGGAGATGAATGGCTGTCCAGGGCAATTGGTGTCAATTGCTGGCTGGACAAACACTGTAAGGATAATGCAGTACCATTCATTTGCAACTGGGACCACTTCTATGGCCGAAATGACATGTATGCCAGGGATGGGGTTCACTTATCCAGGGCAGGTGTGGATTTTCTTGCTAGCTCAGTTGAGGGTGTTGTTAGGACTTTAAACTAGGATTAGTTAGAGGTATGGGTTTAGAAATGGAAAATACTGAATGTCGAAATATAGATCTAGGCTTTGATATAAAAAATCTTAACAATAACAAGGACAGTAATAGGTATAGTGGTAAAACAGAATGGAGCAGGAAGGGTAAAGAGAAAGGAGGGTCTTTAAAAGTGTATTATACAAATAGTCGTATTGCTAGGAATAAGATGGACGATTTGAGATTAGTTGCAAGTGCAGGTAACATTGATGTATTTGCCATAACTGAGACGTGGTTCAATACGAAAAATAGGGACGTGCCTGCTGAATGTCATATACAGGGTTTTAAATTGTTCCAAGTAGACAGAAGTTTCGGGAAGGGGGGTGGAGTGGCACTGTATGTCCGAGATCGCTTGAACTGTTGCATAAAAAAGGGAATAAAGTCTGAAATAACACATACAGAGTCTGTCTGGATAGAATTTTCAGAGGGGCATGAAAATTGATTTTAGGTGTGATATACCGTCCCCCAAACTTAGATAGGGACCAAGGAGACTACTATGGGAGGAAATTGTTAAGGCCACAATGCACGATAACGTAGTTATTCTGGGTGACTTCAACTTTAGTCAAATTGATTGGAATTTTTTGACTGGGAATTTAGAATCTAACGACTTCTTAGAAGTAGTTCAAGATTGTTTTTTGAAGCAGTTTGTGACAGAACCTACAAGGGGAAATAACCTGCTTGACTTAGTTCTGGCAAACAAGGAAACCCTTGTTAATAATTTAGAAATTACTGAGGAACTCGGCGCAAGCGACCACAAATCAATTACCTTTGGCATTGAATGGAAGTTTCATAGTACGAATAACTCAGTAACGGTCCCAGATTTTCGCTTAGCAGATTACAATGGACTTAGAGAACACTTATCATCTGTGGACTGGGGTAATGAAGAGAGCTATCAATATGACAGTTTTCTGAACACTATACATGCTGCCCAAATAACATTTATCCCATATAAAGAAATTAGATCGAATAGAAATGACCCAAAATGGATGAATAATAGGCTCAAATATCTTTTAGGGCAGAAGAAAGGAATTTATAGGCGTATCAAAAGAGGTGAGGGTCATCTTATGAGTCAGTATATTGACATTAAGAGGGACGTTAAAAGGGGATAAGAAAAGCTAAACGGGACTACGAAATTAAAGTTGCTAGGGATTCGAAAACTAACCCAAAAGTTTTTCCAGGTGTATAGAACAAAAGTTAGAGATAAGATAGGTCCCCTTAAAATAATTATGGGTATCTTACTGACAAAGAGAATGAAATGTGCTCTATTTTAATAATTATTTTCTCTCGGTTTTCACTCAGGAAGACACTAATAATATCCCAAGAATTAGGTATTTTAGTGGGCCTGAAGAAGATAAATTATGTAGTATCACAGTCACTAGCGAAATGGTTATCAAACAGATAGACCGTTTGAAGCAAAATAAATCGCCAGGCCCTGATGAGCTTTTTCAAGGGTTCTTAAGGAATGCAAAATAGAACTCTGTGAACCCTTAACTAACATTTTTAACCTATCTCTTCAAACAGGTGTAGTGCCGGATACGTGGAAGATGGCTAATGTAATTCCTATTTTTAAAGCAGGGGACAAGTCGTTACCATCAAATTACCGCCCAATAAGTCTAACATCAATTGTAGGCAAATTACTAGAGTCGATTATAGCTGATAACATAAGAAGCCATCTCGATAGGCATAATTTGATTAATGATACTCAGCATGGATTCACCAGGGCCGTTCCTGCCTAACTAATTTATTAACTTTTTCAGTAAGGCTTTGAGGCAGTTGATAATGATAAAGAATTCGATATTGTTTATTTGGATTTTAGTAAGGCTTTTGATAGAGTACCACATCAGAGACTGTTAAAGAAAGTGGCTGCTCATGGCATTGGGGGAAAAGTGTTGTCATGGATCGAGTCATGGCTCACCAATAGGAAGCAGAGGGTGTGCATAAATGGGGTTAAATCGGAGTGGGGATCTGTAACAAGTGGCGTTCCTCAGGGATCGGTTTTGGGCCCGTTGTTGTTTATAATATATATAAATGACCTTGACGAGGGAATTTCTAGTGATATGAGCAAATTCGCTGATGACACGAAGATAGGTAGGATAATCGATTCAGACGTAGATGTCAGTGAACTACAGGAGGATTTAGACAAACTCAATTCCTGGTCAGAAAATGGCAGATGCAGTTCAATGTAGATAAATGCAAAGTTCTAAAGCTCGGGAGTGTCCATAACCCAAGCACTTATAAGTTAAATAACGTAGAACTTAGCCATACAGATTGCGAGAAGGACTTGGGGGTGATGGTAAGCAGCAACCTTAAACCAAGACAGCAATGCCTAAGCGTACGTAATAAGGCAAATAGATTACTGGGATTTATATCAAGAAGTGTTAGCAACAGAAGTCTAGAGGTTATATTACAGCTTTATACATCATTAGTAAGGCCTCACCTAGATTACGCAGCTCAGTTCTGGTCACCATATTACAGAATGGACATAAATTCGTTAGAAAACATTCAGCGTAGAATGACTAAATTAATACATAGCATTAGAAATCTTTCTTACGAAGAAAGATTGAAGACCCTTAAATTACATTCACTTGTAAGACGTAGAATGAGGGGAGACATGATCGAGGTATACAAGTGGAAAATGGGTATTAACAAAGGGGATATAAATAAGGTCTTGAGGGTATCTCTCCAAGAGAGAACCCGCAATAATGGATTCAAGTTAGATAAGTTTAGATTTAGAAAGGATATAGGAAAGTATTGGTTTGGAAATAGGGTAGTTGATGAGTGGAACAGTCTGCCTAGTAGGGTTATTGAAGCAAGGACCTTGGGTAGTTTTAAATTTAGGTTGGATAAATTCATGAGTGAAAGGGGTTGGATTTGAGTGGGAATTGCACATGAGTAAATAAAATTATCAAAGCTTATTTCTTGGATAGCATTGAAAATTAGGTTGAACAAATATTCTGTTAGTGGGATGGAATGTGAAGGACCTGCCTAGAATGGGCCAACAGGCCTGCTGCAGTGTTCCTCCTTTCTTATGTTCTTATGTTCTAACGCGTCGGTCTGGAGTTTTATGACTGATCGCGGGTTCTAATCCCACCCGTGGTATGGGTTGTTTGCAATCGTGTCATTACGATTTCGTAAGTCCTGTGAGTCTTCTAGGCATGTGAGCTTCGGGTGTCTTACTTCTCACAGTTCACCATTTTAACCTGAGACTGTGTAAAAGGCCGGAGGCTGCCTCCTTCCGGGTACCAAACTCTGACAGAAAGACACAAAATCAGTAAGAAAATTGATAAGAATCCTGCATAAGAAATGTTATTACACAGTGTTCCATACTACATTTATATCTTACTGTCCTGAATAATCAGACCACCAATCAGGAAGTCTGGTCTGGGACCAGACCGAGGCGGCGATGACCTCTGGATCGAATTAAACTGGCAATACAAAACAGCACAAAAAAAATATATTCCTACACAATAGAAGAAGTGACAAGGTTGAAACCTGACTCCTCAGTGAGTGACAGACAGTCTTGCTAGACTGTCTTATCACACTTGTGACGGATCCCATCAATCACGCGTCAAGGCGGAAGTGCAAGGATAATTTTATTGTCAGGAGACATTTGACGTCATTAGTCACGGTTCTGACTGACAACTACGACAGCGACAGACACTCCAGATGCTGCATCAACATTCATTGACGTTTATGACGTCACTACCACACTAGCAGCTCACAAAGTAAACATTGAAAATTATTATTATTATTATTATTATTGTTATTATTATTATGCTGCATTTTAACCCTTCACTTGAGCATATTACATCCTCCCCATTCTACATCTTATAACAAACATACTTTTGAATACGCGTGACATATCATGTTTATACTTGTGACATACCTGTATGTATCGTTGGCATACCTGTGCATACCTGAGACATACCAGTGAAAATACCTTCCTAGGAAAAAAAATTATATGCACTATTGATTCTGCTGTCCAGTCTTTGGGTCAAGTTAGTGTGTATTGGGGATGTGGCTGCTTCCCATCCATTGGATCAAGACTGCATTTGCTGGGTAAAAGGACACACGTACAACGTTTCGCTCCTGTAGAGCGAAACGTTGCCACAGTATAATGTCACATTAGCTGCACTTGTGTCCTTTTATCTAACATATTGGCGGTAATTCTACTAACATTACAAGACTACATTTGTTCAATATAAACTGCATCTGTCAATTCTAGGGTAAAAGTCTGAAACAAAAGCTGGTCCTAGAGCTTAGAGAGAGACAATATACGCAGAGGTTCAAGGAATTAAACTTGGCGACGCTGGAGGAGAGGAGGGAACCATGTTTCTGGAGACAAAGCAGGAGCACTTTCTTGAAAGGTGGCGACAAAGAACATGGGGGGTGACAACCGGAAGCTAAAAGCTCATTCTTTGCCACTCGTGGGACTATAAGGAAGTACATAAGAACATAAGAAAGGAGGAACACTGCAGCAGGCCTGTTGGCCCATACTAGGCAGGTCCTTCACAATCCATCCCACTGTTTAGTCTTATTGTGGCAGAAAGGAGGAATGAACAAGATGAGGAGGAAGTTACGAAGGTAAACTTTACGCAGCTTCAAGAGTAGATACGACGCATTCTGTTAGGCAAGAGCCAGTTTCAGTTGCGGTTTGAGTTGTGGCTCGCCCCTTCCCTTTCCCCCACTAGCAGCGCACTCAGCTCACATACTGAGTGTCAGGGGTTCAATTCCCGGTATGGGTGGAAACGTAGGTACATGGGTGTTAGCCAAATGGTGTGGGTGGCATCCTGGGGGTGGTAGTATACCTTAAATAAGAACATAAGAAAGGAGGAACACTGAAACAGGCCTACTGGCCCATACTTGGCAGGTCCTTCTCATCAGACGTGCTGGCCTTTGAAATAAGCTAAGATGAGGTAAGATAACAGCTCTTAGCCTGTAAAATTTATTTGTGTGAAAAAAATTAAAACACAAAATTGAATTAATCAGGATGATATTTAGAGAGTTAGTCGTCAGTATGACATACCTTAATGAAGACCACGTCAACGCGTCAGGAGAAACGTCACCTTACCTGGAGGAGGGAAAAGTAATTAACACCCGGTGACACCATTTCAACACCTGTAAACATTTACCTTGACACTTTAATACATTTAGGTTTAAAGGTCATCGACTGCAGGAGTTAACGATACTTCAATACCTAGAAAAGATATTACAGTAAACTGTAATTTTGAATACACAGGTGTATATTCATTGAGATACACACCTCTCGGTACACATACACTGATACACACCCCTCGGTACACATACACTGAGATACACAGCCCTCGGTACACATACACTGAGATACATACCTCTCGGTACACATACACTAAGAGATACCCCTCAGTATAGATACCCTTGATAAAGAGCGTGAACACAAGTGAACTTGTGTTCACATTATGGCATAACAACACACTAAGTGACACACTAAGTGACAATTGTGTTCACATCATGGCATAACAACACACTTAAGTGACACAAGGAGACGAGTGTGTGATTACCTGTAACAACCTCTCTCATGCAATTATTTTTAATGGTACAATTTAACCTTTTAACAAGAGTGATTGGTAATGCAATGAAACCATGTTAGGAAGGTCAGGGGTCACGACACAGCCTCTCCTGTGTGACCCGTGACCACAGCCTCTCCTGTGTGACCCGTAACAACATCCTCTCCTGTATGACCCGTGACCACAGCCTCTCTTGTGTGACCCGTGACCACAGCCTCTCCTGTGTGACCCGTGACAACATCCTCTCCTGTATGACCCGTGACCACAGCCGCCTCTCCTCTGTGACCCGTGACTACAGCCTCTCCTGTGTGACCCGTGACTACAGCCTCTCCTGTGTGACCCGTGACTACAGTCTCTCCTGTGTGACCCGTGACCACAGCCTCTCCTGTGTGATCCGTGACCACAGCCTCTCCTGTGTGACCCGTGACCACAGCCTCTCCTGTGTGACCCGTGACCACAGCCTCTCCTGTGTGACCCGTGACCACAGCCTCTCCTATGTGACCCGTGACCACAGCCTCTCCTGTGTGACCCGTGACCACAGCCTCTCCTGTGTGACCCGTGACCACAGCCTCTCCTGTGTGACCCGTGACCACAGCCTCTCGTGTGTGATCCGTGACCACAGCCTCTCCTGTGTGACCCGTGACCACAGCCTCTCCTGTGTGACCCGTGACTACAGCCTCTCCTGTGTGACCCGTGACCACAGCCTCTCCTGTGTGACCCGTGACTACAGCCTCTCCTGTGTGACCCGTGACCACAGCCTCTCCTGTGTGACCCGTGACCACAGCCTCTCCTGTGTGACCCGTGACCACAGCCTCTCCTGTGTGACCCGTGACTACAGCCTCTCCTGTGTGACCCGTGACCACAGCCTCTCCTGTGTGACCCGTGACAACATCCTCTCCTGTATGACCCGTGACCACAGCCTCTCCTGTATGACCCGTGACCACAGCCTCTCCTGTGTGACCCGTGACCACAGCCTCTCCTGTGTGACCCGTGACCACAGCCTCTCCTGTGTGACCCGTGACCACAGCCTCTCCTGTGTGACCCGTGACCACAGCCTCTCCTGTGTGACCCGTGACTACAGCCTCTCCTGTGTGACCCGTGACCACAGCCTCTCCTGTGTGACCCGTGACAACATCCTCTCCTGTATGACCCGTGACAACATCCTCTCCTGTATGACCCGTGACCACAGCCTCTCCTGTATGACCCGTGACCACAGCCTCTCCTGTGTGACCCGTGACTACAGCCTCTCCTGTGTGACCCGTGACCACAGCCTCTCCTGTATGACCCGTGACCACAGCCTCTCCTGTGTGACCCGTGACTACAGCCTCTCCTGTATGACCCGTGACCACAGCCTCTCCTGTGTGACCCGTGACTACAGCCTCTCCTGTATGACCCGTGACCACAGCCTCTCCTGTGTGACCCGTGACCACAGCCTCTCCTGTGTGACCCGTGACCACAGCCTCTCCTGTGTGACCCGTGACCACAGCCTCTCCTGTATGACCCGTGACCACAGCCTCTCCTGTGTGACCCGTGACCACAGCCTCTCCTGTGTGACCCGTGACTACAGCCTCTCCTGTATGACCCGTGACCACAGCCTCTCCTGTGTGACCCGTGACTACAGCCTCTCCTGTGTGACCCGTGACCACAGCCTCTCCTGTATGATCCGTGACTACAGCCTCTCCTGTATGACCCGTGACTACAGCCTCTCCTGTATGACCCGTGACCACAGCCTCTCCTGTGTGACCCGTGACAACATCCTCACCGTAGTCATGAAGACTCTGCAGATCATTCAAGACTACGGTGATCTTCACCAACTCCAAGACTGGGGACTGATTACCTCATCCTTTGTATATAATTCTACATTCTCCACATTATGTCATTGCATTGTACTGATAAAGCCACTGGATGGCGAAACGCCTACAACTAAAGATACCCCAGATGTTGTACATATGTCTAATTTTTCTTCGTTTGACAACACTCCCGTGTTGGGCCAGCTGACGCCTTCGCTAAATTAGGCAACAAACAAACGCAACTGGTGTGGCATTCTGATCGGCACTGTGCCGGAGGTTAAATTAGTCACAACCACACTATATTCTCGTCACTCTGCTCATTATTCTTTATTTATAAGTTATAATCAGTACCTCTGCTTCATAACAAATAGCGATTTATGAACCACACAAACACAGTATGGCACCACTGGCAGCGACAGCTACAGAAATAACATAAGTGGATTTATTAGGTTTAAAACCTATCTACTACACGAGGGTCATCAAGGATGCATGTAACTTGTACAATACCTGTCAAGGATAAAATACCGATAGGCTGGAAAATTTAACCACAAATATAGTATAATGCAATCCCACACAGTAGGCTTTATCAAGTAACAAACACAGGTAGATTTGTTTGTGACTTGATAAAACCCACTGTATGGGCGAAACGTTGTCAATAAAGGATCACATTATACTGCATTTGTGTTTATTTTTTCCAACCTGTCAAGGACTCTTTAACACTTAAAATATGGATTAAAGAAACCTTTTTATTATATATATACACTAAGAAGAAAAAAATACCTCAGTCAAAATAGGAAATAAAACCAGAGCGCTTTCATGTGCTCACACATCTTCAGAGGTGTGTTTCTGATATCTCTGGTAGGATGCTGACCACTCTGGGCCCACGGATGTTAATAAGATGGTCTCGTATTGTGCCCACGGCGATCCTGCTTTTGACTAGGTTTATTTTACAGTTCCTCCCATATCTCTCCAGCATATTGCTATGGTAGTGTGAAGGTTTGGGACCTGGCCCTTACGAACACACAAGTATACCATTGCACTGTTTTTCTTATTTAAATATATCATCTTACCTGAGATAACAAGATTTGTTAACAACAACCTTTCCCTATACGTATCCATATGGGTTTAGAAAGAGGAATGTAAAAACAAAGACCTATTGTGACTGCTGACCCCCGTTACCACCTCGTTGCCAAGGCAGCCATCACGAGTATTCTCACAAGAGGGTGTCAAGATGCTTCATATAACCAGTTTGTTTTTATGGTCCCTCAAGACAGCGAAGCTACATATAGCCGATAGCAACTAACGACAGAATATATACACAAAGAGGTGCATTTCTCTCAGAGTATATATGCCGAGGCTTTGGAAGAAAACCAAAACGCCGATGTGGTCTACACGGACTGTGAAAAGGCATCTGGTGAATGTAAACATAAAGTGATAGCCCATAAAGTGAGATCAATGGGTATAACAGGAAACGTAGGGAAATGAATTTCCAAATTTCTAACAAAGAGATTACTAAAAGTGGCAGTAAACATCTGCTGCCCTGGATATATGTAACCTTCCTCACGCCAAACATAACGCTCGTAATATTTCTGAAGATGTAACTGCAGGGTGTTCCCGCTGCCAAACGTTACCATCCTGTTTACATAAATTGGTTATTGGTAAGTTGATAATAATTTAAGTTTAAGATCGTTCAGATATTGATGCTCAAAAAAGTCTTAGAAAACGGACAATGAATTTCGAGGATGGGTTGTTAATGGTTGTATTCCGGCGCTGGTAGGCTGCTGTCAAGGTAAGGAAGATCCACAATCTGCATCACAACATATCTTGAAATACTTCAGGACACGAAAAAGTATTTATTTGCTTTTCAAGTGGCAGCGAAAGTTTAAATATCACATTCTATGTCATAGTCAACACTGGTTCCTAGTCCCTGGATTCATTATGTGTCTCTGACTATCACCCACAGGATGGGTATGGAGTGCCTAACAAAAATATTAAATTGAGAGTTAAAGTGAAGGAATAGGAAGGCGTTAGCCAAAATGATCCAAACTCTCCAGGGAGTTGGTCGTCATTTCACCAATACCAGCGTCAGGAATAATTTTCTCACTTCTCCTGACGAACAAAACACTATCCCATCCTGTATCTCATAATATTACCACACGTTTCCTACTGCCTCTGCCAGTAAGTTTACTTAGGTACAAGTACACATAAATACAGTTATACAAATTATTATACATAGTGACATGTGTAATAATCGCGAACAACCGATACAAAATAAAAATAAAAAAACACGGGGGGAGTTGAATGACAGCTCTAAGCCTTTTGTGTTCCAATCAACACATCTTTAGAAATGAATAGGAAATGACTAGGAAGTCCAGGTAGATTCGTTCAAGAGAACGACTCTAGCTAGAGTCGTTCTCTTGAGTCGTTCTCTTGAGTCGACTCTAGCTGGAGTCGTTCCCTTGAACGAATCTACCTCGATTTCCTTCTCATTTCTACAACATTGCAAGCTTCTGAAGACGTGTCAATTCCAACATGAAAGGCCTAGATCTATCATTCAACTCCCTCCGTGGTTGTTTTGTATAGTGACATGTGTGTAAATTGTCTAGTATAAAAAGGTCAGACAAAGTGACTTATTCCCAGCTATGTATAGATGCAACAGTTGGTGGCGGCGGCATCAACAACAGGTGGGTCTGCTAAATTCTCCTCGTGTTGACTGATCTAGTTACCATGGCGCTGCAACAAGCTAATATTATCCACCCATACCTATGAAAGTGTGTGAGGGGGAGGGAGGGGGGACGGGGCAGGGGAGAGGACCAGCGAGTATTATAAATGATATACAATATTAAAAAGTTGAGATCAATAACACAATACCAACAGGTGGAGACGCATGTGTAAATAACACTGTCATACTGGTAACTCCCGTCTGGCAGCGACGTACGTAGAGACCTGATTGCTGTCATACTGGTAACTCCCGTCTGGCAGCGACGTACGTAGAGACCTGATTGCTTGGTTAATTAGGTTTGTAACCTATCACTACAGGAGGGTCATTAAGACTTCATGTCACCTGTCCATTACGAGAATATATACTAAAAGACATATACCACTCGTTGTATATATTGTATAGAGGGAGTGTTTATCAACTGATGAACCAGTCACTGGTAAGTCACAACCCAGGCTCAGAAAAAATATATATCTTTCGGCACATAGATTCGAGAGTATGAGAAGGTTGAAAGAAAATTATTATTTATGCGAGGCTCTAAACCATGTGGGTCATTCCGTGCAAGGAGTGGTACAGGTTCGAGCCTCTGTCCCCTAACTGCAGCCCAGTCTCTCACTTTCCAGTTATATGTCTAACATATTCTGCGCAAGTCTGTATGTTAAAGTGTCTCTCATATACCAAGAATGATGTGGGAGAAGTTAAGAACATAAGAACGGAGGACCACTGCAGTAGCCTAATTACCATCAGTGGTTAAAATTGAAAATCCAAATCTAGTTAGTGAACTTCATTGACACCACCAGATGCAACTTCCCAGCTGTTCAAAGACCATCTACTGACAATTGGGAACTGACTTGAAACCTGTATAGTATTTCTGTGAGACTTTAATTTAAGGCGCCTAAAATGGAAGAATGTAGCAACGACTGTAACAGCAAAGAGAATCTCAATAACTACTTAACATAAGACCATAAACAAGGAGCAGTGCAGCAAGCTTACTGGCTCATACTAGGCACATCTTTCCCAAACCCATCAACAACCTCACACAACTGAACTACTAAGACTGCAACAAATTCACCTCATGCCAGCAATTAGCAGAACTGACCAGACTAGTAAACACCTAAGACCTTATATTCACTAATAATGCAGACCGGGTACCGAACATTTTATTATCGAAGACAGTAAATTCAGATCACAGCCTAACAGAAGATCAGTCACATAACCACTACCTATAATCAGAAAAAAAAAACATGCGGTTATATTCAACAAATTTAACTTTAACAAGAACACCAACTGGGAGCTAATAAATCCTGCGCTTACCAAAATATACTGGGAGAATAAAGTGATAAACAATAACCTAAACCGGTAGTATACCGAGAGGACGAGCTCAGAGGCATTAGAAATAAGCTCCAAACACACACGGTTGCGGAGGAGGAGAAGGTGTAGGCTGGAAAGGAAAAGGCACCAGACTCTGAAGAAGGTAAAGTAACACTGACTAGAGAATTAGGAAACGTTGAGTTCAAACTAAATACATCATTCATTCCAGGAGAGACAGAGGGAGCTAAATGCCATTAAGTAAGACTGAGAGATTAAAGGTGATAGGACATACACCGACGACAACAAACTCAGTATTTAGTGACCCATTAATCAGCCTAAAGAGTGACGAGCGAAATGAACTCTTCACGAGACAAAATGCTGCGAACATCTGTCTAATTTCTGATATAATTCTAACCCCACTTGACTTCGAACAGACCATTAGATACATGCCCATGCACTCTGCCCCAGGACCTGACTCGTCGAGCTAGATATTCATCAAGAATGGCAAGAAACCCTTAACATGGTCCTTATATTATATGGCAGTCATTAAAATCTACAAAGGAGGTAGTAAATGAATGTCAAGAATCTATAGACCAATAGCTTTGACATCCACATTATCAATACTACTGAAAGGGTTTTAAGAGGCAAGATTGCCAGTCGCTTAGAATAGCAGCAATTGCACAACCTAGGTCAACTTGGGCTCAGAAGAGGTCGCTACTACTTCTCACAATTGTTGGACCATTACAACATGGTCTTGGACGCACATGAAAACAAGCAAAATGCAGATGTAGTGTATACTGTGACCATGGAGTAATTGAACACAATATGCGTGCAAAAGAAACAACTGGAAAGGTGGTCAGATTGATATTTAACTTTCTAACACATAGAACACTAATAGTAATAGTAAACATAGTGAAGTCAGTGGCTGCTACAGTGAAAAGTTCTGTCCCCCAAGGCACAGAACTCGCCCTAACTCTCTCATTCTTATATCTGACACAGGCAGGGACATAAATCACAGCACTGTACCAACCTTTGCAGACGATAAGTGCATTCCAGAGAAGACACAGAGAGCCTCCAAGCTGATATACACTAAGTCTTCCAGTGGGCTACTGACAACAATATGATGTACAAGAATGGTATACAATACCGACAATATGATGTTCAACGAGGACAAATTTCAGGTACTACGTTACGGAAGAACAGAGGTAATAAAAAACAAGATCGAAGTACCAGACAAACTCAAACCACTCAATAGAACGTAAGTCAAATGTGAGACCTGGGAGTGATAATGTTAGAGGATCTCACTTACACGGACATCGATGTTTTTATTTTAACTGCAAGAAAAATGATAAGTTTGATAACTAAAACTTTAAAAATAAGAGATGCCAATCCAATAATAATATTCTTCAGTTCACTTGTTCTCTCTAGGCTGGAATATATATTAACAGCCACCTTCAAGGCAAGAAAAAATGATGTGATGGAAAATGTACAGAGAACCTTCACAACTCGTGTAAACTTAGACAAACACCCAAATTAATGGGAGTACTTGAAGTTGCTAGAACTGAATTCCTTAGAATGTAGATGAGAAAGATACATCATAATCTACACCTGAAGGGATTGGTTCCAAACCTGCACACCGAAATTACTACTTATGAATACAAGATTTTGGCTTGGCAGATTGTGCAGGATACCTCCAATAAAAAGCAGGAAAGTACACAGAAAGGGTACACAGAAAGAACTCAGAAAATGTAAAGGGACCATGACTCTTCAACACCCTCCGTCATGCCTAAAGGTTATAAACAACAAACTCCTAGCTGTCTTCAAGAGGGAACTTGACAAATTCCTCAAAACAGTTCCTGATCAGCCAGGTTGTGGTGCATATATTGTACTGTGGGTGGAGGCACCAATAGCTTGGTGGATCAGGCCAGCAACCAGGTCTGTTCTAGAATCGGTCAGCGGGCGTGGTGACCTCTGGAAGCGACTCCAGGCAACTTCCAGGTATACCTCTACCTATTCACTACAACACAATCAGCCTCCATACCGTCATGCACAGCCGCATAACGATACAGATCAACGCCTCAATACAGATCAACGCAGAACAACGCCACAATACAAAGCAACGCCACGATCCAGGGCTCCACCACAATAACATGCCCTGCGCCAGATAGCGAAGTTTCCCGTGAACTACAACACAACCGTTTTCTAAAAGCCAACCAGTCACACGTTACTCGGGCATTCTCAAGTTGGCTGATTAAACACACACACACACACGTCAGCCATGACAGTGACAGGTGTTTTGGAACTTGAGTCGAGTGTTTATGAACTGACTTCAGTGAGCACGACAATGTTATCTTGGTTGAACGAGTGAAGGATTGGTTGCTTTTAAGGTTAAAACCTATCGACTGCACCAGGGTCATTAAGACGATTCACCACCCGTCAAGAATACTCGAATCCCTAAAAGAGGGATTAAAATAAACTTTCACTGTATATACATTTAGAAATATATACACCTTTCAGCGTATATATTATAGTGAATATAAGAAGATAAACAAGTAATTTATATTGAATAGAGAAATTTTAGGGTACAATTTCAACTTGGGATATAACGTTTCTAAAGAATTTATAAATATATAAATATACGCATTTAAATTCATAAAAAGACCTTAAATTTATCTAAAGTATTTAAATTTATATAAATAACAGATATTTGCTAAATGTTTGTAAAGATTTGCAAATATTAGCTGCTGTTGTTGTCGTTTGTTTTTTTGTGTGTTGCTTTTGTTGCTGACAAGCTCTCTTCTTGTTTCTGCCACTATTATTGTTGATGTTTGTCCTGCTGCTGCTGTTGTTGTTGGTATTTCTGGTGTTTGTGTTATTCTTGCTGCCGCACTGTCACCAGCGGAGGACATGACCACTGTTGCCAAACACTCAGTTGTAGTGTCGCTATTGTATTTCCTAAAGCACAAGGTATACACCTGTTGAAGACTTGTTGCAGGTCTTGGGGGGATCATCTCTCCCGCGGTCAGGTCTCAGCCCAGACCACCTTGTTGATGGCCTGATCAGATAGGCTGTTCGTGCTAGTAGCATGTACTCCAGGCTCAGATGCTCAGCAACTGACTCGAGACAGTTTGTGGAAGTTTGGTCCTCTGTCCGCTAATCACAGTCACTATTTTGGTAATAAGTGATTTGAGTTATCTGGAAGACATTACAGCAGACGGAGTACCGAGCCTTCACGCTGTTCTTGATTAAGACACTGTCGAAAGTATTTAAGACTCCGGTCTCGCCTCAGCTTCAAATCGTTCCAGACCATGGAGACCATGGAGGGACGACTGACCACCTCAAATACTTGTTCTCCAAAGTTCATGGACTGATTACATCTTCATATTACTACCACACCTACTGCCTCTGTATTTGACTGAAGAAGCCTACTGTGTAGGCGAAACGTTTCAACCGTAAAGATATCCAACTGTTGTACATGTGTCTTAATCTTCTACTTGTTAGTATTTTATACTATTATCAACATCAGCTGTCATCTCATATTCACGTGTCTTTAAACACCGGTTTACCACGCCCCCGCGGCCAGGTCCCAGACCAGCCCTCCTGGTACTGCTGGCTGCACTCAGTCCAATGTACGAACCACCGCCCGAATGGTCAGGAATCGATTTGAGAAACTTATTCCCTCTTGTAGCACAATGAACCGTGTGAGGTGATTTTCCCTGATGTATCAACGAACATTAACAAGTCTAGAAAGGTAACACACAAGACCATCAGATTGCTTGAACGTGGTATCAGTAACAGCAGCAGCACTAGAAACAAAAGAATCAATAAAAGAGCTGCAGCAGCCTCAGCAGCAGCAACAACAACAGTAGCAGCAATAATAGGTGACGACCACAAGCACCAACAAGGCTGGTGTCACCCTACCCAGACGGATTGACCGAGCTAGTATAACAAATGGTGGGAATTAAGATAAGTCACCCGTCCCTCTCACACTATCCATACTAGTTAATGATGACGAATGTGTGTGTGTGGGGAAGAGGAGTGTGGGGGGAGAATGTGGAGAGCAAGCGAAAATGCACGAGAAATATGGGGAGGAAACCACAGGGACTAGGACCCCAATGGAAATAAGTCACTCTGTCTGACTTTTTGGGTTATCCTAAGTTCTCTACACATATGCTGCTATGTATGATAATCTGTGTAACTGTGTATATCTGAATAAACTTACTTACTAAAGAAGACTAGATAAGGAACAGTAGGGAAGATAGACGAGTGAGGAATCTCGGGAAGAAGAAATAAAGGAAAGAGAGGTAGGATACGTAAAAATACACTCCTTGGATGAAAACAAATTGAGAAGAGTAGGAAGACAACGAGATGTAGAAAGGAGGAGAGGAGGAAGATAAGAAGATGCAAGGAGAGAAAAAATGCTTCCCTCACAGTTAAATACCAACACTTAATCGCCCTTACCGGATCCTCTTAGTCTGGAGCGCCAGCAACTAGCACAGCACCTCCTTTGTTACGTAAATGAAAATCTCTTGAATTGACCTCAAACTCAATACTTTCTGGTCTAAATCCCAAAGTCAACCACTTGAAAAAATACTGTAAAAGACCTCCAACAAAGGCACTGTAGCCGAATGACTGACAAGCAAGAGTCTACCATTACCAACACAAAGTGTTTAGAACACGAGTACTGCTTGATGATCAAAACACTTGCCTGGCCACACCTGTACCACTGCCTGACTACAACTGGGCCACACCTGTACCACTGCCTGACTACAACTGGGCCACACCTGTACCACTGCCTGACTACAACTGGGCCACACCTGTACCACTGCCTGACTACAACTGGGCCACACCTGTACCACTGCCTGACTACAACTGGGCCACACCTGTACCAATGCCTGCCTACAACTAGGCCACACCTGTACCACTGCTTGCCTACAACTGGGCCACACCTGTACCACTGCCTGACTACAACTGGG
This sequence comes from Cherax destructor, assembly GCA_009830355.1. Lineage (NCBI taxonomy): Eukaryota > Metazoa > Arthropoda > Malacostraca > Decapoda > Parastacidae > Cherax > Cherax destructor. Next base: position 91,635 of record WNWK01002359.1, read on the forward strand.
CCACACCTGTACCAATGCCCGCCTACAACTAGGCCACACCTGTACCACTGCTTGCCTACAACTGGGCCACACCTGTACCACTGCCTGGCTACAACTGGGCCACACCTGGCCATACTTGGCAATGTGGCCATGCTCTCTCACCAGCGAGAACCACTGGCCCCGCGGTCCTGCTCTCTCACCAGCGAGGACCACTGGCCCTGCGGTCCTGCTCTCTCACCAGCGAGGACCACTGGCCCCGCGGTCCTGCTCTCTCACCAGCGAGGACCACTGGCCCCGCGGCCCTGCTCTCCCACCAGCGAGGACCACTGGCCCCGCGGCCCTGCTCTCCCACCAGGCCTGCTAAATGTCAAAATAAATTTAACGGGAATAATACCTATTATGGAGCTGACAGGAAGGTTAAAATAGTGCCCACTGAATGTAAGTATAAGTTTATAAGATTTACCAGCTATATTACATGTTCATGAGACACAGAGTACAGACTAACAACGCCACACTCACGCCAAGGATATACAAAGCAAATCCCACAACAGAGCTTAAACAAAGGATATATAAAAAAAATACCACAGCAACAGATCTTTGTGTAATTCTTGTAAACTAAGGAAAAATGCAAGTAGGTGATTTAAGAGTTAATACGGAGGTAATTTGGCATCAGGCCAAACTGGAAGGATTTCCTGTAGGTTGCCTGCGCCGATTTCAAGAGTAACCTTCCCAATCACCAGGTCCCAGACCAGGTAGAAGAACCCTCGAAATTGGTAACAGGTACGCCACTTATTTTTAAATGTATATAAGTATTACTCTCCACTATTTATTATGTCCATTTAGTGCATATTTCACCCATCACTTAAATAAAAATGATTTCACTTAGACTGAAAACAATGTGTAATTTTAAATATTACTGAGTGTTGAGTTTAACTCAATAACATTACTGAGAAAGACTACAGCACTTACATATCCACTCATAAGACAAGGCTACAGCACTTACATATCCACTCATAAGACAAGGCTACAGCACTTACATATCCACTCATAAGACAAGGCTACAGCACTTACATATCCACTCATAAGACAAGGCTACAGCACTTACATATCCACTCATAAGACAAGGCTACAGCACTTACATATCCACTCATAAGACAAGGCTACAGCACTTACATATCCACTCATAAGACAAGGCTACAGCACTTACATATCCACTCATAAGACAAGGCTACAGCACTTACATATCCACTCATAAGACAAGGCTACAGCATACATATCCACTCATAAGACAAGGCTACAGCACTTACATATCCACTCATAAGACAAGGCTACAGCACTTACATATCCACTCATAAGACAAGGCTACAGCACTTACATATCCACTCATAAGACAAGGCTACAACACTATAGCACTTACATATCAACCCATAATACAACACCACCAACACCTCCACCCATAATACAACACCACCAACACCACTCGTGATACAACACCACCAACACTTCTACCCATAATACAACACCACCAACACCTCCACCCATAATACAACAACACCTCCACCCATAATACACACAACACCTCCACCCATAATACAACCACCAACACCTCCACCCATAATACAACCCCACCAACACCTCCACCCATAATACAACACCACCAACACTTCTACTCATAATACAACACCACCAACACCTCCACCCATAATACAACAACACCTCCACCCATAATACAACACCACCAACACCTCCACCCATAATACAACACCACCAACACTTCCACCCATAATACAACACCACCAACACCTCCACCCATAATACAACACCACCAACACCTCCACCCATAATACAACACCTCAACCCATAATACAACACCAACAACACCTCTACCCATAATACAACACCTCCACCCATAATACAACACCAACAACACAGACCACGCCTAAAGTCGTGTAGGAAACGTATTCTTTAAGGAGAAAGGTGAGCAGCTGTGAGTGGCTGGGAGAACTCTTCTGCTTATCTCAGTTGCATCAGATACATGTCTAGCTGAGTTTGCAATCAGTCAACATCAGGTTTACACCCACTAATGTCGAGAGACCTGGCACGCCCCCAGGTGCAGCGCGCCGCGCCCTTCCTCGAGACACTGACCTCTGGCCTCTTGACATTCAAGGGGAAGGAGATGCCCTCACTTTCCTAGGATTAAACTAGATTGTTTCCCGTTATCAAGGCGCTGTATAACTCCTGTGTATTTATCAGAATAATAACGTGACATCCTGAAGTGGCTGCTGCTCACAACAACCTCCACCAAGATACAATATATCTTTGATGTACCTTTGGTGAGTTCCGAGAGTTTTTCTGCTCCCGGAGCCCGGGCATAGGCCAGGCTCGTCTGGTGCTTGCCTTGTCATGGAAAGCAAAGAGAAAACAGTCACAAACAGATCTGCTTTTAACTTGATAAGAGATCACAGTGTGGGCGAAACGTTGTCAACAAAGGATTGCATTACACTGCAAGGTTGTCTCTTTTACCATCGTTTTGGTATTTTATATATTTTTTCTCCTCTAGGCTGTCCTCGTGACAACAACCTGTCGTACGCAGGTTTGTCTTTGACATTCCTGTGACCGGTTTCAAGGATTCCTTGTTTGACTGTCTAGTTAGTTTGGCCAGGTTGTGTCAGCCAGGTTGTGTCAGCCAGGTTGTGTCAGCCAGGTTGTGGCAGCCAGGTTGTGTCAGCCAGGTTGTGTCAGCAAGATTGTGTCAGCCAGGTTGTGTCAGCCAGGTTGTGTCAGCCAGGTTGTGTCAGCAAGATTGTCTCAGCCAGGTTGTGTCAGCCAGGTTGTGTCAGCCAGGTTGTGTCAGCAAGATTGTCTCAGCCAGGTTGTGTCAGCCAGGTTGTGTCAGCCAGATTGTGCCAACCAGGTTGTGCCAACCAGGTGGTGTCAGCCAGGTTGTGTCAGCAAGGATTCCTCATTCAACGTCCTTCCATAGTCTTCCCAGTGTAAACATTTGAAATCCACATCATATACTCGTGTATTCCTTCAACGGATGAGCAGAACATTCAAATGTTCCTGCTCACTCTGGCTCCTGGGCCTCTGGAGGCCTAGGTTTTCTTAGATATAGCTACGCTAAACCCAACCAACCACTATATAATGACCCCAGAGAGACTCTGCTTTCTCATCTTTCCTGGCCATTGTTGGTCTCTTAAGCTTAGCTGTCATGGTGTCTTTAGCTCGGCAACACACGGTGCTAAGGACGCTTAGGGCAGATCCAGCTCCTAGCTTCAAGAGCCTTTCACCAGAATCAGGGCACCGACGTATGGGAATATTTATTGAGACGTTTCGCACACAGTGGCCTCATCAGTCCATTCTTCTTTGCATGACTCATGTGCCACTGTGTGGCGAAACGTCCCCTCAATAAAGATTCCCGTGTGTTGTATAAGTGTCCCCTTCTCCACCCTTTATCCTTGAAGGGTTGTGTTGCCACTATGTGGTACGGGATCGTGTGTGACAAAGCTATGTGGTACAGGATCGTGTGTGACAAGCTATGGGTACAGGATCTTGTGACAAAGCTATGTTGAAGGACCGTGTGTTGACAAGCTATGTGGTACGGGATCGTGTGTGACAAAGCTATGTGGTACAGGATCGTGTGTGACAAAGCTATGTGGTACAGGATCGTGTGTGACAAAGCTATGTGGTACAGGACCGTGTGTGACAAAGCTATGTGGTACAGGATCGTGTGTGACAAAGCTGTGGTACAGGATCGTGTGTGACAAAGCTATGTGGTACAGGATCGTGTGTGACAAAGCTGTGGTACAGGATCGTGTGTGACAAAGCTATGTGGTACAGGATCGTGTGTGACAAAGCTATGTGGTACAGGACCGTGTGTGACAAAGCTATGTGGTACAGGATCGTGTGTGACAAGGCTTATACCCAGTTCCCGATAACTCATTTTTGTTTTAATCGTAAATTCTTCTTTGGAATAATTCATAGAGTTGGTCTCGTTTCCATGTGGTCCTCTATAAGTGCTCTCTCACGAGTTGCCTTTAACTTACAACATCACTTACCATTAGTTTCCTCATGTGCTTCTGCTATCAACTTCACCCTTACTCGCCCCGGTTTTCGTACGCCCCGGCTTGCATGTAAAACCACAGTTATTCTCCATAAAATGTCATTTTTGTTAATATTTTTTTGGGTGTCTGGCACGGATTAATTGGATTTACATTATTTATTATGGGAAATATTATCAAAAAATACATTTTATAGAGAATAACTCTGGTTTTACATATATATATATATATATATATATATATATATATATATATATATATATATATTATTATATATGTGTGTGTGTGTGTGTGTGTGTGTGTGTGTGTGTGTGTGTGTGTGTGTGTGTGTGTGTGTGTATGTGCGTGCTTGCTTGCATGCGTGCGCGTGCATGCGTGAGCGAAACACAAATAGACGGAGTAAGAAGCTGAGATGAGCACGATGCAGAGTGCCAAGGAACACATTCAGTTCCTGCAACACCTGGAGAGCAACACCTGCACTAAGGCAAGGCGGACCACGGATGATACACTTCCCAATCTTCCAGTTTCCTCTCAAATGATGAACTGCTTCTCTGAAACACTTCTTCGACCTCCAACGAAGCCGATGAATAAAAACTAAGACTCGCAAAGAAAATGTAACAAATATCAAGATAAACAAAGAGACGACTCAAGATACAAAAAGAGACGACTCAAGATAAAGAGACGACTCAAGATAAAGAGACGACTCAAGCAACTCTCAAACAACACATACCACAAATATGTTGATAATGGTATAAAATACTGACGAACTGATGATTAAGACACATGTACAACAGTTGCGTATAATATTCTTGAAACGTTTCGCCCATACAGTAGGCTTCTTCAGTCACATACAGAGGTAGCAAGTGTAGTAGTGAAAATGAAGATGATGTAATCAGTCCCTCAACGATATCGTTCCAGACCATTTAGTTGAACTCTTCTCCAGGCTGAGGGACTGACCACCTCAAATACTATTTCTACAAGGTTGATGGACTGATTACATTCAAATTCAAATTCTTTATTTCTGCACGATACAATGTTTGTAGAGATGGGTGGCATTTAGGTGTGCATGCAGAAAGCACTTACCCTAAACAGCACTCCACTACTACACCTCCTGCCTCTGTATTTGACTGAAGAAGCCTACTGTGAAGGCGAAACGTTTCAAGAATAAAGATACCCAACTGTTGTACATGTATCTTACTCATCAACACACCACAAACAATGAGAATCTGGTACGGAATAGTCAAATACAAGAAACTCAGAATAAACTGAAGTTGAGACCTACACGTGCACTGGCCCTCAGCAGTCCAACACAAACAAGGCCCTCAGCAGTCCAACACAAACAAGGCCCTCAGCAGTCCAACACAAACAAGGCCCTCAGCAGTCCAACACAAACAAGGCCCTCAGCAGTCCAACACAAACAAGGCCCTCAGCAGTCCAACACAAACAAGGCCCTCAGCAGTCCAACACAAACAAGGCCCTCAGCAGTCCAACACAAACAAGGCCCTCAGCAGTCCAACACAAACAAGGCCCTCCAGCCAACACAAACAAGGCCCTCAGCAGTCCAACACAAACAAGGCCCTCAGCAGTCCAACACAAACAAGGCCCTCAGCAGTCCAACACAAACAAGGCCCTCAGCAGTCCAACACAAACAAGGCCCTCAGCAGTCCAACACAAACAAGGCCCTCAGCAGTCCAACACAAACAATACTGACGCTGTATACAACAAATTCAACTACAACAATAAATACATTAAGAAGGATCAAATAAATCATGACCTTTCTGAAATACATTGATAAGACAGTATATAAGTAAATTGAATTTAAGTCAGTGTCTCGAGAGAATGAGCTCATTGGTTCCACAAAAATACTATTAAGAAAAAAAGTTACAAGTTAGAAAGATAGACAACCACAGAACTATCTTAAGAAAGAAAACAAATGCAGGTTACAAAAGAGAGAACACTAACCTAATGAAATGGTTATAATCATTACCATAATTATTAAAGGGGTGGACCAGTAAGCCAGCGGAAGGCCTCGGTCAGATGACCAAAAGCTCCAGTGGTGGGTCGTCATATAACAAAGATCCGTGTCAGGAAACACTTGTCTTGTTTCCTGACAAATCTTATCTAACCTAAACTAAGCTAAATTTGCATTCATTATACAGAATACAGGAGAGACAGGGTGAGCGAAACAGCCGTTACTGAAACTGTAACTAACCCAAAATACTTTTTCTCATGTGAAGAATCCAGGGTAAAAAAACCCATCTTCTATCGGAGATGGGTTTACAATGTGACTGTGTGTTCAGCGAGATGCTGAACACACAGTCACACACAGGTACTGACAATCCAAAAGAATTTTTCATCAATAAAATTCAAAACTATGCTGACATCTTCATTTTGTTAACATAAACCTGACCCTAGTCTACTTTTTAGAAGTCATTGATGGTATGCCCACACACTTCGCTCGTGGAGTTCCCAGAGTCTGGGCCACGCGGAATTAGAGGCTGTCAATAATGAAGACCTCTGCTTCTCAGGGCACAGTACTTGCTCCAATTCTCTTTCTCATTCTCACAGAAAAGCGTAAATCATAGCACAGTGTGGTCTTTCATAGACGATACTAGAATTTCTATAAGCGAGGCATCCACTGAGACTGCAGCAACACTGCCAAGGTATTATAAACCAGGTCATAAGCTGACCCATATAAAAAACATCAGAACTGCGAGGGGGAGGGGCGGTGACCCCCAGAAACCGATTACTGATAACCTACAGTCAACCAGTCAACCACACCACAAACACCACCCACCACACCACAACCACCACCCACCACACACACCACCCACCACACCACAAATCACAATCACCATCTGACGACACCACTCCCCACGACTGGCTTCACAGGTAACATGAAAAGTGTCTACCTACCTGACCCACATGCACTACCCATCTTTCCGTAATAATGACACAGGATACCGTGCTTGGACGCACCTCTGGCCGCCCAGTACTTGTCTTCTTCACTGCCACGGTGCTCAATACACATGACAGTGATAACCAACACGAATACTGACAGTGAACGAATTATTTATTTTTTGTTGAGAGAGAGAGAATATAAGAGGAGGGAGGGAGGAAGTAAAGGTAGAGAGGAAGGGAGTGAAGGGAGGGAGGGAGGGAGGGAGCAAAGGTAGTTAGGGAGTTAAGGTAGGAAGGGAGGGAGTGAAGATACGGAGGGAGGGAGGGAGGGAAGAAAGGAGGGGAACACCTAGGTGTGGTGAGAGTCAGAACTGGCAGTAACAACCAAAAACAAAGGGAAATTAACGTTGACCCCTGTTACTGCTACTGTTGTTGCTGCCACTGTTGCTGCTACCGTTGTTGTCACTGTTGATGATATTGTTGATATTACTGTTGCTGCTACTGCTGCCACTATTGTTGATATTACTGTTGCTGCTACTGCTGCCACTATTGTTGATATTGTAGTTGTTGTCATTGTTGCTGCTACCGTTGTTGTTGTCACTGTTGTTGCTACCATTGTTGTTGTCACTGTTGATGATACTGTTGATGTTACTGTTGTTACTGCTACTCTTGTTGATAGTGTTGTTGTTGCCACTGTTATTTCTGCTACTGTTGTTGATATTTTTGTTGATGCCACTGTTGCTGCTACTGTTGTTGTCAATGTCTTTGCTACTGTTTTTGCCAATGTTACTTTTGTCACTGTCGTTAATGCTGTCGCTACTACTGCTGCCACTACTGCAGCTACTGCTGCCACTACTGCTGCCACTACTGCAGCTACTGCTGCCACTACTGCTGCCACTACTGCAGCTACTGCTGCCACTACTGCTGCCACTACTGCTGCTACTGCTGCCACTACTGCAGCTACTGCTGCACTACTGCTGCCACTACTGCAGCTACTGCTGCCACTACTGCTGCCACTACTGCTGCCACTACTGCAGCTACTGCTGCCACTACTGCTGCCACTACTGCTGCCACTACTGCAGCTACTGATGCCACTACTGCTGCCACTACTGCAGCTACTGCTGCCACTACTGCTGCCACTACTGCTGCCACTACTGCAGCTACTGCTGCCACTACTGCTGCCACTACTGCAGCTACTGCTGCCACTACTGCAGCTACTGCTGCCACTACTGCTGCCACTACTGCAGCTACTGCTGCCACTACTGCTGCCACTACTGCTGCCACTACTGCGCACTACTCCCACTAGCTGCACTACTGCTGCTACTGCTGCCACTACTGCGCTACTGCTGCCACTACTCTGCCACTACTGCTGCCACTACTGCTGCCACTACTGCAGCTACTGCTGCCACTACTGCTGCCACTACTGCTGCCACTACTGCAGCTACTGCTGCCACTACTGCTGCCACTACTGCTGCCACTACTGCTGCTACTGCTGCCACTACTGCAGCTACTGCTGCCACTACTGCTGCCACTACTGCAGCTACTGCTGCCACTACTGCTGCCACTACTGCAGCTACTGCTGCCACTACTGCTGCCACTACTGCAGCTACTGCTGCCACTACTGCTGCCACTACTGCAGCTACTGCTGCTGCCACTACTGCTGCCTACTGCTGCCACTACTGCTGTTAGTACTATTACTTCGTTTTGCTGTTTATGTTGACGAACGAGAGAGAGAGAGAGAGAGAGAGAGAGAGAGAGAGAGAGAGAGAGAGAGAGAGAGAGAGAGAGAGAGAGAGAGAGAGGGAGGGGGAGTGAGTGAAGGGAAAAAGGGGGGACTACCTACCTGGAGGAGGGGAAAGGGGATACACCCTGATAAGCTGATGTTAGGGGGGCTGGCAGTAACACCAATAACAAAGGGGTATTAACGCTGACCCCTTTGTTACTGCTGTTGTTACCTGCAAATACTTCCAAGAGTTCTCCCACAGCGCCTTCCTGCGGTCAAACTTCCTTGCAGCCTACCTGGTTGACCAAGCTATTGGTTCTGGCGGCCAGCGGGCCCACATAATCAACGCAGGTTGCTTGATCTGGCAGCTCAAGCAGCAATACGGTGTGGTAGACTGAGCCTCGTTCACTGACACTTGACAGGCATCAACACGGACCGGACCAGCCTGTAAACACCTTTACCTTTGGTACGCCTCTGATGAGTTCTGAGTTTGTCTACTCTAGAGCCCGGTCTTGGGCCAGGCTCGTCTGGTGCTTGCCTGGTCAACCAGGCTGCCCGACCAGTCTTGGAACCCGACCACATGGACTCGACCCGCCTGGTCAGTGAGTATAACGGCCCGGACGGCCTCCCCACCGTAGAACAAAGAGCAACTGTGGTGGTGGTGATGGTGGTAGTTGTGGTGGCGATGGTGGTGGTTGTGACAGTTGTGGTGGTAGTTGTGATGGCGATGATGGTGGTGGTAACTGTGACGGTAGTGGTGATGGTGGTAGCTGTGGTGGCGATGGTGGTAGTTGTGACGGTAGTGGTGGTAGTTGTGACAGTTGTGGTGGCCATGGTGGTGGTGATGGTGGTAGTTGTGAAGATGGTGGTGGTGGTGGTGGTTGTGGTGACAACAGTGGTGGTAATACTGGTACTTGTGGTGATGTCAACAGGGTGAACAGACGTGATCCCCGGCTAACATTAACACTGTACCCACCAAAGAGCAGACTACTGTTCTCTCTCATACAGACGACAGTGTTCTCCTGGCTTGGCTTCATGACGAGGTAGGTGGCTTGGGAGAAGGTTCCAAATATAAGAGAAGTCGTGATCCGTCACCTTGATAAGATACGTATCAGCTGTCTCCCAACGGGACGCACGCCAACCTCTTCAAACCTATTTGTCCACCGTCTAAATATATATCAGAAACACAATGCTTCGATAAAGTGATTTGTTGTGAGTGTAAAATAAACGGTGTGGGGGAAAATTATTGAAAAGGGCGCTTGTTTATTCTCTCTCTCTCTATCACGCACACCTGGTCATTTACCGTGACATACGACCAAGACACACGAACCTGCTTCTCTCACGACATAGGACCAAGGATAGGCAGGACACTAAGATTCTGGGGCGCGCCTACTACCCTTGCCACTACTACCACTTATCCTACATTACTCCTGCTACCACTCATCTACACTACTACCACCACTTATCCTACATTACTCCCACGTATTCGGTTCAAACCTGATTACCTCATAATCCCCAGGCGTTGTATGACCCGTATGGGTTTAGCACTTCTCATTAATATAACAACTATAAAATCTATAAGACTTAGGATATATGAAGGGAATAATTACCACGTGAGAGTAAAAGAAAACCATGCTATACCTTTGACGAGTTCCCAGAGTTTTTCTACTCCCGGAGCCCGGCCTTGGGCCAGGCTCGTCTGGTCAACCAGGCTGTTGCTGCTGGTGGTCCATCACAGCCTGGTTGATGCAAGGAACTTAAGGACCTTGCCACAGCGAAGACTTCACACACGAGGAGCTGTGAGAAACATGATTTTGACACGTTTCTCCCACAGCGGGGCAAAATATTATGCAATAAAAGACACAGATGCAACTAATGTGACATTTTACTGTGGCAACGTTACGAACGGCTTGACAAAGCTCCTGGAGAGCGAAACGTTGCCACAATAAAATCTCACATTAGCTGCGTCTGTGTCCTTTCACCTAACATTGTATGGGTTGTCCCAGCTCAGTGTCCCTCACGTGTCAAGTCTTCACTCTGATAAAGCAGTTGTATCTTCACGAGTGTGAGTTATAAAGCCCTAAACTGGGGCTTTGTAGAGATACTTTATAAAGTCCCACTGTGGGGCTGCATCAAGATACCTGATAAATGCCACTGTGGGTTCTAAATCCCCACTGTGGGATTGTATCATGATATTTGATAAATCCCCACTGTGGGTTCTAAATCCCCAGTGGGATTGTATCAAGATATTTGATAAATCCCCACTGTGGGTTCTAAAGCCACTCTGTGGGGCTGTATCAATAAACTTTATGCTTTATCAACATACATTATAAAGCCTCACTATGGTTAAAGGATCGTATAAAACAGGATTTTCCCTTTTCAAAGCATCTAAATTACTACATGTGGGTTCACACCAGTATATATCTACATGTGAGGGACTACATGTGGGCTCATACCAGCACGTAACTACATGTGGGCTCATACCAGCACGTAACTACATGTGGGCTCATACCAGCATGTATCTACATGTGAGGAACTACATATGGATTCACACTAGTATGCATCTACAAGTGAGGGACTGAGACCTGAACTATCTACCCCTGATAAAATTACCTGTCACATCCACATTCCATCAAAGATCTGGGCCGCTGTCTGCTGTTGCTACTTCTGCTGTTGCTACTTCTGCTGCTGCTACTTCTGCTGCTGCTACGACGGCGGACCTTGTTGTATCGCCACTTCAACATAGTGTTGACCGCTTTCCCTTACACACAAACACAACTTGCTACAAGCAAGGCTTCATTAATACTCGATCCCACGACTGAAAGGCGACATTCGCACACTTTGTTTACGCACTGTATTACGCTCACGTTAGTGTACAATCTCGGTTTATAACGTCTTATATACATAATACCTGCCGCTTGTGGCAAGCTGAATGAGACTGTGTCATGGTAGATCCATAAACCCGGTGTGTCCTTAATCCCATTCCTAGAACACTACAAGTGACCCTCTGTTTTATAAACGAAAGTGTAAAACCTAGCTAGGGTAAACCAGCTGATGCTTAACCAAAAAAGCCACCATCTTACAAAATAAATTAACCACTAATATATATATATATATATATATATATATATATATATATATATATATATATATATATATATATATATATATATATATATATATATATATATATATATATGTTTGTTTTGTATTATATTATAATACTCGTGTCACTTCACCACATTATCCAAATTTCCAACACTGTAGACACTGTCCTTCCCACTGCTACACTAGTCAACTCAAACACATTTATGACACTAAAAACATAATAGAAGTAGCCCAGGATTCTGGCACATGGTTCTTGGCTAGCAGCTGGGACATGGAACATAATATTAGCAAAGCTAAACAAGAAGTATAACGTAAGCAAAGGTAACCACGTATCACCAACACACATAACACTTCCACACTGAGGAATAGTTACATTATCAATATCTTATCTTGCTTATCGTACACTTATCACCTCAGATCCTGGATTATTTGCACTATCATACACTCATATAAAGAAGGTATTCAATCCTATGATATAATGACAAGCTAAGAATATTAAAACAGACATCAGTATGTGATCCTGAGTTTGCGTTGTTGTTCTGCCATCAATGAGAGACTTAAGGACCCCAATAGTTATAAGTCACTGACTATTTTGGGGTTATCCTAGATAATTTACACTATGTATGATAATTGTACTTATGTGTACCTGTGCCTAAATAAAAAAATTTACAGGCTGGTACAAATTACTCTCATGGAATGCTTTTCTAAAGGTTTTTCTGTAGAACATCGTCAAAGTGAGGTGGTATCCAAGTGCCCTTTCGTGTAAACAGACTTACCGTCTATAACAAGAAACCATGCTGTGATCTGCTTGGGTATTTATTTTAGTCTCTCACATAAACAAGGAATGCTGTGATCTGCTTAGGTACTTACCTTATTTTGCTGGGAGTGAGATGGTGTGCTGTGTCGGCGTGTTGAGTGGGAGATCTGCTGGGAGGAAAGTGGTGTGCTGTGTCGGTGTATTGAGTGGGAGATGTGCTGGTAGGAAGGTTGAGTGATGTATCAGTGAGTTGAGAGTCATCACTCTGCACGACTGGCGACGGAGGTGCCAGCTCAGACTCCGGCGCCAGGGTAACATCGTCACCGTCACCCTCAAGCCTGGCATCAGCTTCAGAGTACAGGTCAATGTTGGCGTAGTCACTCTCGCTATAGGGTGAGGTCTCGTAGCCCGAATCCTTCGTCAGCTTTCTGACGGATCGTCTCTCCCGCTCTACTCTGTCCAAAGGCCGCGTCTGAGCCTCCTTCAACCCCCCACCAGTAGAGTCTTGACGCACACCGCTGTCTCCACCATTCACAACTGTCTCCCCACTGTCTAAATGTGCTGGCAAATTCTCATATATATTCTCCGCATTCTCCGGGGAGGGTGAGGTTGGGGCTAGCGACGGGGAGGCATGTTCACTTGTGGGGTCAGGACTCGACCCCTCCTGTGAGGGCGACTCATCCTGACGGTCGAGACGTGCCCTTGCCTCCTCCCTCAGCATCTTATTATCATGATAGGAGTATCGCCTCTTACTGTTGGTCTTCTCGCAGAAGCTGTGACTTCGTTCTTTGTGTGTGGGAGTGACGGTGTTACTTAGCTCTCGTTCAGATGTCCAGTTCTTCTTCTTCTTGAGACCCTTGCCCTCGGAGTGGTAGTGAGGGTTGGCGCGAGTGAGGCGCGGCTCAGAGCTTTCCCTGGCTCGCGCTCCGCTTGAGTCTTCCTCGCGGTGGCGGCCGAGCGACCGCAGGAGTCTGGCGGCGGTGGGGAACCGGCCGCTCTCTCGCCTCTCCGGCAGGTGGCGGCCGCCGCCGCCGCCATCACGACCGTCATCGCCACTATCACGACTGCTCCTGCAACACAAACACAATACTGATATACTAAATAATAATAACACTAATACAGTATAACAATAATATTAATAACAGTAATAATAATAATAACAGCAACAACAACAATAATAATAATAATAATAATAATAATAATTTTCCTAAAAGAAGAATATTAACCTGTAAGCACAAAAAATATTATAATTACATTAACGTGGAAGCGCTAAACCCATAAGGCTCGTACAGCACCTGTAAGCACACATTATGTTACACTGTTGCTGCCTCCAGCAGCAACAGCCTGGTAGACCAGGCAAACACCAGACGAGCCTGGCCCATGGCCGGGCTCCGAGAGTAGCTAAACTCTCGAAACTCTTCAAAAATATATCAAAGGTATAACAGTGAAGGGGTAACTATGTTACACTAACAGTAAAGGGATAACTATGTTCTACTAACAGTAAAGGGATAACTATGTTCTACTAACAGTGAAGGGGTAACTATGTTCTACTAACAGTAAAGGGATAACTATGTTCTACTAACAGTGAAGGGGTAACTATATTCTACTAACAGTAAAGGGGTAATTATGTTCCATTAACACTAAAATAAAAGCTTAATAGCCTCAGGAATGGTTGCGAGGGTAGAAAAGCCCTTAAAAGCAGTCACAGGTATATCACAGATCAGTACATATATCACAAATAATGTCACATTTAAGTGACAGGTATGTCACCATAAGTTGCACACGCTGTTTCAACAGCAACAGCCTGGTCAACTAGGCAATTGACAAGAGACAGGTCTGGTTGTAGGAAAAGTCTAGAAACAGGTGAGAGGTAAAGAGGTGTACGGGTGGGTTGGTGGATGAACTCTCGGGTAGAACGACCCAGCTAACAGCACCTCGTCGGCTCCACCACAGAAAACGTGGCACCTCTCTACTGCTAACTCAAACTTAAAACTGAAAATTTATTTTTTAAGAAGAGGAGGAGGAGGAGAAGGAGAAGATGAAGGTGGAGGAGGAGGAGGAGAAGATGAAGGAGGAGGAGGAGAAGGAGAAGATGAAGGTGGAGGAGGAGAAGGAGATGATGAAGGAGGAGGAGGAGAAGGGGGAGACGGAGAAGGAGCAGCAGCAGTAGCAACAATAGTAGGAAGCGTAGGACAAGAAGGAAGAAGAGAAGAAAAAGGAGATGAAGGAGGAGGAGGAGGAGAAGAAAACTAAAACGAAGAAGCAGATGATGATGATAATAATGATTGCGGAGAAGAGAGGTGATGATTTTAATGGGATTAGTAACCCGTAGGCTTAGCATCCCAGGATAACAAGGTGCCTGGGTACTAGCACCAGGTGCCTGGGTACTAGCACCAGGTGCCTGGGTACTAGCACCAGGTGCCTGGGTACTAGCACCAGGTGCCTGTGTGCTAGCACCAGGTGTCTGGGTACTATTCACCAGGTGTCTGGGTACTATCACCAGGTGCCTGGGTACTAGCACCAGGTGCCTGGGTACTATCACCAGTGCCTGGGTACTAGCACCAGGTGCCTGGGTACTAGCACCAGGTGCCTGGGTACTAGCACCAGGTGCCTGGGTGCTATCACCAGGTGCCTGGGTGCTATCACCAGGTGTCTGGGTACTATCACCAGGTGTCTGGGTACTATCACCAGGTGCCTGGGTGCTATCACCAGGTGCCTGGGTGCTAGCACCAGGTGTCTGGGTACTATTCACCAGGTGTCTGGGTACTATTACCAGGTGTCTGGGTGCTATCACCAGGTGTCTGGGTACTATCACCAGGTGCCTGGGTGCTATCACCAGGTGCCTGGGTGCTATCACCAGGTGCCTGGGTGCTAGCACCAGGTGTCTGGGTACTATCACCAGGTGCCTGGGTGCTATCACCAGGTGCCTGGGTGCTAGCACCAGGTGTCTGGGTACTATCACCAGGTGTCTGGGTACTATCACCAGGTGTCTGGGTGCTATCACCAGTGTCTGGGTACTATCACCAGGTGTCTGGGTGCTATCACCAGGTGTCTGGGTACTATCACCAGGTGCCTGGGGTGCCTGGTACATCACCAGGTGCCTGGGTGTATCACCAGGTGTCTGGGTCTACACCAGGTGTCTGGGTACTATCACCAGGTGCCTGGGTGCTATCACCAGGTGCCTGGGTCTTCCAGTTTGTGCTATCACCAGGTGTTGGTCTATACCAGGTGGTCTGGGTCACGTATCACTCAGAGGCCGGGTGCATCACCATCTGGAGATGCTATCACCAGGCTGCCTGGTGCAACAGGTGGCTGGACTTCACCAGTGCCTGGGTGCTAAATACCAGTGCCTCAACAAGGGTACTTTGACTCTCCCAGTATGTCCTCTCAAGACCAGGACACCTGGGTGCTAGCACCAGGTGTCTGGGTACTATCACCAGGTGTCTGGGTACTATCACCAGGTGTCTGGGTGCTATCACCAGGTGTCTGGGTACTATCACCAGGTGTCTGGGTGCTATCACCAGGTGTCTGGGTACTATCACCAGGTGTCTGGGTACTATCACCAGGTGCCTGGGTGCTAGCACCAGGTGTCTGGGTACTATCACCAGGTGTCTGGGTACTATCACCAGGTGTCTGGGTGCTATCACCAGGTGTCTGGGTACTATCACCAGGTGCCTGGGTGCTATCACCAGGTGCCTGGGTGCTAGCACCAGGTGTCTGGGTACTATCACCAGGTGCCTGGGTGCTAGCACCAGGTGTCTGGGTACTATCACCAGGTGTCTGGGTACTATCACCAGGTGTCTGGGTGCTATCACCAGGTGTCTGGGTACTATCACCAGGTGCCTGGGTGCTATCACCAGGTGTCTGGGTGCTAGCACCAGGTGTCTGGGTACTATCACCAGGTGTCTGGGTACTATCACCAGGTGTCTGGGTACTATCACCAGGTGTCTGGGTACTATCACCAGGTGTCTGGGTGCTATCACCAGGTGTCTGGGTACTATCACCAGGTGTCTGGGTGCTATCACCAGGTGTCTGGGTACTATCACCAGGTGTCTGGGTACTATCACCAGGTGCCTGGGTGCTAGCACCAGGTGTCTGGGTACTATTCACCAGGTGTCTGGGTACTATCACCAGGTGTCTGGGTACTATCACCAGGTGTCTGGGTGCTATCACCAGGTGTCTGGGTACTATCACCATGTAGATGAATGGTTCAGAGAACCGACAAGTTGTTAAATTAGACACATATGCAACACTTGGGTATCTTTATTGAGGAAACGTTTCGCCACACAGTGGCTTCATCAGTCCAATACAAAGAAGAAAGTAGTAATAGTAGTAATTTAACAACTTGTCGGTTCTCTGAACCATTCATCTACATCCTGTCTGACACAGCAACTTCTTGGGATCTTGATACAAAGGGATTCTTCAACATTTGTCCAAACCTTTGGACAAGGACTTACTTCGACTAGTGGATGATACCACTATGACCCCGCCTCCTCCTGCTTCATCTCACCTGTCTACAGTATATAAGCAACTTCTATTTGCCTTATGTTGTATTTACTTCAAGATTGATGGACTGAAAACATCGACTCCAGGCCGAGGGACTGATTACCTCAAACTCCTCCTTTTATTACTACTTTCTTCTTTGTATTGGACTGATGAAGCCACTGTGTGGCGAAACGTTTCCTCAATAAAGATACCCAAGTGTTGCATATGTGTCTAATTCGTACTATCACCAGGTGCCTGGGTGCTATCACCAGGTGCCTGGGTGCTATCACCAGGTGCCTGGGTGCTAGCACCAGGTGTCTGGGTACTATCATCAGGTGTCTGGGTACTAGCACCAGGTGTCTGGGTGCTATCACCAGGTGTCTGGGTACTATCATCAGGTGTCTGGGTACTAGCACCAGGTGTCTGGGTACTATCATCAGGTGCCTGGTTGCAATCACCAGACGTAGAACCACTGTTACTAAAACTTCGCTAAAACTAAAACACCACAAAAACACTACCAAAACTAGACCACTGATACTAGAACTCCACTAACTTTAGAACACCACCATAAAGACACTAGCAAAACTAGACCACTGATACTAGAACTCCACTAACTTTAGAACACCACCATAAAGACACTAGCAAAACTAGACCACTGATACTAGAACTCCACTAACTTTAGAACACCACCATAAAGACACTAGCAAAACTAGACCACTGATACTAGAACTCCACTAAGATTAGAACACCACCATAAAGACACTAGCAAAACTAGACCAGTACTAAGACTGCACCGAACTATACCACAGCTGCTACTAGACCTTCCTCAAGCTAGAAGATCTCAACAAGCCTTGTAATGAAGATCATTAGCTGAGTAGCTGACTGTGCCTCATCTATCACTACTGGCACTACACAACACTCAGGTAGCAACCCCTCTCCAATCCCTTCCCCTACATTCCATCCCTCCCTTACATTCCATCCATCCCAACTCCTTTCAATCCTCCCTCCATTACCCTTTATCTTACCCAGAAGAACCTCTCCTTCCAAGCCCCTTCCATCATGTCTATTACCTCTCTCTCTCTCTCTCTCTCTCTCTCTCTCTCTCTCTCTCTCTCTCTCTCTCTCTCTCTCTCTCTCTCCTCCCCTCTCTCTCAGATAAACAGTATCGAGTGTTGTGTTATCTACGTCAGGAATGTGGGTTCAGCCCCGCTAATAAATGCCATGTGCCAGAGTTTGGAAGGCAGTAAAATACTATTATGAATACATGAAAGGCAAATACTGTATCTTAGAGTGAGAGGCAAGGCATCAGCCCCGGGAACCACCACACAATAACACACCTTGGAAACACACACACACCTGATTGTTGAAACTGGTATTAAAGACCGACAAGTTGAAGATTAAGACACATGTGCAACAGTTGGGTATCTTTATTGTTGAAACGTTTCGCCCACACAGTAGGTTTCTTCAGGCTGAGGGACTGACCTCCTCAAATATTTTTTTCTCCAAGGTTGATGGACTGATTACATAATCTTCATTTTATTTCTACTGCTCCCTTTGTATTTGACTGAAGAAGCCTACTGTATAGGCGAAACGTTTTATCAATAAAGGTACCTAGCTATTGCACATGTGTCTTGATCTTCAGACACTTGATGCAGAGCAGAATCTGACACGACGTTTCGCCAAGAATTGAGTTTTTTCAAGCATTAATATGGTAAAGGTGTTGAGAAGAGGTGTGAGAGGTGAAATAATGAAATATGGAGATGAGCAGACGGGTAGAAAGTGAAAGAAGGAAGGAAGGAGGTAGGGAAGAAGGATAGATAAAGCATTAGGAAGAGGAAAGAAGCGTGGTGGGGGTAGGAGAAGGAGTAGATAAATCACGAAGATTTGGGGGTACGTACCAGAGTGGGAGAGGGAGAGGGGGTTGGTTGGAGGGGTAAGGGAGGTTGGGAAGGGAGGTTATCTAGTCATGCAAACATGGACGCTCAGCCCTCCCCTACAACATGGCCGCCTGGAGGTAAACAACACAGCCAGCCCTTCCTTGGCTACCACTACCTAAATAGTACCCCACTACTTGAGTCTCTATTTATAGCACCGAGAATGGTACCACATAAAGGTGAGTACACATAGTCTTCAACAACATGAGTGAGAAGGGTTGCATTTGACTGGGACTTTCACATGAGTTAAAAGAGTTATCTATGTTCACCCATCAGTAAAATGGGTACCTGGGTGTTAGTGGACTGGTGTGGGTCGCATCCTGGGACAAAATTGACCTAATTTGCGGGAAATGCTCAGCATAACAATCGGTTTTCTATATAGTAGTATGTCATTGATGTCAACTATGGTCTGTATACCTTGTACATGTACTTGTAGAAATAAAGATATTACTATTTTATATTATTATTATAAGGCTTATTCCTTGGGTAGCAATGTTCCTCTATTCTTATTTTCTTAGTATATGCAGAACTAACGAACCTACGAACTACCTTAAAGGACCTCAACAAAGACTCACTTATATGTGTATGTTCCAATTTTTCATTTTTATTAATGGAATTGTGATATTACTTTCCATGTGATAGCTTGTTAATGCCTCTTGTGACTCCCTTCAAATCTTCAAGGCTAATATTTAACTGCATTAGAAACTTCTGCTGCATCATGACTCACGATATCGTAATAACACGATTTATAACGAGCCACGGAACAGGTGGGATTTGAACCCATGACCTGGAGTTTTAAGACTCACTCGCCATGGGTTAAAACCCCCACCCGTTCCATGTTTTGTTATGCTGCACTCAGCACTATTAATATCGCGTGCACTGAGGTACAGGGGGCTGGGGTTATGCAATACGGGGATACCTTCTTCAAATCGAGCAGCAGTCGAAATCCCTTTAGTTATTATTATTATTACGCCTGAAAATGGTCTGGTGATACCGTCAAGATGTAGAAAAAGACTTATATACAGTTTAGGACATTTATTAAAGGAAACGTTTCGCCACTAGTGACTCTTCAGCCTTTTTCCTTCACGTTGTCTACCACGCCCACCTCACCCTTTACACCCCGCCAGCTCATTTACGCTCACTGGCACGCCCAGACATGCTCAACACGTCTCACCCCCCTCCTACCCCAGCTCTCCCGAAACCTCTGTCCCCCGGGCTGGGCCAGGATTCCACACCCCCGCCTGCCCCGTCAGGATAAGTCCTCCCTAGCGGGCAACATCCTGCCTAATAAGGCAGGTACCGTTTCGTGAGTGTGGAGCGTGCTGGGTGCGGCCCCAGGGGGTGGTGCACCAGGGGGTGGTGCACATGGGGGTGGTGCACCAGGGGGTGGTGGTGCACCAGGGGCACCCCAGAGGGGAAACACACCCATCACCACACAATACAACGTTATCTCAAGGCTACATGAAGATGACTTCGGGGGTCGCCGCCCCCCGCAGCTCCGTTCCGGACCTCCCGGTTGATGGTATAATCAAACAGGCTGTTAGTGTAAGTCGCAGGTAATCGGCTGCACCAGAGCCTGGCTGATTAGCAACTGACGTTGATTTCTAACGTTCAGAGCCTGGCTGATTAGCAACTGATGTTGATTTCTAACGTTCAGAGCCTGGCTGATTAGCAACTGACGTTGATTTCTAACGTTCAGAGCCTGGCTGATTAGCAACTGACGTTGATTTCTAACGTTTAGAGCCTGGCTGAATAGCAACTGACGTTGATTTCTAACGTTCAGAGCCTGGCTGAATAGCAACTGACGTTGATTTCTAACGTTCAGAGCCTAGCTAATTAGCAACTGACGTTGATTTCTAACGTTCAGAGCCTAGCTGATTAGCAACTGACGTTGATTTCTAACGTTCAGAGCCTGGCTGAATAGCAACTGACGTTGATTTCTAACGTTCAGAGCCTGGCTGATTAGCAACTGACGTTGATTTCTAACGTTCAGAGCCTGGCTGATTAGCAACTGACGTTGATTTCTAACGTTCAGAGCCTGGCTGAATAGCAACTGACGTTGATTTCTAACGTTCAGAGCCTAGCTAATTAGCAACTGACGTTGATTTCTAACGTTCAGAGCCTAGCTGATTAGCAACTGACGTTGATTTCTAACGTTCAGAGCCTGGCTGAATAGCAACTGACGTTGATTTCTAACGTTCAGAGCCTGGCTGATTAGCAACTGACGTTGATTTCTAACGTTCAGAGCCTGGCTGATTAGCAACTGACGTTGATTTCTAACGTTCAGAGCCTGGCTGAATAGCAACTGACGTTGATTTCTAACGTTCAGAGCCTGGCTGAATAGCAACTGACGTTGATTTCTAACGTTCAGAGCCTGGCTGATTAGCAAGTGACGTTGATTTCTATACGTTCTTATCGTAAGGAAAGTATGCATCTTCAAGCGTTTTAAAGAACAGCTAAGAAAACCATCACAAGCAGGGTGTTCAGCGTTGGTTTTGCGACGCTTCGCTGGAATCCTCGGCTGTTGTCTACTTAATATTGTGCTGGACTTTTACTCTAATACATTTTCAAGTTCTGATGATGGATGAAGAAAGAGTCGAAAAGTCAATAAAGAAATAGAATATTCTTTGAAGGGAGTATACGTGTCAGCCTTGCTCCGGCGTTAATATATATATATATATATATATATATATATATATATATATATATATATATATATATATATATATATATATATATATACACACACGAAACTACGCTTCGTGCATTTCTGCACGCTCAAATTTTTATGGACAAATAATATATGTTATGGAAATAAATGGTATAAAATACTATGCAGCATTCTCCACCTGACTAAATCCTATAAATACTCATGTATCCTTTATCCAGGTAGATGTTTGTGACTCGATAAAGACTCGATAAAGCGTGGGCGAAACGTTGTCAATAAAGGATCACATTAGTATACTGCTTATGTTTTTATTTTTCTAATGTATGTTATTCTCGATTATTTTAGGTTTAGTTAGTTTAACTTATATTAGCTTAGTTTTACGTATAATTACCGAAAGTAATTTTAAAAAATACGAGTGCCTTGAGTCGAAATGTCGAACAGACGTTTTTACACAAACGGTCAAAAACGAGTAGAGGAAATATTTATTGTGTGTTAAGTTGTGTCTTATTTGTTGTGGGGTCATCTTCCACGATGTCCCGGTCCATCTTGGACCATTATCAAATTACTTGTTACTAGGCAATGGCCAAATGGACCGGTTACAGCTCCATTACACGACCAGTCCATCAGGACTGATCCTGTAACACATGAAGCTGGTACAGGTCCATCAGGACAGATCCTGTAACACCTGAAGCTCGTACAGGTCCATCAGGACATCTTGTAACACATGAAGCTGGTACAGGTCCATCAGGACAGATCCTGTAACACCTGAAGTTCGTACAGGTCCATCAGGACATCTTGTAACACATGAAGCTGGTACAGGTCCATCAGGACAGATCCTGTAACACCTGAAGCTCGTACAGGTCCATCAGGACATCTTGTAACACATGAAGCTGGTACAGGTCCATCAGGACAGATCCTGTAACACCTGAAGTTCGTACAGGTAAGAAAGAAGGAACACTGCAGCAGGCCTACTGGCCCATGCGAGGCAAGTCCAAGTCTCCCACCGGCTTAAGCCAATGCCCCGACCCAGCCAGGTCAGGTTACATTCACTTAAGGAAGGAGCACGGCATCTGACCTAGTAGCACAAACTAGTCAGGTACAACTCACACCCACCCGCACCCACTCATATATTTATCTAGCCTATTTTTAAAACTACACAACGTTTTAGCCTCTATAACTGTAATCGGGAGTTTGTTCCACTCATCGACAACTCTATTACCAAACCAATGCTTTCCTATATCCCTTCTGAATCTGAATTTATCCAACTTAAAGCCATTGCTTCGAGTCCTGTCAATACAAGATATTTTTAGCACGCTATTTACATCCCCTTTATTTATTCCTGTTTTCCATTTATATACCTCAATCATATCCCCCCTAATTCTACGTCTTTCTAGAGAGTGCAGATTCAGGGCCCTCAGTCTATCCTCATAGGGAAGATTTCTGATACATGGAATCAACTTAGTCATCCTCCTTTGTACGTTTTCCAGAGCATTTATATCCATTCTGTAATACGGTGACCAAAACTGTGCAGCATAATCTAGATGAGGCCTAACCAAGGATATATAGAGTTGAAGAACAACCTGAGGACTCCTATTATTTATGCTTCTTGATAATACCAAGAGTCGGGATATGATTGCTGAGTGTCATATTCAGGGGTTTAAGTTGTTCCATGTAGATAGATATAATGGGAAAGGGGGTGGAGTTGCATTGTATGTACGAGAAAATATAAATTGCTGCATAAAAACAGGCATAAAAATAGATGGATCATTAACAGAATCTGTTTGGGTAGAGTTTCTAGAAGATCAAGAAAAACTGATTCTAGGTGTAATATACCGACCTCCAGGCTTGGATCACGATAGAGGGAGACTTCTTTGGGACGAAATTGTTAGGGCTTCTAGGCACAATAACGTAGTGATAGTAGGGGATTTTAACTTTAGTCAAATTGACTGGACTTCTTTGACCGGTAATCTGGAGTCCAGTGACTTTATGGAAGTAGTTCAGGACTGTTTTATGAAGCAGTGTGTGACGGAGCCTACCAGAGGTAATAATTTGCTCGACCTAGTCTTGTCAAATAAAGAAACTCTTGTAAATAATCTGGAGATCACTGAAGAGCTTGGAGCTAGTGATCACAAATCCATTACTTTTAATATTACATGGGAGTACGAGAATAGGGATAATACGGTAAAAGTTCCTGATTTTCGTTCTGCCGATTATATTGGACTTAGGGAACACCTGTCTAATCTCGACTGGGGTAATCTAGCTAACGATTACGATGGGATCTGCGTTTATGATTTTTTCTTAATAATGTACAACGTGCACAGAGTATGTTTATTCCCCAGAGAGAATTTAGGTCAAATAATAACGATCCCAAATGGATTAACAGGAGGCTAAAACATCTATTAGGGGAGAAAAGAGGAATTTATAGGCGCATCAAAGAGGAGATGTTAACCTTATTGACCAATATGTTCAGTTGAAAAGAGAAGTAAAAAGGGGATTAGAAAGGCTAAACGTGACTATGAGATTAAGGTTGCTAATGAATCAAAGACTAATCCAAAAGGGTTCTTTCAAGTGTACAGGACGAAGGTGAGGGAAAAGGTAGGACCTCTGAAAATTGGGAATGGACAGCTGACGGATAACGAACTGGAAATGTGTTCTCTATTTAATGACTATTTTTGTCAGTCTTTACACAAGAAGACGTAAATGAGATTCCAGAAATTAACAATTATTCAGTTCCTGAAGAATTCAAATTAACTAATATTACTGTCACGAGGGATATGGTTATCAAACAGATAGATAAACTGAAGCAAAATAAGTCCCCGGGACCCGACGAGTTGTTTTCCAGGGTACTTAAAGAATGCAAAATGGAACTTAGTCAGCCATTAACGAATGTGTTTAATACGTCCATCCTAACTGGTGTTGTGCCAGAGATGTGGAAGATAGCTAATGTAGTTCCTATATTCAAATCAAGGGATAAGTCCATTCCATCAAATTACCGTCCAATAAGCCTCACGTCTATAGTAGGCAAATTATTAGAATCAATTATAGCTGATATTATCAGAAGTCACCTTGAAGAACATAATTTGATTAATGAATCTCAGCATGGGTTTACGAGAGGTCGTTCCTGCCTGACAAATTTACTGACGTTTTTCAATAAAACATTTGAGGCAGTAGACAGTGATAAAGAATATGATATAGTTTACTTGGATTTCAGTAAGGCCTTCGATAGAGTACCTCACAAGAGACTCTTAAGAAAGGTGGCAGCTCATGGTATAGGAGGTAAAGTTCTAGCATGGATAGAGGCATGGCTTACCAATAGAAAGCAGAGAGTTTCCATTAATGGGGTCAAATCTGAATGGGGATTTGTCACTAGTGGCGTTCCACAAGGATCAGTTTTGGGCCCATTGTTGTTCATAATTTACATAAATGACCTTGATGAAGGAATTGCAAGTGACATGAGTAAATTTGCTGATGATACAAAAATAGGCCGTATAATTCATTCTGAGGAGGATAACAGTGAACTCCAGGAGGATTTGGATAAATTAATGTCTTGGTCTGAAAAGTGGCAGATGAAGTTCAATGTGGACAAGTGTAAGGTGCTAGTCGTTGGTAATGAAAATATCCCTCGAATTTATAAACTAGGTGAAGTTGAGCTTGATCATACAGAATGTGAAAAAGACTTGGGAGTCATGGTAAGCAGAAATCTAAAGCCAAGACAACAGTGCCTAAGTGTGCGCAATAAGGCTAACAGATTACTAGGATTTATTTCAAGAAGTATAAGCAACAGAAGTCCAAAAGTTATTTTACAGCTCTATACATCACTAGTGAGACCTCATTTGGATTATGCAGCTCAGTTTTGGTCTCCTTACTACAGGATGGATATAGATTCATTGGAGAACATACAAAGAAGAATGACTAAAATGATTTACAGTATAAGAAATCTCCCGTATGAAGATAGACTTAGAGCATTGAATCTCCACTCTCTGGAAACGTAGAATGAGGAGATATCATCGAGGTGTACAAGTGGATGATGGGCATAAACAAAGGAGATATTAATAAAATACTGAGGATATCGAACCAAGTAAGAACGAGAAATAACGGATTTAAATTGGATAAATTTAGATTTAGAAAGGACATAGGCAAGTACTGGTTTTCGAACAGAGTTGTAGATGCGTGGAACAATCTTCCGAGTAGGGTGATAGAGGCTAGGACCTTGGGTGGCTTTAAAAGAGATTGGACAAATATATGAGTGGGAGGGGCTGGGTTTGATTAGTGTCGTGAGTACAGGAGTAAATTCTTAGGTAGTGGTGGTTTTGATAAGGACCTGCCTTGTATGGGCCAGTAGGCCTTCTGCAGTGTTCCTCCATTCTTATGTTTTTATGAAGCCAAGGATTCTGTTTGCTTTATTGCGAACACTTATGCACTGCTGTCTTGGTTTTAGATTACTGCTAACCAGAACTCCTAAATCCTTTTCGCAATCAGTAGTATTAAGATCTACATTATTTAGTTTATATGTGGCATGGTTATTGTCCTGTCCAATATTTAGAACTTTGCATTTATCTATATTAAACTGCATCTGCCACTTCTCCGACCACTGCATCAGTCTATTAAAATCTTCCTGGAGTGCTCTAATGTCCTCATTTGAATGAATTGGACGGCCTATTTTGGTGTCATCGGCAAACTTGCTTATGTCGCTATTTATTCCCTCATCTATGTCGTTTATGTAGATTGTGAACAACAAGGGGCCCAATACTGACCCCTGTGGAACACCACTTGTGACGTTTCCCCACTCTGATTTCTCCCCATTTATGCAAACTCTCTGCTGCCTATTTGTCAACCATGCCTCTATCCAGGAAAAAAATTCTCCTCCTATTCCGTGTGCCTTAATTTTCCTCAATAGTCTCTGATGTGGGACTCTATCAAAAGCCTTACTGAAGTCCATATACACAATATCATATTCATTACCATGATCTACCTCCTCAAATACCTTAGTGAAAAAAGTTATTAAATTTGTAAGGCAGGAACGCCCTTTTGTAAAACCGTGCTGAGATTCGTTGATTAATTTATGCTTTTCAAGATGGCTGCGAATTGCCTCGGCAATTATTGATTCCATAAATTTTCCCACTATGGAGGTTAGGCTTATTGGTCTATAGTTCGAAGCTAAGGACCTGTCTCCTGCTTTGAAAATAGGTATTACATTTGCATCAGGACATCCTGTAACACATGAAGCTGGTACAGGTCCATCAGGACAGATCATGTAACACATGAAGCTCGTACAGGTCCATCAGGACATCTTGTAACACATGAAGCTGGTACAGGTCCATCAGGACAGATCTGTAACACTCTGTTAACATCCTGAGAAGTCTCCAAATGTAAAACCCAGGAGGGCCATCAGGACATCCTGTAACACATGAAGCTGGTACAGGTCCATCAGGACAGATCCTGTAACACCTGAAGTTCGTACAGGTCCATCAGGACATCCTGTAACACATGAAGCTGGTACAGGTCCATCAGGACAGATCCTGTAACACCTGAAGTTCGTACAGGTCCATCAGGACAGATCCTGTAAGACCTCAAGCTGGTACAGGTCCATCAGGACAGATCCTGTAAGACCTGAAGCTGGTACAGGTCCATCAGAACCAGTCTTATAAATTACCCGTAATCTACCTGCAGACTACACCAGGAGTCCCCACCTTCGCAGCCCAGTCCCAGACTAGGCCTCCTGGTTGACAACCTGATCAATCAGACTACTGGTGTTGGCCGCACAGTCCAACATAAACACCACAGCCCAGCTAATCAGGAACTAACTTAAGCAACTTATCAAGTACCCTCTTGAAGAGAGCTAGTGGTCTCTTGGACCTTCTCAACCTGATAAGAGGTACAAGAGGACCACTCCCTTAAGTTCACCCCTATAACAGGTATATGTAGGCCACTGAAGGGTCACTTCACGTCCCCTCTCTCTCCCTCCCTGCAACAGGAAAAGGTTAGACAGGGACGGGGCTAAGAGGGGTCACCCCTTTTAGGCCTTTCACCGCAACTGGTAAGGAGCAGGTCACTGGTACAGGTCAGCAAGACACTGCAATATGAAAGGAACAGGTCACTTTAACGTGTAAGGATAGGACACGGGTACAGACCAATACATCACGGGTACAGTCTAGGTCACAGGTACAGCCAGCAGGCCACAGATACAGTCCAGCCCGACACAGGTACAGGCAACAGGACACAGATACAGGCCAGCAGGACACAGGTTGATAAATTAGACACATATGCAACACTTGGGTATCTTTATTGAGGAAACGTTTCGCCACACAGTGGCTTCATCAGTCCATACAAAGTTGGACTGATGAAGCCACTGGTGGCAACTTTCCTAAAGATACCCAAGTGTTGCACATGTGTCTAATTTATCAACTTGTCGGTTCTCTGAACCATTCATCTACAGGACACAGGTACAGGCCAGCAAGTCACTCAACACACTGTTCAACAAGAGAAGAGTTTTTCACTCGCTCAGTGCTCATAATTCTGTCTTTATCGCTGCTAAAATAACAACTTTTATACAGCAACCATGTTTATATATATATATATATATATATATATATATATATATATATATATATATATATATATATATATATATATATATATATATATAAAGGCTTCAAGGAAGAATATATATATAGTGATTGCATCAACAGAGAACTGGAACAGTATTGGTTCAATGAAGTTTAATAAATTTCTAAGCAATTAAGCTATCTTCAGTGTAAAAAACGTGTAGTCCATTAGCCTGAGCACTGTAAAGGAAGTGTGTGTGTGGGAGGGGAGTCAGGAGCAACTCAACCTCCCCAACGACACACTACCCTACACCCAGTCACTTTCACTTGGTGTTTCCCACAACACTTATTAAAGTGTGTTTACCTACACCTGACTGCAACTCAGGCTCCACACCTGTACGGGTAAACACACAACCCACACTAAAACAGAGAAACGGGTAAAGGAGCAGAGTAGGAAGACCTTGGTACTTTAAAGGAAGCAGGGAGACTTTAAAGGAAGCAGGGAGACTTTAAAGGAAGCAGGAAGACTTTAAAGGAAGCAGGGAGACTTTAAAGGAACAGGAAGACTTTAAAGGAACGCAGGAAGACTTAAAGGAAACAGAAGACTTTAAAGGAAGCAGGAAGACTTTAAAGGAAGCAGGAAGACTTTAAAGGAAGCAGGGAGACTTTAAAGGAAGCAGGGAGACTTTAAAGGAAGCAGGAAGACTTTAAAGGAAGCAGGAAGACTTTAAAGGAAGCAGGAGACTTTAAAGGAAGCAGGAAGACTTTAAAGGAAGCAGGAAGACTTTAAAGCGTCTTCGCAGCCGACCAGGAAATCTTACAAGAAACACAGAGAGAAACACAGAATTAAGCAACAAACACTATTAAGAAAGACACAGGGAAACATTAGAGGTAATTGTAAAGTGAATGTAAGTGGAAGTTCGTAAGATTTACCTGTCATCTTACATGACAGGTAAGATGACAGGAAGAAGAAAAACCAGTAATTCCGACACACCACAAACATTTAAGGACAAGACGGGGCAGGGAAGACGTAGGAGGCAGACTAGACAGTGGAAGGATACCAGGGAAAGGGACGAGTACTAGGAGACACAGGAGGGACTAGAAGGAGGAGGAGCCGAAGGAGGAACCAGGAGGGACGAGTACTAGGAGACACAGGAGGGACTAGAAGGAGGAGGAGCCGAAGGAGGAACCAGCACTAGGAGACACGTGAGGGACTAGAAGGAGAAGCCGGAAGAGGAACCAGGAGGGACCAGTACTAGGAGACACAAATAGAAGAGGACCAAAATACCAGGAGACAGTACTAGGAGAACAAGGACTAGGAGACCGAAGGGACCAGCACTAGGAGAATGGGGCTAGAGGGAGCCAGAACCAAGACCAGTACTAGGAGACACACAGAAGGGACCAGTACTAGGACACATATAGGAGGAACCAGTACTAGGAGACACAGAAGGGACCAGTACTAGGAGATACAGGAGACCAGTACTAAGACACTAGTACTAGGAGACACAGAAGGGACCAGTACTAGGACACACATAGGAGGAACCAGTACTAGGAGACACATAGAAGGGACCAGTACTAGGAGATACAGGAGACCAGTACTAAGACACTAGTACTAGGAGACACAGAAGGGACCAGTACTAGGACACACACAGAAGGAACCAGTACTAGGAGACACACAGAAGGGACCAGTACTAGGAGATACAGGAGACCAGTACTAAGACACTAGTACTAGGAGACACAGAAGGGACCAGTACTAGGAGACACACAGGAGGAACCAGTACTAGGAGACACAGAAGGAACCAGTACTAGGAGACACACAGGAGGAACCAGTACTAGGAGACACACAGAAGGAACCAGTACTAGGAGACACACAGAAGGGACCAGTACTAGGAGACACAGAAGGGACCAGTACTAGGACACACATAGGAGGAACCAGTACTAGGAGACACACAGGAGGGACCAAAACTAGCACACGCACATGTAAGCTAGAAGTAATGGACCCAACATTCCAGAACTATATGCTAGTTTAGAGTGCAGGAGGGACAGCTCACGTCAGCCAACTCAAAGCTAAGAGGCAGCAAACCTAGCCAGGACACGCCTATGCAATAATCGGGAACAAGCGATACAAGATGCGAAATAACCATGGGGAGTTGAGTGATAGCTCTAGGCCCTTCGTGTTGTAATCAACACATCACTAGAAGCCTGCGATGCTGCAGAAATTATTAGGAAGTCCAGATAGATCCTGATATGTTGACTGCAACACAAAAGGCCTAGAGCTATCATTCAACTCCCCCCCCCGTGGTTGTTTTACAAACATACATTGTTTACATAAGCAAACTCCGCTCAGGTAGCCTAAATTTAGTCTAACAAAAACATTCTTTACATGGCAAAAGTGAGAATATTTTTCAATATCTACTAGGATGTATTAATAGCTAGACAATATATAGTAACATAATAGATGTAGCAAATCCTAGTACCAACTCTACCTCTTCTCGCCACTGCTGAATCACTTTGTTACTCTAAACTTTTATGAACTATGAGAGTAGCGTCTGTGTCCGGCGACAAGAGGAACAGAGGGTCGAGCCCCACAAGTTTAGCTCTTCACATCGTGACGTCTTCGTCCAGGTACGTCACTATTTACACGTTTCATCATCATTACATTTAAGACGTTGAACTGGTACGGGTACCAAGTTTGTGACAACTGGTTAAGACTACAGCTTAGCCGGGAGAATTAAATTTCTCTCTCCAACGTATGTACTTCCTCAGAAGCTAGGGAGAAGCATTACCATGATAACCCTAGTTTATTCTCATTCTCTCTCGCTCTCTACACAGGGTTTTACAAGGTTAGGTTTAGGGTTCCTAACTTTATTTACAAGGTAAGAGCTGTTACCTACGTCAGCTCATTTCAAAGCCTTTTTATTGTTAAGAGATATACAAATAGTGAATAGGATGAAATTGTAGCCATCTGTGGGCCAGCGATTTTTCTCTCCTTTTTCTCTCTTCTCTCTCTCTCTCGGGCGATTACAGCTTGCTTGGTTCTCGCTTTGGCTCAATAATTCACAACCAACATACAATAACGTATTTGGAACGCTTTAAAACTAGTCTACAATACAATACGTGAAACAATTTACAACTAACCCACAATACCGTGGGTGGAACAATTCACAACTAACCCACAATACCGTGGGTGGAACAATTCACAACTAACCCACAATACCGTGGGTGGAACAATTCACAACTAACCCACAATACCGTGGGTGGAACACCACAACTAACCCACAATACCGTGGGTGGAACAAATCACAACTAACCACAATACCGTGGTGGAACAAATACAATAACCCACAATACCGTGGGTGGAACACTCTCAACTAACCCACAATACCGTGGGTGGAACAATTCACAACTAACCCACAATACCGTGGGTGGAACCTTACAACTAACCCACAATACGTGGGTGGAAACATTACAACTAACCCACAATACCGTGGGTGGAACAATTCACAACTAACCCACAATACCGTGGGTGGAACAATTCACAACTAACCCACAATACCGTGGGTGGAACAATTCACAACTAACCCACAATACCGTGGGTGGAACAATTCACAACTAACCCACAATACCGTGGGTGGAACATCACAACTAACCCACAATACCGTGGGTGGAACAATTCACAACTAACCCACAATACCGTGGGTGGAACACCACAACTAACCCACAATACCGTGGGTGGAACACCACAACTAACCCACAATACCGTGGGTGGAACACCACAACTAACCCACAATACCGTGGGTGGAACATCACAACTAACCCACAATACCGTGGGTGGAACAATTCACAACTAACCCACAATACCGTGGGTGGAACAATTCACAACTAACCCACAATACC
This sequence comes from Cherax destructor, assembly GCA_009830355.1. Taxonomy (NCBI): domain Eukaryota; kingdom Metazoa; phylum Arthropoda; class Malacostraca; order Decapoda; family Parastacidae; genus Cherax; species Cherax destructor. The sequence goes on from WNWK01002359.1 coordinate 123,693, forward strand.
GTGGGTGGAACACTTCACGACTCACCAATAGGACATTTCAGTCCTTTCTGAACCATCATCTAATCTCTAACTAGAAAACACGATTCAAGATAGACTGAAACATCTATAGTTTTCTTTATTTCTAATTCGTGAGTTCTCATAAGATCAGTGGTGTACAAAAACAGTCAAAGTTGACGAATAAAGACACGTACAAAAATACCCAGGTGTTGTACAGGTGTTTTATTCATCACTGGGTTAGTTGTGGGTTGGGAGCCTCCATGTTCGTGCAAATGAGAAATTAAAAAGATTCTCACCTTTACCTCTGAACCCGAGACCCAAATACAGGGAGGAACAATGTAAACAAGTCTGTAGTCCACTAGAAGACTGGCTTCATATCACCTTGTATTATTATTATTATTGGGACGCGCTAAACCCGTAGGGATTATAGAGCGCCTGGGAGGGGAAGGAAGGATGGAAAACATTCACGCTTAATTCAGGGAACATGAGTACAGATTCTATTCCCTAGATTAAGAGCCCCTCACCAGCATCTATAGGAACCTCCCTGGAGGGGATTATCAGCTTGGAGGCTAATATCCCCTCCAGCTTAGACACAGTCTAAGCTGACATCAACCAAGTCTTCCAGAGGGCCACTGACAAAAATATGATGTCCAGTGAGGACAAATTTCAATTACTTCGTTACGGAAGGATCGAGAAAATAAAAACAAGACCAGAGAAGAATACCAACTCTTCAATGCCCTTCCTTCATGTATAAGGGGGGATTACTAACAAACCACTATCTTCAATGCCCTTCCTTCATATATAAGGGGGGATTACTAACAAACCACTATCTTCAAAAGGAAACTCGACAAATTCTTCATATCAGTTCCTGATCAGCCGGGTTGTGGTGTATACGATGAACTGCGGGCGGCGGGCACCAATAGCCTGATTAATCAAGCCAGCAACCAAGAGGCCTGGTTTAGGATAGGGCCCTCCCACCACCAACACCACTACAACTACCTCTCCCACTATCACCACATCACTATAACCCCCATCCCACCACTAGCAACACATCACTACAACCACCCATCCCACTACCACCACATCACTACAACCACCCATCCCACCACTAGCACCACACCACTGTATCCACCCATCCCACCACTAGCACCACACCACTGTATCCACCCATCCCACTACCACCACATCACTACAACCACCCATCCCACCACTAGCACCACACCACTGTATCCACCCATCCCACCACTAGCACCACACCACTGTATCCACCCATCCCACTACCACCACATCACTACAACCACCCATCCCACCACTAGCACCACACCACTGTATCCACCCATCCCACCACTAGCACCACACCACTGTATCCACCCATCCCACTACCACCACATCACTACAACCACCCATCCCACCACTAGCACCACACCACTGTATCCACCCATCCCACCACTAGCACCACATCATTACAACCACCCATCCCACCACTAGCACCACATCACTACAACCACCCATCCCACCACTAGCACCACATCACTACAACCACCCATCCCACTACCACCACATCACTACAACCACCACTAGCACATCACTACAACCACCCATCCCACCACTGTATCCACCCATCCCACCACTAGCACCACATCACTACAACCACCCATCCCACTACCACCACATCACTACAACCAGCCATCCCATCACTGTATCCACCCATCCCACCACTAGCACCACATCACTACAACCACCCATCCCACCACTAGCACCACATCACTACAACCACCCATCCCACATCACTACAACCACCCATCCCACCACTAGCACCACACCACCCATCCCACCACTAGCACCACATCACTACAACCACCCATCCCACCACTAGCACATCACTACAACCACCCATCCCACCACTAGCACCACATCACTACAACCACCCATCCCACCACTAGCACCACATCACTACAACCACCCATCCCACCACTAGCACCACATCACTACAACCACCCATCCCACCACTAGCACCACATCACTACAACCACCCATCCCACCACTAGCGCATCACTACAACCACCCATCCCACCACTAGCACCACATCACTATAACCACCCATCCCACCACAACATCACTAACCACCCATCCTACCACATCACTATAACCACCCATCCCACCACATCACTACAACCACCCATCCCACCACATCACTACAACCACCCATCCCACCACATCACTATAACCACCCATCCCACCACATCACTATAACCACCCATCCCACCACATCACTATAACCACCCATCCCACCACATCACTATAACCACCCATCCCACCACATCACTATAACCACCCATCCCACCACATCACTATAACCACCCATCCCACCACATCACTATAACCACCCATCCCACCACATCACTATAACCACCCATCCCACCACAACATCACTAACCACCCATCCCACCACATCACTATAACCACCCATCCCACCACATCACTATAACCACCCATCCCACCACATCACTATAACCACCCATCCCACACATCACTATAACCACCCATCCCACACAACATCACTAACCACCCATCCCACCACATCACTATAACCACCCATCCCACCACATCACTATAACCACCCATCCCACCACATCACTATAACCACCCATCCCACCACATCATTATAACCACCCATCCCACCACATCACTATAACCACCCATCCCACCACATCACTATAACCACCCATCCCACCACATCACAATAACCACCCATCCCACCACAACATCACTAACCACCCATCCCACCACATCACTATAACCACCCATCCCACCACATCACTATAACCACCCATCCCACCACATCACTATAACCACCCATCCCACCACCACATCACCATCCCCACAAATTGCCAGCAGCAAACCCAGCCTTACATGCTTGTTCACAACAACATGCACGAACCATGAACACTCCACCATGAACGTGTACTCTTGTTCACAACAACATGCACGAACCATGAACACTCCACCATGAACGTGTACTCTTGTTCACAACAACATGCACGAACCATGAACACTCCACCATGAACGTGTACTCTTGTTCACAACAACATGCACGAACCATGAACACTCCACCATGAACGTGTACTCTTGTTCACAACAACATGCACGAACCATGAACACTCCACCATGAACGTGTACTCTTGTTCACAACAACATGCACGAACCATGAACGTGTACTCTTGCTAATTTTACACAGTTAATTTTACCTGCTGAGGTCTTAGCCTATCAAGTTTCTTTAAACCCAGTGGTGTTGACAGTGGTGCTGACAGTGGTGTTGACAGTGGTGTTGACAGTGGTGTTGACAGTAGTGCTGACAGTGGTGTTGACAGTGGTGTTGACAGTGGTGTTGACAGTAGTGCTGACAGTGGTGTTGACAGTGGTGCTGACAGTGGTGTTGACAGTGGTGCTGACAGTGGTGTTGACAGTGGTGTTGACAGTGGTGTTGACAGTAGTGCTGACAGTGGTGTTGACAGTGGTGCTGACAGTGGTGTTGACAGTGGTGCTGACAGTGGTGTTGACAGTGGTGTTGACAGTAGTGCTGACAGTGGTGTTGACAGTGGTGTTGACAGTGGTGCTGACAGTAGTGTTGACAGTGGTGTTGACAGTGGTGCTGACAGTGGTGTTGACAGTGGTGTTGACAGTGGTGCTGACAGTAGTGCTGACAGTGGTGTTGACAGTGGTGTTGACAGTGGTGCTGACAGTAGTGCTGACAGTGGTGTTGACAGTGGTGCTGACAGTGGTGTTGACAGTGGTGTTGACAGTGGTGCTGACAGTGGTGCTGACAGTGGTGTTGATAGTGGTGCTGACAGTGGTGCTGACAGTGGTGCTGACAGTGGTGCTGACAGTGGTGTTGACAGTGGTGTTGGCAGTTATGTTGACAGTGGTGTTGGCAGTTATGTTGACAGTGGTGCTGACAGTGGTGTTGACAGTGGTGCTGACAGTGGTGTTGACAGTTATGTTGACAGTGGTGTTAACAGTGGTGTTGACAGTTATGTTGACAGTGGTGTTCACAGTGGTATTTTGTTTGTGAGGAGAACTGAGACAATGTCTCCTGACAAGAGTGTTAGACATATGACCCCCGAGGGACTTTTGGCCATTCCACTGAGGACTTTTTCTGACTTACCGATCAACCACGCAAAACCTTATTTTCTATTAGCTACCTGGTCAATCAGACTGTTTGTGTTAGCTGCTCGCAGGCCAACATGAACATGACAACCTGGCTGATCAGGCACTGGCAAGAGAAAGTGCTTCATTTTTTCTTGAAAAACATAAGATTTGACTTGTGTATCCCAGGACCACGGTTCAAGCCCCCCCCCCCCCCGCCCATCTTTCCGGTCATTCACAAGATATATGTTTATTTCCAACACCCAGGTGCATATTTAGGCCGACTGGACTATGCTAAGCAGGTTCAATTCGTACCCAATCATGTACCTGTGCAACCTATTTTTATAGCTATCAAAACTTCTCTCTTCAGTGACTCTTGGAGTTTTTTCCACTCACAAATCTATTGTCAAACCAACACCTATATCCTTTCTAAATCTATTGTCAAACCAACACCTATATCCTTTCTAAATCTAAATTTGTCCGACTTGAATTCATTGCTGCGATTTCTGTCTTGGTTTAAATTTAATGGGGGGGAGAGGGTTTATCCTATGTTAAACTCACATGAAGTACATTTTATGTCTCCATAATATCTATGAGCACTCAAGACCACTGTAAAAAAATATTTGTATGTTTGAATGCAAAAGTAAATAAAAACTTTGTTGGAAAGAGAGACATAAATGGTGGTGAAATGAGATCCTTTGGTTGGTAAGACACATAGGGAACAGTTAGGCATCTTAATTCCGAAACGTTTCGCCTATACAGCAGGCTTCTTCAGTCGAGTACAGAAAGTAGGCAGGAGCTGTAGAGATGTGAAGACGATGTAATCAGTCCATCACCCTTGAAGTCGAAGATTTGAGGGGTCAGTCCCTCAGCCTGGAGAAGAGTTCTGTTCCATAGTCTGGAACAATGTGGAGACCATGCGAAAAAGTCGCTTGGTGGGGTGTTCACCGTGTTTCCAGCCATCGCCTGCAGTGTGCACCGTGACAACAGTGACAAGAGTAGAAGGCTGATGGGGTGAACAAGAGGACTGTTGAAGGAAGAGTATATAGGACGTCCTCAATTCGCACTTGCCCTACTTCACCTCCCCTTAAACCTCTTTCCCATCACCTATTTATTAGGACTTAAGAAATATTCTCATTCATTCCCATTCTCTCTCTCTCTCTCTGCAGGTTAGGAACCCAACACTCAAGAATTTTCCATGTATATCTTATCAGATATCTGTCTCCTCCGGAGCAGAGAGAACATGCAAGCTTCGAGGTATTCCCAGTAGTCTAGATGCTCTTCTGCCTCTATGAAGGCACTACACAACCTCTGTACAGTTTCAACCTTTGCTATTCCCCTGCCTTGAACACTGGCGTGAGCACAGAACAATGTTAGAGACATGGAAACACAAGTGCTCAACAACTCCTAAACACATTACTTCCTCAAAATGTTGAAAATTGGTATCAAGTTGATGATTAAGACACATGTACAACAGTTGGGTATCTTTACTGCTGAAACGTTTCGCCCACACAGTAGACTTCTTCAGTCAAATACAGAGTGGGTAGGTGTAGTAGTGAAATGAAAATGATGTAATCAGTCCATCAACCCTGGAGGCAAGAGTTCAGCTGAACTCTTCTCCAGGCTGTGGGACTGACCTCCTCAAATAATACTTTTCAAAGGTTGATGGACAGACCACACCTGGTGCCTCTGTATGAGACTGAAGAAGCCTACTGTGCAGGCGAAACGTTTCAGCAATAAAGATACCCAACTGTTCTATATGTATCTTAATCATCACTTCCTAAATGTAAATAAATGGTATAAAATACCGACACAATGTTTGTGACTAGATAAAGCCCACTGCGTGGGCGAAACGTTGTCAATAAAGGATCACATTATACTGCTTATGTGTTTATTTTTCCACTTCCTAAATGTAAAAAAATAAGTCAATATTTACACTTTTCTATGATTTTGTTGTCTGTATATGCACCCAAAATTATCAGGATACTAGACCTCTTAACCTATTCCTATCTACCTAAACCTCTTAACCTCTTCCTGTCTAGCTACAACCTCCCTTACCTCTCTTTTCCCCTCTATCCATAGCTTTTGTAACATATGTTCTCATCAAACCACAATCTTCTAAATCTGTCTTTTCCTGTCTAACCTCTCCTGTCTACCCACAATCTTCTTAACATCTCTCTTCCTGTCTCCCTGAGTAAGACGCAAGTGCATCAACTGACGTAGACGTTGATGAATAAGACACAAGCGCATTAAATAATGCGCACATTGATGAGTTAAGACACATGTGCACCAAATAATGCACACACATTGATGAGTAAGACACAAGAGCATCAACTGACGTAGACGTTGATGAGTAAAGTACATGAGCATCAACGTGTGGGTACTGTTATATCTTTGATATAAAAAGATAATAATACACCCAGTGCAGACGCTTTTAACATCTAACCGGATACAAATATGTCGAGTCAGCTGGTGGCTAGACTTGTATATAAGTAATAACTGTTAGTGGGGAAGAAATATCAGGGGTGTGACCTCAGGGGAGCTATTATCAGAAGCTGCCTGGCTTATGTTACAGTGCCCCGGAGCACAGCTAAAACAAGGGCATATTCTTTGTAACCTGTCCTGACAGAAGCTGCCTAGCTTATGTTACAGTGCCCCGAAGCACAGCTAAAACAAGGGCATATTCTTTGTAACCTGTCCTGACAGAAGCTGCCTGGCTTATGTTACAGTGCCCAGGAGCACAGCTAAAGCAAGGGCTTATTCTTTGTAACCTGTCCTGACAGAAGCTGCCTGGCTTATGTTACAGTGCCCCGGAGCACAGCTAAAACAAGGGCATATTCTTTGTAACCTGTCCTGACAGAAGCTGCCTGGCTTATGTTACAGTGCCCAGGAGCACAGCTAAAGCAAGGGCTTATTCTTTGTAACCTGTCCTGACAGAAGCTGCCTGGCTTATGTACAGTGCCCCGGAGCACAGCTAAAACAAGGGCTTATTCTTTGTAACCTGTCCTGACAGAAGCTGCCTGGCTTATGTTACATTGCCCAGGAGCACAGCTAAAACAAGGGCTTATTCTTTGTAACCTGTCCTGACAGAAGCTGCCTGGCTTATGGTACAGTGCCCCGGAGCACAGCTAAAACAAGGGCATATTCTTTGTAACCTGTCCTGACAGAAGCTGCCTGGCTTATGTTACAGTGCCCCGGAGCACAGCTAAAACAAGGGCATAACCGTCCTGACAGAAGCTGCCTAGCTTATGTTACAGTGCCCTGAAGCACAGCTAAAACAAGGGCATACCCGTCCTGACAGAAGCTGCCTAGCTTATGTTACAGTGCCCTGGAGCACAGCTAAAACAAGGGCAATAACCTGTCCTGACAGAAGCTGCCTGCTTATGTTACAGTGCCCTGAAGCACAGCTAAAACAAGGGCATACTCCTGTCCTGACAGAAGCTGCCTGCTTATGTTACAGTGCCCTGAAGCACAGCTAAAACAAGGGCATAACTGTCCTGACAGAAGCTGCCTAGCTTATGTTACAGTGCCCTGAAGCACAGCTAAAACAAGGGCATAACCGTCCTGACAGAAGCTGCCTAGCTTATGTTACAGTGCCCTGGAGCACAGCTAAAACAAGGGCATAACCGTCCTGACAGAAGCTGCCTAGCTTATGTTACAGTGCCCTGAAGCACAGCTAAAACAAGGGAATACCCGTCCTGACAGAAGCTGCATAGCTTATGTTACAGTGCCCCGGAGCACAGCTAAAACAAGGGCATAACCGTCCTGACAGAAGCTGCCTAGCTTATGTTACAGTGCCCGGAGCACAGCTAAAACAAGGGCATACCCGTCCTGACAGAAGCTGCCTAGCTTATGTTACAGTGCCCCAGAGCACAGCTAAAACAAGGGCATACCCGTCCTGACAGAAGCTGCCTAGCTTATGTTACAGTGCCCAGGAACACAGCTAAAACAAGGGCATACCCGTCCTGACAGAAGCTGCCTATCTTATGTTACAGTGCCCCGGAGCACAGCTAAAACAAGGGCATACCCGTCCTGACAGAAGCTGCCTAGCTTATGTTACAGTGCCCCGGAGCACAGCTAAAACAAGGGATACCGTCCTGACAGAAGCTGCCTAGCTTATGTTACAGTGCCCCGAGCACAGCTAAAACAAGGGCATACCGTCCTGACAGAAGCTGCCTAGCTTATGTTACAGTGCCCAGAACACAGCTAAAACAAGGGATACCCGTCCTGACAGAAGCTGCCTAGCTTATGTTACAGTGCCCTGAAGCACAGCTAAAACAAGGGGATACCCGTCCTGACAGAAGCTGCCTAGCTTATGTTACAGTGCCACGGAGCACATCTAAAACACGGGCATACCCGTCCTGACAGAAGCTGCCTAGCTTATGTTACAGTGCCCCGGAGCACAGCTAAAACAAGGGCATAACCGTCCTGACAGAAGCTGCCTAGCTTATGTTACAGTGCCCTGAAGCACAGCTAAAACAAGGGGATACCCGTCCTGACAGAAGCTGCCTAGCTTATGTTACAGTGCCCTGGAGCACAGCTAAAACAAGGGCATACCCGTCCTGACAGAAGCTGCCTAGCTTATGTTACAGTGCCCTGAAGCACAGCTAAAACAAGGGCATACCCGTCCTGACAGAAGCTGCCTAGCTTATGTTACAGTGCCCCGGAGCACAGCTAAAACAAGGGCATAACCGTCCTGACAGAAGCTGCCTAGCTTATGGTACAGTGCCCCGGAGCACAGCTAAAACAAGGGCATAACCGTCCTGACAGAAGCTGCCTAGCTTATGTTACAGTGCCCCGGAGCACAGCTAAAACAAGGGCATAACCGTCCTGACAGAAGCTGCCTAGCTTATGTTACAGTGCCCCGGAGCACAGCTAAAACAAGAGCGCACTCTTCGTAATCCGTCCTGTTAAATGAGTGTGAAATGGAAACCTGTTAAAATTTTCCCACTCTGGCAGTGCCTCCTAAGAGTTCTTAATCCTGAAATATTTCCTTTCAGTCCTAGACGTCTGTTTGAAACCGGACCGTGAGGAAGATAATCCCCCAGAACCACTAACAGATAACAGATCTCGTCTCATCTAAAACTTGTGGCCAAATGAGAGTCATGCACAGAGACGTATCTCTCGCCTGGACCTGTCCTGACTGTCTTCGTTATCTCGACAGTCTTCAATACCGGAGAGATGTGGGTGGCCTTACAATCATGTACCAAGCCAATGTTACCAAGGTAACACAGTAGCTTTACATCGGGGACAGAGTGAAGACAGCTTTTAAACCACAAGACGGGCAGCAAATACCAGCACTTCATCTGCGATCATTAATTCCTAAATTAATTTGAGTCTGGAACATGACTGTACAGCATACAAGTCTGGAACATGACAGTACAGCGTACGAGTCTGGAACATGACAGTACAGCATACAAGTCTGGAACATGACAGTACAGCGTACGAGTCTGGAACATGACTGTACAGCATACAAGTCTGGAACATGACAGTACAAAATACGAGTCTGGAACATGACTGTAGAGCGTACGAGTCTGGAACATGACTGTAGAGCGTACAAGTCTGGAACATGATGGCACAGAATACCAACATTGATCAAATAAAGTCAACAGAGCAACTGAGATGTGTGACCCACAGCTTAGTTCCCACTTCACACTGTTCTTGTATATTTTATAACAATAAAAATCAATCCAAATATTAATAAAGATAATGGTAACGAATGCTTGTAAATGAGACAGGTAACTCCACAGTAAACAGGTGATGTCACAATATACAAAACAACCACTCTGAAAAAACAACGAAATTATTCCAAGCGCTTTCGTGACGTCTCATAGTTCCTTCTTAATGTGAGAAGTCACGAAAGCGCTTGCAATTTATATATATATATATATATATATATATATATATATATATATATATATATATATATATATATATATATATATATATATATACAGTGGACCCTCGGTTTTCGTTCATCTCCAAACTCGAACAATTATGTAAGTGTATTTTTGTAGGAGCTTTTGTAAGTGTTTTTTTGGGGGTCTGAAATGGACTAATCTAATTTACATCATTCCTTATAGGAACAAATTCGTTCGGTAACAGCACTTGAACAGCATTCTGGAAAGAATTTTGAACGAAAACCGAGGGTCCACTGTATATATATATATATATATATATATATATATATATATATATATAACAAAAAAGGCACAATAACGTGACTGGAACAATACACACACAACCTATGTTAGTGTGACTTTGTAAATGGTCCAAGTCGGACCGAAATGTCGTCGTAAGCTCCTCTCTTTTTTATATGTGCGGGTTGTGTGTTACCGGTAAAACACCTAGATCTGCTGCGTGCGTGATTCTTGTAGGATTTGGTGGTCCTGTGGGTTACAGCGTCATGTGGGTTTCGCTCACCATGAGGCGTGCCAAAACAACATGGGTTCGAGTCCTTGACTAGTTGCAGTGTTGATATATATATACAGACACAGAGAGAGAGAGGAGGGGAGGGTGAGAGACATGTAGTCCACCTTGGGCAGGTATTCCGTGAGAGTGAGGGAGGGTGGTGAGGGGCGTTCCTCTGCCCTCCCTGACATTTAGCTCGTCCAGTAAAAGTGGGCAGAGAGCCGCACACAAAAACCAGCACCCTCCCTTCCCCATCACCCACCTTGGGCGATGTCAGGATGGGCAAGGGGTCGAATCATTCAGAGATGGGCTAGGGGGTCAAGGCATCACACTCAGGAGGACACCACATACCTGAGAGTGAGAATCTGACATAGATCATACAGAATCCTCCCAATTCACACCAGTGTGTTTATTACGTGAAGCACTAAACTCATGTGGGTCAGCACATGGAATTAAGGGGCGCGATCCGCCGCTCGACAGTAGCAATATCAATCAGTACACATGAACCTCGATGCTAGAACATGTTCAAACACGATGTAAATGGTTCAGAAAACAAGTTGAAGACTGAGACACTTGTGCAACATTTGCGAAACTTTATTACGGAAACGTTTCGCCAGCCAGTGTCTTCTTCAGTCCAATACAGAGAAGCGAGGAGTTTGAGGTAATCAGTCCGCCAGCCTGGAGTCGATGTGTTCAGTCCATCAATCTCAAGACTGATTGACTGAATCCATCTACTCCAGGGTGAGGGACTGATTACCTCAAACTCCCCCTCATCATCCACCGTTCTTCTCGGTACTGGACTGAAGAAGCCACTGGGTAGCGAGACGTTTCCTCAATAAAGATTCCAAAACGTTTCACAAGTGTCTTAATCTGTACGTTTGATAACAATAAAGATTTATTAAAGATAATGCTGAGAAAGCTTTTAAATGAACTGAGATTGGTAAGAGATCTTATCTTGTAAATAAAGATATGAACTCAGCCAAATCACGTAAAAACCCTTCACAAAAAGATGCGTTCCCAGACGCTGTACGACCCCTGCTGGTTTAGCGTAGTACCCTCCTCAGGAATGCCACCTGAGTCCATCACATACAACGTGCAAACATTACAACAGACTGGTGGGTTCCAGAACATAATTTAATACACAGGTGTTTTTTTTAAGAGTTAGTAATGAAATCTGTCCATCAGAGGGGATACTTGACCTCCCATCACCATTATATCACTAACATTTAAAACTTTCACTTATCAATTACACTCTTCATACTTTTTGTACTCAACAAGACATAATAATAATATACTCATTTAAAATTTTCTTCAAAATTCTTCAAAATTTAAAGTTATCCACTACGCTATTTATATTTTTTGTAAATAAGACAAAATAATGATAGCAATTATAATATTTTTCAAATTACATTATTAAGATATACATTTTAAGTTTTCTGTTAGACTCTTAATATATTTATACTTAAAATAATCAAAGCATTTATAGTATCTTATAAATTTGACCACTAGGATATAAAACTTAATTATCTGCTACAATATTATTATTTTTGTACGTAAGACACAGTGAGGACACATACACCCAGAAGTGTATGTCTACCTAAGACACAGTGAGGACACATACACCCAGAAGTGTATGTCTACGTAATACACAGTGATGACACATACACCCAGAAGTGTATGCTAGTAGACAAGTGATGACACATACACCCAGAAGTGTATGTCTACCTTAATACACAGTGATGACACATACACCCAGAAGTGTATGTCTACGTAATACAGTGATGACACATACACCCAGAAGTGTATGTCTACGTAAGACACAGTGATGACACATACACCCAGAAGTGTATGTCTACGTAATACACAGTGATGACACATACACCCAGAGTATGTCGTATCGTGAGCCATACACGAGTATGTCACACACGTGATGACACATACACCCAGAAGTGTATGTCTACGTAATACACAGTGATGACACATACACCCAGAAGTGTATGTCTACGTAATACACAGTGATGACACATACACCCAGAAGTGTATGTCTACGTAATACACAGTGATGACACATACACCCAGAAGTGTATGTCTACGTAATACACAGTGATGACACATACACCCAGAAGTGTATGTCTACGTAATCACAGTGAGACACATACACCCAGAAGTGTATGTCTACGTAATGCACAGTGATGACACATACACCCAGAAGTGTATGTCTACGTAATACACAGTGATGACACATACACCCAGAAGTGTATGTCTACGTAATACACAGTGAGGACACATACACCCAGAAGTGTATGTCTACGTAATACACAGTGATGACACATACACCCAGAAGTGTATGTCTACGTAATACACAGTGATGACACATACACCCAGAAGTGTATGTCTACGTAATACACAGTGAGGACACATACACCCAGAAGTGTATGTCTACGTAATGCACAGTGATGACACATACACCCAGAAGTGTATGTCTACGTAATACACAGTGAGGACACATACACCCAGAAGTGTATGTCTACGTAATACACAGTGATGACACATACACCCAGAAGTGTATGTCTACGTAATGTACATACACCATGATGTACATACACATGACACCCAGAAGTGTATGTCTACGTAATACACAGTGATGACACATACACCCAGAAGTGTATGTCTACGTAATACACAGTGAGGACACATACACCCAGAAGTGTATGTCTACGTAATCACAGTGATGACACATACACCCAGAAGTGTATGTCTACGTAATACACAGTGAGGACACATACACCAGAAGTGATGTCTACGTAATACAGTGATGACACATACACCAGAAGTGTATGTCTACGTAATACACAGTGAGGACACATACACCCAGAAGTGTATGTCTACGTAAAGTGGCACATCCCCAGTGATGTAGTACGACACATACACCCAGAAGTGTATGTCTACGTAATACACAGTGATGACACATACACCCAGAAGTGTATGTCTACGTAATTGACTACCCCAGTGTATGTACTAAAACATTGACACTCCAGTAGTGTATGTCTACGTAATACAAGTGATGACACATACACCCAGAAGTGTATGTCTACGTAATCAGTGATGACACATACACCCAGAAGTGTATGTCTACGTAATGCACAGTGATGACACATACACCCAGAAGTGTATGTCTACGTACACAGTGATGACACATACACCAGAAGTGTATGTCTACGTAATACAGTGATGACACATACACCCAGAAGTGTATGTCTACGTAATACACAGTGATGACACATACACCCAGAAGTGTATGTCTACGTAATACACAGTGATGACACATACACCCAGAAGTGTATGTCTACGTAATACACAGTGAGGACACATACACCCAGAAGTGTATGTCTACGTAATACACAGTGAGGACACATACACCCAGAAATGTATGTCTACGTAATACACAGTGAGGACACATACACCCAGATGTGTATGTCTCAGCGTATATATATTCTGAGACTTGACTTTAGTCGTTATTTTAATTATTAAAATATTGTTGACTGGCGGTGAATCCATTAACGTACAGCCATACCTGGAGTATACCTGGAGAGGGTTTCGGGGGTCAACGCCCCGCGGCCCGGTCTGTGACCAGGCCTCATGGTGGAGCAGAGCCTGATCAACCAGGCTGTTGCTACTGGCCGCAAGTAAACCGACGTACAAACCACAGCCCGACTTTAGGTGTTTGTCCAGCGCCTTTTTGAAGACAGCCAGGGGTCTATTGGTAATCCCCTTTATGTATGCTGTCAGGTATAATGTAGTCGATAGGATTTAAACCCCATTAACCAACCAAGACAAAATAAATGATCATACTTTTAATTGAAACTTCTGCTACAGTTGCACTTGATAGCAAAAACTATAGCAAATTTAAATTTTTATTTCAAATAACAAACCTTTATTGTTTTTTTCAGTTATTTAAAAATCCATTATTTTAGAGTTATAAACACATAATCTATCAGATTTTATAGCACTTTTCATATGATTTTTGGTTAAATATGGGAAATATTAAACAGAAAAGTAAGAATAATGTGGTATAACGTTATACTGTTACATATGTTGGCGACTCAGAGAGGTTTGAATCACTCCCTGACATACTTCATTTTCAACTAAAACTCGTCAATAATCGTGAATACATTTAGCACGTTTTACATGTTTTAAAATTTAAGTTTATGACTGAGGCTGGAGACAGGAAGATGGAGGTGTAGCAGGAGACAGACGAGACCTTCAACAATAATAACACAAGTCTCCATGTAGCGAAGCATGTGTGTGTGCACTCACTTATTTGTGGTTGCAGGGGTCGAGTCATAGCTCCTGGCCCCGCCTCTTCACTGATTGCTACTAGGTCCTCTCTCTCCCTGCTCCATGAGCTTTATCAAACCTCGTCTTAAAACTATGTATGGTTCCTGCCTCCACTCTGTCACTTGCCAGACTATTCCACTTCCTGACAACTCTATGACTGAAGAAATACTTCCTAACATCCCTTTGACTCAGAAGTCTTGAACTTCCATTTGTGTGTATGTGTGTTCGTCTCCTACCCACCTAGTGCCAACACTCCCCTTCCCATCCTTATAGGTGTCTCCATGCTGCTGAAGGGCTCGTGATCCATGCAATTTGAGCTGTCCCTTCCCTTCCGAAGACTGAACCTTATTTCCTACCATCTCCCAAGGTTCACTAAATGGGTAACACTGATGGTAGTATACCTTTGAAGAGTTTCGAGAGTTTATCTGGCAACACTGTCAATGTTACCAGCCTGGGTAACATTGATGGTAGTGATATCTGGCAACACTGTCAATGTTACTAGCCTGGGTAACATTGATGGTAGTGATGATATCTGGCAACACTGTCAGTGTTACCAGCCTTGGTAACATTGATGATAGTGATGATATCTGGCAACACTGTCAGTGTTACCAGCCTTGGTAACATTGATGATAGTGATGATATCTGGCAACACTGTCAGTGTTACCAGCCTGGGTAACATTGATGGTAGTGATGATATCTGGCAACACTGTCAATGTTACCAGCCTTGGTAACATTGATGATAGTGATGATATCTGGCAACACTGTCAGTGTTACCAGCCTGGGTAACATTAATGGTAGTGATGATATCTGGCAACACTGTCAATGTTACCAGCCTGGGTAACATTGATGGTAGTGATGATATCTGGCAACACTGTCAATGTTACCAGCCTGGGTAACATTAATGGTAGTGATGATATCTGGCAACACTGTCAATGTTACCAGCCTGGGTAACATTGATGATAGTGATGATATCTGGCAACACTGTCAGTGTTACCAGCCTGGGTAACATTAATGGTAGTGATGATATCTGGCAACACTGTCAATGTTACCAGCCTGGGTAACATTAATGGTAGTGATGATATCTGGCAACACTGTCAGTGTTACCAGCCTTTGTAACATTGATGGTAGTGATGATATCTGGCAACACTGTCAGTGTTACCAGCCTGGGCTGCTACACCTGTTTTTATTCTCTCCTTAATTTGTCTACATCACGATATCAATTTGAATAATTTTTTATGATGTACCAGTGTACCACATCAGGTAGTACCGTTTGTGTGTACCAGTGTACCACATCAGTAGTACCGTTTGTGTGTACCAGTGTACCACATCAGGTAGTACCGTTTGTGTACCAGTATACCACATCAGGTAGTACCGTTTGTATGTACCAGTGTACCACATCAGGTAGTACCGTTTGTGTGTACCAGTGTACCACAACAGGTAGTATCGTTTGTGTGTACCAGTGTATCACATCAGGTAGTACCGTTTGTGTACCAGTGTACCATAACAGGTAGTATCGTTTTTGTACCAGTGTACCACATCAGGTAGTACCGTTTGTGTACCAGTGTACCACAACAGGTAGCATCGTTTGTGTGTACCAGTGTACCACTTTAGATAGTACCGTTTGTGTAACAGTGCACCATAACAGGTAGTATCGTTTGTGTGTACCAGTGTACCACAACAGGTAGTATCGTTTGTGTACCAATGTACCACAACAGGTAGAACCGTTTGTGTGTACCAGTGTGCCACAACAGGTAGTACCGTTTGTGTGTACCACAACAGGTAGTACCTTTTGTGTGTACCATTGTACTACTACAACAGGTAGTACTGTTTGTGTGTACCCCTGTACTACAACAGGTACTACTGTTTGTTTACCACTGTACTACTGTGTACGTATCACAGACACAGACAGGTACTGTAAACATCACAGACACAGACAGCTGAGGTTAAGGGAACTCAACCTGACAACACTGGAAGACAGGTACTGTAAACATCACAGACACAGACAGGTACTGTAAACATTACAGACACAGACAGGTACTGTAAGCATCACAGACACAGACAGGTACTGTAAACATCACAGACACAGACAGGTACTGTGAGCATCACAAACACAGACAGGTACTGTGAGCATCACAGACACAGACAGGTACTGTAAACATCACAGACACAGACAGCTGAGGTTAAGGGAACTCAACCTGACAACACTGGAAGACAGGTACTGTGAGCATCACAGACACAGACATGTACTGTGAGCATCACAGACACAGACAGGTACTGTAAACATCACAGACACAGACAGCTGAGGTTAAGGGAACTCAACCTGACAACACTGGAAGACAGGTACTGTAAGCATCACAGACACAGACAGGTACTGTAAACATCACAGACACAGACAGGTACTGTAAGCATCACAGACACAGACAGGTACTGTAAACATCACAGACACAGACAGGTACTGTAAGCATCACAGACACAGACAGGTACTGTGAGCATCACAGACACAGACAGGTACTGTGAGCATCACAGACACAGACAGGTACTGTAAACATCACAGACACAGACAGCTGAGGTTAAGGGAACTCAACCTGACAACACTGGAAGACAGGTACTGTAAGCATCACAGACACAGACAGGTACTGTAAACATCACAGACACAGACAGGTACTGTAAACATCACAGACACAGACAGGTACTGTAAGCATCACAGACACAGACAGGTACTGTAAACATCACAGACACAGACAGGTACTGTAAGCATCACAGACACAGACAGGTACTGTGAGCATCACAGACACAGACAGGTACTGTGAGCATCACAGACACAGACAGGTACTGTGAGCATCACAGACACAGACAGGTACTGTGAGCATCACAGACACAGACAGGTACCGAAATTAACTGTAGATGAGCATCACCAGGACAAATATAATACTACTGCGAGCAAGTTTTTCACTAACAAACTGGGATAGTCAGGGTGAAGGTGGGGTGGAGTGGGTGTTGGTGGGGTGGAGTGGGTGTTGGTGGGGTGGAGTGGGTGTTGGTGGGGTGGAGTGGGTGTTGGTGGGTTGGAGTGAGTGATGGTGAGGTGGAGCGAGTAATAATGAAGTGGATGGTGATACAGAGGTGTGTGTGTGTGAGAGAGAGAGAGAGAGAGAGAGAGAGAGAGAGAGAGAGGGAACGTGGATTAAGGAAGAGATCAACAACACGTACCTTCTGACACCCTGACATTTTGCACCAGTAAAAGTGTCACTATAAAACAGGTGACCAAGAGTCATCTTAATTATTCCATCTAGTGACTATCAGGGTTATGACCCACCATCACTGTTGACATAACAGCTGTGACCATCACTATTAATATAACAGCTGTGGCCATCACTATTAATATAACAGCTGTGGCCATCACTATTAACATAACAGCTGTGACCATCACTATTAATATAACAGCTGTGACCATCACTATTAACATAACAGCTGTGACCATCACTATTAACATAACAGCTGTGACCATCACTATTAACATAACAGCTGTGACCATCACTGTTGACATAACAGCTGTGGCCATCACTGTTGACATAACAGCTGTGGCCATCACTATTAATATAACAGCTGTGACCATCACTATTAACATAACAGCTGTGGCCATCACTGTTGACATAACAGCTGTGACCATCACTATTAATATAACAGCTGTGACCATCACTATTAACATAACAGCTGTGACCATCACTGTTGACATAACAGCTGTGGCCATCACTGTTGACATAACAGCTGTGACCATCACTGTTGACATAACAGCTGTGGCCATCACTGTTGACATAACAGCTGTGACCATCACTGTTGACATAACAGCTGTGACCATCACTGTTGACATAACAGCTGTGACCATCACTATTAACATAACAGCTGTGACCATCACTGTTGACATAACAGCTGTGACCATCACTATTAACATAACAGCTGTGACCATCACTGTTGACATAACAGCTGTGGCCATCACTGTTGACATAACAGCTGTGGCCATCACTGTTGACATAACAGCTGTGACCATCATTAACATAACAGCTGTGGCCATCACTATTAATATAACAGCTGTGACCATCACTATTAATATAACAGCTGTGACCATCACTATTAATATAACAGCTGTGGCCACCACTATTAACATAACAGCTGTGACCATCACTATTAACATAACAGCTGTTTCCATCATTAACATAACAGCTGTGGCCATCACTATTAACATAACAACTGTGGCCATCATTAACATAACAGCTGTGACCATCACTATTAACATAACAGCTGTGGCCATCATCATTAACATAACAGCTGTGGCCATCATCATTAACATAACAGCTGTGGCCATCATTAACATAACAGCTGTGGCCATCATTAACATAACAGCTGTAGCCATCATTAACATAACAGCTGTGGCCATCACTGTTAACATAACAGCTGTGGCCATCACTGTTAACATAACAGCTGTGGCCATCATTAACATAACAGCTGTGGCCATCATTAACATAACAGCTGTAGCCATCATTAACATAACAGCTGTAGCCATCATTAACATAACAGCTGTGGCCATCACTGTTAACATAACAGCTGTGGCCATCATTAACATAACAGCTGTGGCCATCATTAACATAACAGCTGTGGCCATCATTAACATAACAGCTGTAGCCATCATTAACATAACAGCTGTGGCCATCACTGTTAACATAACAGCTGTGGCCATCACTGTTAACATAACAGCTGTGGCCATCATTAACATAACAGCTGTAGCCATCATTAATATAACAGCTGTGGCCATCATTAACATAACAGCTGTAGCCATCATTAACATAACAGCTGTGACCATCACTGTTAACATAACAGCTGTGGCCATCATTAACATAACAGCTGTGGCCATCACTATTAACATAACAGCTGTGATCATTAACATAACAGCTGTGGCCATCATCATTAACATAACAGCTGTGGCCATCACTATTAACATAACAGCTGTGGCCATCACCATTAACATAACAGCTGTGGCCATCACTATTAACATAACAGCTGTGGCCATCATTAACATAACAGCTGTGACCATCACCATTAACAAAACAGCTGTGATCATTAACATAACAGCTGTGGCCATCACCATTAACATAACAGCTGTGGCCATCATTAACATAACAGCTGTGGCCATCACTATTAACATAACAGCTGTGGCCATCATTAACATAACAGCTGTGACCATCACCATTAACATAACAGCTGTGGCCATCACCATTAACATAACAGGTGGCCATCATCATTAACATAACAGCTGTGACCATCACCATTAACATAACAGCTGTGGCCATCACCATTAACATAACAGCTGTGGCCATCACTATTAACATAACAGCTGTGGCCATCATTAACATAACAGCTGTGGCCATCATTAACATAACAGCTGTGACCATCACCATTAACATAACAGCTGTGACCATCACCATTATCATAACAGCTGTGACCATCATTAACAAGTGTGGCCCTCACCATTAACAGTTTTTTGTACTCACCTATTTGTAGTTGTAGGGGTTGATTCACAACTCCTGGCCCCTCCTCTTTGCTGTGTGTGTGTGTGTGTGTGGGTGTGTGTGAGCAATATTTTGTAGGTATTAATCAGGTCCCTCTTGTCCTGTAAGGTGGTCAGGTTCAGTTTCTCAACCTCTCGTCACAGTGCATTCCTCTCAGTTCTGGCACCAGCCTCTTTACACACCTTTGGACCTTTTCCAGTTTCTTTGCGTGCGTGTACATGTGTGTGTGTGTGTACTCACCTAGTTGTGGTTGCAGGGGTCGATTCATAGCTCCTGGCCCCGCGCGTGTATGTGTGTGCTAACCCAGATGTACGTGCAGGGGTCAAGTGAACTGGCCCGCACCTCTGATTCATGACCTCTTGAACCCCATCATACCTACTCTTGAAACCATGTATATAGGCAGCATCCACCACCTGCTCGTGCGGTTTCCATTTCTGTCTCTGCTAAGATACGGTTAAGCACATTAAGCGCTCTTATAAAGCCCCTCTACACCGTGAGTCTCTTTTGCCAATATACCATTAAAATAAATACCAAAGTAATCAACACCAGCTGTGAAGGTGTAAACAAATGGTTCAGAGAACCGACAACTTGATAAATTAGACACATGTACAACACTTGGATATCTTTATTATAGAAACGTTTCGCCACATTGGCTTCACCAGTCCAATACAAAGAAGAATGGTGAAGACGAGGAGGAGTTTGAGGTAGTCAGTCCCTTAGCCTGGAGTCGAAGTAATCCTTCGGCGGGGGGGTGGGGAGGCGATGATCCCTGGGACCATCTTAGAGGTAACCTCCAGCACTACCATCATCAGGTGGCTCGACCCGGACGTTTACTGCAGCACCAGCTGGCTACCAGCCAGCAACCTCCCACTACACCTGCTGCAACACTCTCTCACAACCGTAAGTGTCCTCTACATTGTTACAAACACTAAGAAACACATTCCTTTACCTTGTTAGTTTCTTGTTAGAAAGACTAAGATGTTATTTACTCCTCAGGTGAGGAACTGATTACCTCACCTACTGTCTTCTGTTTTCTAAGAGTCCGAGGGACTTTCTACCTCCTCTTCTCCAGTCTTCATTTTATGTTCCTGTTTTGTATTGGTAAAGCAAGAAGTTGGCGAATTATTATTATTACATTAATGGAGTAAACCCATCGGGGTCATGCAGTGAGAAAGTTGATCTTCTCTTGCAAGTTGCTAATTAAATCAATGTGCACTCTGTTCTGGGCAGGAATTTTAACGCCCGGTTAGAACGGGAACTTTTCACGGGCGATACCGGGCTGTACACCGTCCTTAATAATAATAATAATAATAATAATAATAATAATATTTATTAATTTAAGTACATGACAAAACTTATACAGACCATAGCTGACATCAATGACAATATATATATATATATATATATATATATATATATATATATATATATATATATGTCGTGCCGAATAGGTAAAACGCTATTTTGGCTTACATAGCAACGCTCTTCTTGCCGAATAAGGCAAGCGAGAATTTGTGTATGCAATAATTTCTCAAAAATCATTCTGAACTTACCGAAAAAAAAATATTTCATTGCCTTTGTTTATTATTAAATTATTGTAAACTTATATAACATATATTTAGTTGGATTAAGCTAAATTAAAATGTTCGTTATAATAAGGTTAGGTAAGTTTTCTAAATTTCTTTTGGTACAAAATTATTATTTTTTACATTAACATAAATGAAAAAAATATACATCTTTAAACGTACAAGAGAAAATTTTAGAAAGGACTTAATTTTAAACGAGTTCTTGCTAACTGACCAATTATATATATATATATATATATATATATATATATATATATATATATATATATATATATATATATGCAAATTACAGGAAAACCCTAAACAATTATATCCCAACAGAACATTGATACTTACAAGTCTTCAATCTTGACACATCGGGCTAAGAAGGTTCCGCTCATAGTCATCGTGGCAGTCTTCCAGCCTCCTGGTGTCTCCTCCGCCGACACATGTTTCCTGACGATGATGCAGCCTGCAGGAGGGGGCAGGGCAGGGCAGGCAGGGTCCAGGGGGCGGCGGTCCCTTCCACGGCCCCCTTCCATCTTGCTATTTTTGCCCGCCGTGGCGAAAAGACCATTCTCGATCTTGAGGATTACGCTGCTCACCCTTCGGGATCCCTCCCTGCGGTGAGGCGCCATGGTGGGTTCCTCAAGACAACCGTAAGTCGGGTTATCTTGATGTAACATCACCCTAACTTGAGGGTAACTTTGTCGCCTTGGTTTACCTTCCTTCTCCCCCGGTGTATTGCCTGTGGCATGAATCTCTTGTGTTGACTCTGTCATTTCAGTTTCTGCGCAAGTGGAGTCTGACTGAAAACCAGAATCGAAGGTTGAGTTGCTCATTTGGGCACAAGAACACACGGACGAATCAGACGACGGTAATGGCAAGGTTGTATTCTCTTCCACTTTGCCATCACGAGGCTGCTTGGTATTCCTAGCGTGGAAATTTCTCGGTAGAGTCCCTGTCCACATCGTTGGAACCCCAGTCTCTGTCGCCAATGACTGAGGTACCTCAGAGGACAAGTTGGGTGTGGAAGCATATCGAGAAGTATTTTTGTCCTCACTCTTCAAGTTAGTGCCTAATGAGCAGAAACTTGGATTCCTTAGGCTGTTGAGCTTGTTCACAAGAGACCGAACACACTGACCAGATTCAGAGTTCTGAGATCTGAGGTTATTTGGAAAATTTACATCCTCCTCCTCTTCCGTCCCTGGGTTATACTGCGGACACCTCTGTACCTTCGTCTTGATAATCTGGGATTTGAGAACTTGAGGTCTGAAGACTTGAGATTTTAGTATCTGACCTTTGAGGACCTGAGATTTTACCCCATGAGTACCTTCTCCAGCAGTATTCTCAGCGTGGAACTGAGAGGAATCCAGCACTCCTCCGAACATGAAGTGCTTGATGGCGGAGACGGAGCCGCTGTCGGTGCGCGAGATGGGACTATGAGGCATCTTGGCAGGGCGTAGTTTCTGGGCGCACCCAGTCACGTCTTCAGGTTGGCAGGTCCTCTGTCCAGTCTATCTCAACACTTTCTCTATCCGGGAGAAAATCAGTTGTGGAATTGTTACTTTCCGATATGCAGCTAAGGCATAACAAATGATCTTTTTACGTTCCATTGGCTCTTGTGAACCTCAAGGCTCCCTCTGAGATCAAGGAAACGGCGATACCTCTGTAGACAGCACCTATGATCAAACCTCGAGGCTCCTGAGATCAAGGCAACGTCGATACCTTTGTAAACAGCACCTATGATCATCATCAAGCGTCGTCAATTCTGTACTGTTTAATCCTTATATTTACCAGTACGATGATCTAATGATCTGCCCAATCCTGCGGAACGTCAGGTCGCCAAGGGAAGGCCTTTCTCCGCACCTGTCCATCTGGGGAATAACTTTCTTCGGCGCCTCTTGGCCAAGGAGAGAAGACACACTGTGTGTGTTAGCAACGGAGTTCTCAACGTCTCTCTCCTAGCCTGAGGCCTCATAGTATATTAACAAGGACCCAAACACTCACATTCCTCAGTACCGTTTACCACTTCACATACACTACATATTCTCTTTCACTTAACTCCTCAATTTGCAACTTTGCAATATATTTTCATCCTCTTTTTTTCTGTTTTATTACCACTATACGAAATAAACTATATATATAATTCCTTTTTCATTCTCCTTCCTGTGGTACGAAATTGAAAATAAAATATAGATGCTAAAGTAGGGTTATATTTTAGTGCACATGAAGCACATAAAGCACAGGAAGGTGACCATAGTGTCTTAGTTCACTTGTGACGCTGGACACGGAGCCTACACCTCCGTCTGAGTCACCGCCTCACAATGTACAAGCATTTACCAAATGCACTCTCGTGACTATCACTTTCAAATAAACAGTCAATTTCAGTCTCACTTTCATTTACCAGGTACGCTCTCTCTTTTGCTTTTATATCAACATTCTCACTTTTGTAACAGCAGGAGGGATATCTGAGCTGAAGAGATACAGAGATCATTTACGACGCGAACTCAGCCAATAAAGCATTTAAATTGCTGGGAGCAATTCAAAGTCCCAAATATGTACTCGGTGGAGCGGAGGAGAGAGATAAGTGATAATATATACGTGGCAAGTACTTGAGGGCCTGGTTCCAAATCTACACACTGCCATAACAACATACTGGATTGAAAGATATGGAAGTGTTAAAAAAGAAGTGAAAAACAGAGGCGCCGTGGACACAATAAGAAAACATTATATCAATATCCATGGCCCCAGACTATTCAACATCTTACCAGAAGATATCAGAAACACTGCTGGAACAAGTGTAGAAGTCTTCAAGAGGAAACTGGACATGTATCTTCACCAGGTGCCAGATCAACCAGGCTGTGATGTATATGTGGGCCAGCGGGCCGCCAAAAGCAACAACCTGGTTGACCAGCCAAGCACCAGACGAGCTTGACCCAAGGCCGGGCTGTGGGAGTAGGGAAAACTCTCGAGACTCATCAAAGGTAACATTTATTCTCATTTTCATATAGTTTACCTTTGATGAGTTACGAGAGTTTTTCTGCTTGCAGAGCCCGGCTTTGAGCCAGGCTCGTTTGATGTTTGCCTGGTCAACCAGGCTGTTGCTGCCCGCTGACCCACATATCCATAACAACAGTCACTCTCACATTCATAGAGTATTGTAGGTAACTCTAACTCTCTATCTTTTCCAAGCTTTTGTGCCAAAGTGCTCAAAACTATTTTCAAGGTAATGTGATACATTCTTGGTTCCCTTGTTTACCTCTTACTAAGGTAAACAAAACATGGCCTCACGCTCTCTTCGGCACACAACAAACTAATTTATGTTGTTTGTACGTCACTGAGGTTGTCATCTCAGCGGCTGTATTTACGACCGTCACGACTTTCATTATACCTCCCCGGTGTCCACGAAGATATAATGTAATATATAATTCATTATAGTCAACTGCGTTACCTACTGACTCAATGAGAAACCTCACAGTGTAGATGAATGGGTCACAGAACAGACAAGTTGACACATTAGACACATGTGCAACACTTGCGTATCTTTATTGTGGAAACGTTTCGCCCAACAGTGGCTTCATCAGTCCAATACGAAAAAGAATGGTGAAGATTAGTAGTAGTTTGAGGTAATCAGTCCCCCAGCCTGGAGTCAATGTAGTCAGTCCATCACTGGACTGACTACATTGATTCCAGGCTGGGGGGACTGATTACCTACAGTCTACTTTACTGAGAAAGTCAGTGGATGGCGAAACGTCTACACAGTAAAGATACCCAGATGTTGCACATGTGTCTAATTTATTACCTTGTCAGTACTGAACACCCTTGATATATACAAATTATATAATGATATGCAGACACCTGGCTGTGCAAGTAGTCTCTTTGAGAAATGGTCTGGTGACACCGACAACATATGGAAAGACACTTATGTAAAGTTCAAACGTTTCACCCCGAGTGGTTTCTCAAGTCCTAATACAGAGATAACTAAGAAACAAGTGGCAGGAGTCAGGTGGAAAGTCGTGAAGGTGGTAGTAGTCGTTTCTTAGTTATCTCTGTATTAGGACTGAAGAAGCCACTTGTGGAGAAACGTTTCCTTTAATAAATGTCCTAAACTGTACATCAGTGTCTGTTTCCACAAGTAGTCTTTTGTACAGGTCGAGGTGAAAGCACCAAACATATCTTTTAATCTCTTAGTATCCGTTAATATCCATTTCGCTCTCCTGGAGAGCGAAACGTTGCCACAATAAAATCTCACATTACTTACATCTGTGTGGTTTTATCTAACAATCAGCCTCTCAGGCCAGGCCTCCGTAAACCAAAATAAAATACTGCACGAACAAAAACTATTCAGAAATAGTTCTTAAGACTTATTGTTTGTCCATATGCTCTTGCGCTACCGTCCACACGGTGGATATGCGATGCACAATAACCCAGCCACTTCGGTATCAAACTCTCAAAAAAAAAAAAAAAAAAATCTTTAGAAATACGCAAAAAAGTCTAAGGATGTATGTATATTTTATACAAGTAGAAGTATATTATATTATTGTGACCACGGACGAGTGGTATTGATCAATAACTACACTGCACTAGCCTGGGGTCGAACCCATGATGCTTTGGCCCGCTCATCATGAGGAGGCCAAGGCATCATGGGTTCGACCCTGGATAGTGCAGTGTAGTTATTGACAAGTAGAAGTATGTTAAGAATTATATGCCATCTGTTCAAGAAACAGAGAGAAACGACATAATCCTGTCAGAGTGCAAAATCTTTACCAGGCTTCCCTTTCACATTTACATGGAAGGAAGGCCTCCTTGGATGGTTGCTGTCTCCCAGTTTATTTCCTACATTGTATTTCTTACTGTGAGGAGGCCATATATGAGAGAAGATTTGTTTGTCTTCAGCATTAGACCTTGTCCTAAGTGACCTGTGTATCAAATATAAAGGTGCCGTCTTCTCAAGGATAACAGACTGGAAGGGATCACCAGTAAGACCTCATGACTGTTATACAAGGTGGCTGCTACACAATGGTTATTATATACGATGATTGTAATACACGGTAGCTGTTATGACTCTCACTACTACTGGACCACTATGACATGGTCTTGGATGGTCGCTACTGCCTCTCACAACTAATGGACCACTATGTTGGATGGTCGCTCCTGCCTCTCACAACTACTGGACCACTATGACATGGTCTTGGATGGTCGCTACTGCCTCTCACAACTACTGGACCACTATGACATGGTCTTGGATGGTCGCTACTGCCTCTCACAACTACTGGACCACTATGACATGGTCTTGGATGGTCGCTACTGCCTCTCACAACTACTGGACCACTATGACATGGTCTTGGATGGTCGCTACTGCCTCTCACAACTACTGGACCACTATGACATGGCCTTGGATGGTCGCTACTGCCTCTCACACCTACTGGACCACTATGACATGGTCTTGGATGGTCGCTCCTGCCTCTCACAACTACTGGACCACTATGACATGGTCTTGGATGGTCGCTACTGCCTCTCACAACTACTGGACCACTATGACATGGTCTTGGATGGTCGCTACTGCCTCTCACACCTACTGGACCACTATGACATGGCCTTGGATGGTCGCTACTGCCTCTCACAACTACTGGACCACTATGACATGGTCTTGGATGATCGCTACTGCCTCTCACACGTACTGGACCACTATGACATGGCCTTGGATGGTCGCTCCTGCCTCTCACTACTACTGGACCACTATGACATGGTCTTGGATGGTCGCTCCTGCCTCTCACAACTACTGGAACACTATAACATGGTCTTGGATGGTCGCTCCTGCCTCTCGCAACTACTGGACCACTATAACATGGTCTTGGATGGTCACTCCTGCCTCTCACAACTACTGGACCACTATGACATGGTCGCTCCTGCCTCTCACAACTACTGGACCACTATAACATGGTCTTGGATGGTCGCTCCTGCCTCTCACAACTACTGGACCACTATAACATGGTCTTGGATGGTTGCTCCTGCCTCTCACAACTACTGGACCACTATGACATGGTCTTGGATGGTCGCTCCTGCCTCTCACAACTACTGGACCACTATGACATGGTCTTGGATGGTCGCTCCTGCCTCTCACAACTACTGGACCACTATAACATGGTCTTGGATGGTCGCTCCTGCCTCTCACAACTACTGGACCACTATGACATGGTCTTGGATGGTCGCTCCTGCCTCTCACAACTACTGGACCACTATAACATGGTCTTGGATGGTCGCTCCTGCCTCTCACAACTACTGGACCACTATAACATGGTCTTGGATGGTTGCTCCTGCCTCTCACAACTACTGGACCACTATGACATGGTCTTGGATGGTCGCTACTGCCTCTCACAACTACTGGACCACTATAACATGGTTTTGGATGGTCGCTACTGCCTCTCACAACTACTGGAACACTATAACATGGTCTTGGATGGTCGCTCCTGCCTCTCACAACTACTGGACCACTATGACATAGTCTTGGATGGTCGCTCCTGCCTCTCACAACTACTGGACCACTATAACATGGTCTTGGATGGTTGCTCCTGCCTCTCACAACTACTGGACCACTATGACATGGTCTTGGATGGTCGCTCCTGCCTCTCACAACTACTGGACCACTATGACATGGTCTTGGATGGTCGCTCCTGAATGTCACAACTACTGGACCACCATGACATGGTCTTGGATTTACTGGAGAACAAACAGAATGTAGAATATACACAGACTTTGCGGAAGCCTTTGACAAGTGCGACCATGATGTAATAACCCACAAAATGAGTGCTAAATGAATAACTGGAAAACTGGGCAGATGGATTTTTAACTTTCTGACCATTAAAATACAAAGAGTAATGGTAAACAGAGTTAAGCTGGAGGCTGCCACAGTGAAAAGCTCTGTTCCACAAGGTACAGTACTCGCCCCTATCCTTTCCCTCATCCTCATATCTGACATAGACAGAGATGTAAACCACAGCAACTTGTCCTCCCTTACAGACGATACTAGAATTTGCATAAGAGTATCATCCACTGAGGACACTGTGAATCTCTAAGCAGATATAAACCAAGTCTTCCCATGGGCCATAGAAGACAATAGATTTTCAACGAGGACAAATTTCAGTTATTCTGTTATGGAAAACTTGAGGAAATAAAAGCTAGAAAGGAGTATAAAATAAATTCTAACCACACAATGGAGCGGAAAACTTAAGTGAAGAACTTAAGAGTGATAATGTCAGAGGATCTCACATTCAAGGACCACAGCAGTGTCATTATTACAACTGCGAGGAAAATGACAGGATGGATAATGAGAACTTTCAAGGAAGAGGAGGAAGAGGTCCCAGCTACCAGTGTAGTGAGGAGGAAGAGGTGTCCAGCTACCAGTGTAGTGAGGAGGAAGAGGTGCCACCCACCAGTGTAGTGAGGTGGAAAAGGTGCCAGCTACCAGTGTAGTGAGGTGGAAAAGGTGCCAGCTACCAGTGTAGTGAGGAGGAAAAGGTGCCAGCTACCAGTGTAGTGAGGAGGAAAAGGTGCCAGCTACCAGTGTAGTGAGGAGGAAAAAGTGCCAGCTACCAGTGTAGTGAGGAGAAAGAGGTGCCCAACCACCTTTTAATGATGAGGAAGAGGTGCCACCTACCCAGTAATGAGGAGCAGCAACCAACCCAGCGGACAACAGCCAACCGTGGAAGAAAAATGTATTACCATAATGGCCCGCGTATGGAGGCCAGTCCAGGCAACCTTGGTGAGTCTCCAAGCGGTGGAGGCCAACCATGGCAACCTTGGTGAGTCTCCAAGCGGTGGAGGCCAACCATGGCAACCTTGGTGAGTCTCCAAGCGGTGGAGGCCAACCATGGCAACCTTGGTGAGTCTCCAAGCGGTGGAGGCCAACCCTGGCAACCTTGGTGAGTCTCCAAGCTGTGGAGGCCAACCATGGCAACCTTGGTGAGTCTCCAAGCGGTGGAGGCCAACCATGGCAACCTTGGTGAGTCTCCAAGCGGTGGAGGCCAACCATGGCAACCTTGGTGAGTCTCCAAGCGGTGGAGGCCAACCATGGCAACCTTGGTGAGTCTCCAAGCGGTGGAGGCCAACCATGGCAACCTTGGTGAGTCTCCAAGCGGTGGAGTCCAACCATGGCAACCTTGGTGAGTCTCCAAGCGGTGGAGGCCAACCATGGCAACCTTGGTGAGTCTCCAAGCGGTGGAGGCCAACCCTGGCAACCTTGGTGAGTCTCCAAGCGGTGGAGGCCAACCATGGCAACCTTGGTGAGTCTCCAAGCGGTGGAGGCCAACCCAGACAACAACATTGAGTCTCCAAGCTGTGGAGGCCAACCTAGACAACTAGTTCAGTACCCAATAAACTGTTTCTCATCATCACAGAAAACATAAAAACACCAAACGCGCAGAATAACGGAAAACGTACAAAATTTTAAGAGGAATTTACTGGACAAGTAGGGATAAACTACCTGAATTAAGAGGACCAGGAATAATGGAAGACAAGTGGAATTAAGAGGACCAGGCCTAATGGAAGACATGTAGAATTAAGAGGACCAGGCCTAATGGAAGACATGTAGAATTAAGAGGACCAGGCCTAATGAAAGACATGTAGAATTAAGGGGACCAGGCCTAATGGAAGACATGTAGAATTAAGAGGACCAGGCCTAATGGAAGACATGTAGAATTAAGAGGACCAGGCCTAATGGAAGACATGTAGAATTAAGAGGACCAGGCCTAATGGAAGACATGTAGAATTAAGAGGACCAGGCCTAATGGAAGACATGTAGAATTAAGAGGACCAGGGCTAATGGAAGATAAGTGGAATTAAGAGGACCAGGCCTAATGGAAGATAAGTGGAATTAAGAGGACCAGGCCTAATGGAAGACATGTAGAATTAAGAGGACCAGGCCTAATGGAAGATAAGTGGAATTAAGAGGACCAGGCCTAATGGAAGATAAGTGGAATTAAGAGGACCAGGCCTAATGGAAGACGTACTTTCCTACTACCCTGAGAGTGAAGAGGTACTTCCCTACTACCCTGAAAGTGCAGAGATACTTCCCTACTACCCTGAAAGTGCAGAGGTACTTCCCTACTACCCTGCGAGTGCAGAGGTACTTCCCTACTACCCTGAGAGTGCAGAAGTACTTCCCTACTACAGAGATACTTCCCTACTACC
Source organism: Cherax destructor (assembly GCA_009830355.1). Taxonomy (NCBI): domain Eukaryota; kingdom Metazoa; phylum Arthropoda; class Malacostraca; order Decapoda; family Parastacidae; genus Cherax; species Cherax destructor. The sequence continues at coordinate 154,906 of WNWK01002359.1, forward strand.
CTGAGAGTGTCGAGGTACTTCCCTACTACCCTGAGAGTGCAGAAGTACTTCCCTACTACAGAGATACTTCCCTACTACCCTGAGAGTGCAGAGGTACTTCCCTACTACCCTGAGAGTGCAGAAGTACTTCCCTACTACAGAGATACTTCCCTACTACCCTGAGAGTGTCGAGGTACTTTTCTACTACCCTGAGAGTGCAGAAGTACTTCCCTACTACAGAGATACTTCCCTACTACCCTGAGAGTGTCGAGGTACTTCCCTACTACCCTGAGAGTGCAGAAGTACTTCCCTACTACCCTGAGAGTGCAGAGGTACTTCCCTACTACCCTGAGAGTGCAGAGGTACTTCCCTACTACCCTGAGAGTGCAGAGGTACTTCCCTACTACCCTGAGAGTGCAGAAGTACTTCCCTACTACAGAGATACTTCCCTACTACCCTGAGAGTGCAGAGGTACTTCCCTACTACCCTGAGAGTGCAGAAGTACTTCCCTACTACCCTGAGAGTGTCGAGGTACTTTTCTACTACCCTATGACTTGTGTCACTAACAACACATGACTTGTGTCACTAACAACACATGACTTGTGTCACTAACAACACATGACTTGTGTCACTAACAACACATGACTTGTGTCACTAACAACACATGACTTGTGTCACTAACAACACATGACTTGTGTCACTAACAACACATGACTTGTGTCACTAACAACACATGACTTGTGTCACTAACAACACATGACTTGTGTCACTAACAACACATGACTTGTGTCACTAACAACACATGACTTGTGTCACTAACAACACATGACTTGTGTCACTAACAACACATGACTTGTGTCACTAACAACACATGACTTGTGTCACTAACAACACATGACTTGTGTCACTAACAACACATGACTTGTGTCACTAACAACACATGACTTGTGTCACTAACAACACATGACTTGTGTCACTAACAACACATGACTTGTGTCACTAACAACACATGACTTGTGTCACTAACAACACATGACTTGTGTCACTAACAACACATGACTTGTGTCACTAACACATGACTTGTGTCACTAACAACACATGACTTGTGTCACTAACAACACATGACTTGTGTCACTAACAACACATGACTTGTGTCACTAACAACACATGACTTGTGTCACTTGTTGAATACTACTAGTCTCCAGTACCTGGATGAGTCACTTGTGTAACAAGACCTTTGTCCAGTACCTGGATGAATCAGTTATGATTCATTCCTGGCACGATGAGTCGCTTCTACCTGAGTCACTTAGGCTCGGATACTGAGTCATTTATGCTGGGGCAACGAGTCACTTAGTGGTGAGTCAACGTTGAAGGATTCTTGTAAGTTGATCCTCTTGTTCATGTGATATTAAATTCTGGATAACTAACATTCTCTGTTTATAGATGTCAGTGATCTGTGACTGAAGAGCTATTAATCTGTAACTTAATAACAAGTCACTTGTGTGTGTGTGTACTCACCTAGTTGTGGTTGCAGGGGTCGAGTCATAGCTCCTGGCCCCGTGTGTTGTGTGTGGGTGCTGGGTCACCTGTGTGTTGTGTGTGGGTGCTGGGTCACCTGAACCTGGGTAGAAGTATCATCAAGTATTCTAAACACAGAGAAGACTCTTAACGTGTGTGTTATGTTTACCCTGGAGGATGACTTCGTGTCAGGACCAAGGCGTTGTCCTCAGAAGCCACCCTCATGCAATCATAAAGCTTAGCTCTACTCTCTCTCTCTCTCTCTCTCTCTCTCTCTCTCTCTCTCTCTCTCTCTCACACACACACACACACACACGGTGTTGATTGATCTGCCCTTGTGATTATGTCCGCGGGCATCACCTCTTGTAGCTCTGTAAATACTTGCATACCTCTCTGTAGAGTTCTTGGCATACCTCTCTGTAGAGTTCTTGGCATACCTCTCTGTAGAGTTCTTGGCATACCTCTCTGTAGAGTTCTTGGCATACCTCTCTGTAGAGTTCTTGGCGTACCTCTCTGTGGAGTTCTTGGCATACCTCTCTGTAGAGTTCTTGGCATACCTCTCTGTAGAGTTCTTGGCGTACCTCTCTGTAGAGTTCTTGGCATACCTCTCTGTAGAGTTCTTGGCGTACCTCTCTGTAGAGTTCTTGGCATACCTCTCTGTAGAGTTCTTGGCGTACCTCTCTGTAGAGTTCTTGGCGTACCTCTCTGTAGAGTTCTTGGCGTACCTCTCTGTAGAGTTCTTGGCATACCTCTCTGTAGAGTTCTTGGCATACCTCTCTGTAGAGTTCTTGGCATACCTCTCTGTAGAGTTCTTGGCGTACCTCTCTGTAGAGTTCTTGGCGTACCTCTTTGTAGAGTTCTTGGCATACCTCTCTGTAGAGTTCTTGGCGTACCTCTCTGTAGAGTTCTTGGCATACCTATCTGTGGAGTTCTTGGCATACCTCTCTGTAGAGTTCTTGGCGTACCTCTCTGTAGAGTTCTTGGCATACCTCTCTGTAGAGTTCTTGGCATACCTCTCTGTGGAGTTCTTGGCATACCTCTCTGTAGAGTTCTTGGCATACCTCTCTGTGGAGTTCTTGGCATACCTATCTGTGGAGTTCTTGGCATACCTCTCTGTGGAGTTCTTGGCATACCTCTCTGTGGAGTTCTTGGCATACCTCTCTGTAGAGTTCTTGGCATACCTCTCTGTGGAGTTCTTGGCATACCTCTCTGTGGAGTTCTTGGCATACCTCTCTGTGGAGTTCTTGGCATACCTCTCTGTGGAGTTCTTGGCATACCTCTCTGTAGAGTTCTTGGCATACCTCTCTGTGGAGTTCTTGGCATACCTCTCTGTGGAGTTCTTGGCATACCTCTCTGTGGAGTTCTTGGCATACCTCTCTGTAGAGTTCTTGGCATACCTCTCTGTAGAGTTCTTGGCATACCTCTCTGTAGAGTTCTTGGCATACCTCTCTGTGGAGTTCTTGGCATACCTCTCTGTTGAGTTCTTGGCATACCTCTCTGTGGAGTTCTTGGCATACCTCTCTGTGGAGTTCTTGGCATACCTCTCTGTAGAGTTCTTGGCATACCTCTCTGTAGAGTTCTTGGCATACCTCTCTGTGGAGTTCTTGGCATACCTCTCTGTAGAGTTCTTGGCATACCTCTCTGTAGAGTTCTTGGCATACCTCTCTGTGGAGTTCTTGGCATACCTCTCTGTAGAGTTCTTGGCATACCTCTCTGTAGAGTTCTTGGCATACCTCTCTGTAGAGTTCTTGGCATACCTCTCTGTGGAGTTCTTGGCATACCTCTCTGTAGAGTTCTTGGCATACCTCTCTGTAGAGTTCTTGGCATACCTCTCTGTGGAGTTATTGGCATACCTCTCAGGAGACTCCAGGTACATACAGCATAATTACTGATAAACTACAACTTAAGTTGCTGGTGTAGTTCATATACAATAATTAATATACAATAGGTGACAATTTTGAACATACTTATATAAAGACAAATGTTGTTGTCTCCGTCAAGTGCCACCAGGAGTTTACTGCTCCCTCAGGTGTTCTCCGCTTTACCTCACTTCCACGCCACCAACTTGCGCCTCCAAGACGTCGATCAAAAAGTAGTTATAATCATAACCGTAATTTTTAAAGGGGTGGAGGGGTAAGCCAGTGGAAGGCCTCGGTCATATGCCAAAAGCTGCAGCTGCGGGTCATCATATGACTAAGACCCGCGTCACGAAACACTTGTCCTGTTTCCTGACGAAACCTACTTACCTAACCTAATCCAACAGGTCCGTGACTCCGTGAGTGTATACGTGTTGATACAGATATCAGGAAAAGGAGACAATTTCTACTGAGAGTCCTAGCCACATAACCACTCGCTTTGTGGAGTTTTTGGTCACCTAGTTTACCCATCAGCCACGTATGTCAGTATATATATATATATATATATATATATATATATATTTACACATCGGCCGTCTCCCACCAAGGTAGGGTGACCTGAAAAAGAAAAAGAATAACTTTCATCATCATTCTCTCCATCACTGTCTTGCCAGAGGCGCGCTTACACTATAGTTACAAAACTGCAACATTAACACCCCTCCTTGATACGATGTTATATTTAACCTTCCGCACACCACCCAGCAGCAGACACAGACCCCCACCTGGCGAAGGAGGGGTCTGACAACTAACAGAAAACAGTCAAAGAATCCAACCCAGACCACTGAGTTCAGCACTGTTAATCCAGTGGTCGCTGCTACAGTGGTCGCTGCTACAGTGGTCTACCATGAACCATCGGCTAACCCCTCCTTCGTGTTCTTACACATACAGCGTTGCTGTGCCTTGGTCATAGAGCGTTTGGGTTACCTGTAGGTAACCTCTAGTCTATGGGTCACCGTTCTGCGGCCCAAACCTAGACCAGGCTTGGTTGCTGCCCTGACTGACCAGTGTCGGCACCACTGAACGTCTTACCTTATCACAAAGACCAGAGGCAGGGTCTTTTCCTGACGAATAAATTAACAACATAAATAATCTCAGTGTAGATGGGCCTATACACTCATGTCTCCACACACACACACAACAATAATGATAATCTCTCTCGTATAAAAAATACAAGTGAAGGATCTCAGTAGCGCTTAGCGCTACATAAGAGCGATTTAGGGCGTCGTGTAGCGAGTGGAAGCTGCGAGAGACAGCTAGGGAGATCAACAGGGAGATAACCGGCATTAGAGTCAGTGTGGCGGGTCAGCAATCAGTCCTTGCTGACTGATGATGCAGCCGCGCTCCCTGGATTTACATAGTAAATGTTCGCCCACGGAACTCAAACATTCGTTGAACACTGACTAACATTAATCTGTGCCCGGGGGAGTCTTGACAACATTCATCATACTCAGATGTGAGATATATGCTCGTATTTACTTGTGGTATGCAGCAGCAAGTCTGACAAGCCCAGATACCTACCATGCCATATACACAATACACAACATACACCCCTCGTACCATACATATACACATACAATTCCCATTTCAAGTGATACAATTTCAGCGAAGCTCACTCCCCCTCCTCACATCAAACCTAATTACCTCCCACTCCCCAGGCTCTGTATGACCCCTACGCATCATACATACTAATACCAGAGAACACTGTGAACGACCTTGGTCCATAACATACAGGAAGACCTCCAGCATTTGTGGAGAGCATTAACACAGAGCTGACCAAGCACATGCGGAGGGCAGACCATAAGATGAAGACCCAGGAAGCCACTACCACACCACACTATTACAACACCATCAGTGAGAAACAATAATGTTTAGTATTTTTCCTGGGTCAACTCGTTACCACACGTATATACCTGTAATAGACCCGTGACCGACGCCATTATCTTTTCTAGCCTCGCAACCGGTCTTCGGCCAGACTTCCTTCTTGAGCGCCAGTTCAACCTGGTCGTTGCTGGTAGCGACTCCCGGAGCCTGGCCCAGGGCCGGGCTCCGGGAGTAGAACTCTCGAAACTCACCAAAGGTAACATCATCATCTCGGGTCTACGTAAAGTCATTCACGACACAATATACGACATATGTCAGGCCCATCATGAAGTATGCAGCACCAGCATGAAACCCTCACCCAAAAAAAAAAAATATGAAGAAACGAGAGAAAGCACAGAGGTATGTAACGAGGGTATGTGGGGCAGCGAGTCACCAGCAGCAACAGCCTGGTTGACCAGGCAAGCACTGGTCAAGTCTGGCCCATGGTTGGGCCCCGGGAGTTGAAAAACTCTCGAAACTCATCAAAGGTAAGGGTTATAAACTATGAAAAGACTAAAAGAGCTAAATTTGTTGACATCGTAGAATAGAAGAAGCGGGAAAGACACGATAACAACATACAAAATACTCCAGAGGACCTGATAAGGTGGACAGCTCCGGGAAACGGGAACACAAGGGCAAAGTTGGAAGTTAAAGACATTAATAAATCACACGAATATCAGGAAGTATTTCTTCAAAGTGATCAGGAAGTAGAAACAGCCTGGACGAACAAAAATAGTAGAAGCAGGATCGATACAGAGCTTAAAGAATAGATATGATAGAGCTCGCCAGGCTAGGAGAGAGTGAACCCAGTAACGACAAGTAAAAAAGGTAAAGCCAGGAGCCGAAACTCGACATCTAAAATTACAAACGAGAAAAAAATAGGTGAGTAAACACACACACACACACACATACACACACTGGAGGAAAGAAGGGTCAGAGGAGACATGATAACGACATACAAAATACTGCGGGGAATCGACAAGGTAGACAGTGACAGGATGTTCCAGAGAGGGAACACAGAAACAAGGGACACAACTGGAACCTGAAGACTCAGATGAGTCAAAGGGATGTTAGGAAGCATTTCTTCAGCCACAGAGTAGTCAGGAAGTGGAATAGTCTAGAGAAAGATATAGTGGAGGCAGGAACCATACATAGTTTTAAGACAAGGTATGATAAAGCTCATGGAGCAGGGAGAGCAGAGACCCAGTAACGGACAGCGAAGAGGCGGGGCCAGGAGCTGAGTCTCGACCCCTGCAACCACAATTAGGTGAGTACAATTAGGTGAGTACACACACACACACACACACACACACACACACACACACACACACACACACACACACACACACACACACACACACACACACCACTTAGTAACAACTTAAGAGAACAACAGTCACACTCGACTCAACATGCTGGTGTGCTCTTGTAAAATGAATTCATTAAGTAAAAATTTTAATAAATGATCTTTTTTATAAAGGCAAAGCAAAAACATTTACACGAGAACTTAAGGTGCTAACTTATAGTGTCAGGTGGTATGTGTTCCTGACACAGGTACTAACTTATAGTGTCAGGTGGTATGTGTTCCTGACACAGGTACTAAATTATAGTGTCAGGTGGTATGTGTTCCTGACACAGGTACTAACTTATAGTGTCAGGTGTATGTACTGACAGCAATTAGTGTCAGTATGTTCTGACACAGGTAATTATTCTGACACACCTTATAGTGTCAGGTGGTATGTGTTCCTGACACAGGTACTAACTTATAGTGTCAGGTGATATGCATTCCTGACAGGTTCTAACTTATCATCAAGTAATATATGTGCCTAACACCGGAAGTGACTTTCTGTGAGTAAGATAATCACACTGACGGGCTCACCCCAACAACTATAGCCTCTAGCACTAAGCAGTAACTATGTCACCCTAGATAGTCTGAACACAGCACTTGGAGCCTAAGACAATGAGGCCTATGTGTTAGTCTGGAGAGTTTTAGCAAAACAACTGGATCTTTAGGACCCAACTAAACCTATATATCACCCTAGATGGTTTAACCAAACCAGCACACAGGTGATAAACGTAAATATGTACACAACACATTGCCTTGAGTAGAATACAGTTTTTCTTGCTGGGTACAAATAAGGCAGAGAGGCTGTGAGTCTGGGCCGGTGAACACGCACGACCTTGGCTTAACAAGTAACGCCCAACCACTACCTTACACATGGTAACGTGTAGTATAAACATTAAAAACATTTCGAACCTCACTTGGCTGACGGTGGACCGAAACGTTGTCTACTGTTTCCTCTCCAAAGTGTGGACTATTTGCAGTTACAAGAAAAGCACTATATATGCTGTGTGTATACGTGTCTGTCAGCAAGCAATACAACCATGCATAAATCTATGTCGGCTCCCGAGCGACAAAATCCCGCATACAATATGTGTGTCCGCCAGCGCCACAGCCAGCACACAGCCTATACACAACCAACACACAGCCTATACACAGCCAGCACACAGCCTATACACAGCCAGCACACAGCCTATACACAGGAGAAAGAACCTCATGACGGGTGACTCGTAAATGGTCCAAGTTGGACCGAAACGTCGTCCTAAACTTCTCTCTATGTGCGGGTTATTCGTGTATTGTTCCAGTCACGGTATTGTGCCTTTTTCTTCTTTATACCTTGGGTGCTGGACTGGAAGAATACTGGTTGCACTTGTTGCATGAAACTGAATGCAAATTATCATAACTTGTTTTTCATCAGCGAGGCCTGGCTAACCAGGAGGCGCCCAACATTCCCTACGTTGTAACTACGACCGTGGCATTCCTTCCTGCATGTGATTAACACCTCACTTGCACCTTACAACTCACTTAACCCACACTAACAACTTACACCACTTACACATACCTCACACCTTACAATAGACACCCCTCACTAAACTTATACATCACTCACACCTCGCTCAATACATCACATCTAAGTTTTCAAATGTTCTAAAGTGTGTGATAAATAGTTTAGAAAACCGACAACTAACACTTATACAACATATGGGAATCTTTATTGAAGAAACGTTTCGCCACACAGTGCCTTCATCAGTCCAATACAAAGCAGGAAGGTGTAAGGAGAGTAGGAGTTTGAGGTAATCAGTCCCTCAGCTTGGAATCGATGTGTTCAGCCCATCACTCTTGTAGGAAGTACAACATAGGGCCAGAGAAGTGACTTATATACTGCAGTCAGGTGAGTGGAAGCAGGAGGCGGGATCAAGGTTCTTTTGGTATAAAATTATTTATTTTTACATTAACATAAATGAAAAAAATATATCTTTAAGCGTGTAAGATAAATTTTTAGAAAGGACTTAATTTTAAATGAGTTCTTGCTAATTAACCAGTTTTACCTATTCGGCACGACACATATATGACTATTGTTCGTCTAGCATGAAATCACCTCGTCAGGTGTCCAGCAGGGAGACTACCTTGTCACACTGCTCTTTTGCACAGACAGACTTAGCACCGAACTCAACGTCTGGTGGTTGGATTCTGGCAGGTACAAGAGAGTCCATGGTTGCAGATCTTGGCGAGGTGATGTCACGAAGAGAAGCTTTGAGCCTCTTCCTCAACCCTTCTAAGTGTGTAATCATCTCGACCAACCAGCCAAGCATTACTGGTGTTAGATCCATCTTACCACTGATAGCATCCTACTGGGAGCACCACTGAATGACCTGAAGACGATGGACCAGTATAAGTGATTCAGATGGCCATCATGCTTTGTATCTACTCATAATGTGTTTAACCTTGTCCAGGTTAAAATATTTCTACAGCTGTGCACCTTCTTTCTTGTCCAGGTTAAAATATTTCTACAGCTGTGCACCTTCTTTCTTGTCCAGGTTAAAATATTTCTACAGCTGTGCACCTTCTTTCTTGTCCAGGTTAAAATATTTCTACAGCTGTGCACCTTCCTTCTTGTCCAGGTTAAAATATTTCTACAGCTCTGCACCTTCCTTCTTGTCCAGGTTAAAATATTTCTACAGCTCTGCACCTTCCTTCTTGTCCAGGTTAAAATATTTCTACAGCTGTGCACCTTCCTTCTTGTCCAGGTTAAAATATTTCTACAGCTCTGCACCTTCATTCTTGTCCAGGTTAAAATATTTCTACAGCTCTGCACCTTCCTTCTTGTCCAGGTTAAAATATTTCTACAGCTCTGCACCTTCCTTCTTGTCCAGGTTAAAATATTTCTACAGCTCTGCACCTTCCTTCTTGTCCAGGTTAAAATATTTCTACAGCTCTGCACCTTCCTTCTTGTCCAGGTTAAAATATTTCTACAGCTCTGCACCTTCCTTCTTGTCCAGGTTAAAATATTTCTACAGCTCTGCACCTTCCTTCTTGTCCAGGTTAAAATATTTCTACAGCTCTGCACCTTCCTTCTTGTCCAGGTTAAAATATTTCTACAGCTCTGCACCTTCTTTCTCAGCCCAAAATATTAGTGAATACGATGAACTCCTGAAGTCTATATTTAGGAAGACATTAAATCCGTCAATGGAATGTCACCAAGTTGGTCAGCAACACTTCTAGTTAAACTGCGGGAAATTAGAATAATGTTGTTACAGAACTCTTCTCCAGGCTGAGGGACTGACCACCTCAAAACTACGTCTTCAAGGGTGATGGACTGATGACATCGTCTTTACATCTGTAGCGTCTGTTTACTCTTGTGTACTCGACTGAAGAAGCCTACTGTGTAGGTGAAAAGTTTCGGAATAGAGATACCTAACTGTTGCATATGTGTTGATTCAGTACCAGAAACACTGCAACACTCTCTCACTTGCTCCTTCACACTCACGTTCTACCATCCACGCCAGGCCAGGCATCAGGTTTCCTTGTTAATTACCTGTTTCAAGCAAGCTGTTGTTGTTAGCAGCCCACTGGCCCACACAGATATCGAAGCCTGGCTGATCTGGTAGTGGTCCAGTTTCCTCTGAAAACATCTTTGTTATCTCTCTCTCACTCACTTTCACTAGCTTGCTCACTTCTCTCACACTTGTGAGTCGTCCAACGGTTCTATGAACACCATTCCTCGTGCTGTTCACCTTGTTCGTGATCTCACTTTCCACAACTGCTTATTGCGCCTCTCTTGCCCACCCAATATTTTGAGTGTGTGTGTTGTTGCAGAGATGTGTAGATGTGTGTGCTGTTGTGTTTGGTGTTGCAGTGATGTATAAGTGTGTGGCTGTCTATGTAGTTTATCTGACGTTTACCTAAACATGGGGTCAATGCCCCCGCAGCCCGGTGCTGCACACTGCAGAGAGAGACAGACAGACAGAGAGAGACAGAGAGAGAGAGATATCATTTATTCCTAGGATGACTCAAGTCTGGAACATGTTCGTACAGCATAATATCAACGAAATAGAGTCAGTTGATCAAATGAAATTGCTGACCCACAGTTGGCTCCAACGTCATCCTGTTTCCTATTTGTATGTCTCATAACAATAAAAAGGCTTACAAATGAGCTGATGTAGGCAACAGCTCCTAGCTTGTAAATAAAGTTAGCAACCTTAATCTAACCTTGTAAAACCCGTGTAAAGAAAGAGAGAGAGAGAGAGAGAGAGAAAGAGAGATAGTTAGTTTACTGTTGAGTGGTATTCCTCGGGAGGTGAGTTTACTGTTGAGTGGTATTCCTCGGGAGGTGAGTTTACTGTTGAGTGGTATTCCTCGGGAGGTGAGTTTACTGTTGAGTGGTATTCCTCGGGAGGTGAGTTTACTGTTGAGTGGTATTCCTCGGGAGGTGAGTTTACTGTTGAGTGGTATTCCTCGGGAGGTGAGTTTACTGTTGAGTGGTATTCCTCGGGAGGTGAGTTTACTGTTGAGTGGTATTCCTCGGGAGGGGAGTTTACTGTTGAGTGGTATTCCTCGGGAGGTGAGTTTACTGTTGAGTAGTATTCCTCGGGAGGTGAGTTTACTGTTGAGTGGTATTCCTCCTGAGTGAACACAATACAAAATAGTTGACACGCTACTGGAGATATCAACTCCGTTATTGACTGCTTCAGTCATCACTACCTAGGGGAAGGGGTAGTGCCAGCAGGGGCTGGCCTGCGGGAGTAGGACAACTCTTGAAACCCTTCAAAGGTACCTTTACAACTACAGTATCCTCATCTACAGGTACCACTACCATTATAAATCACCATTATATCATTAAAGCAGATTCTGTATTTTTATATATATATATATATATATATATATATATATAAATGCTACGAGCTTTAGTTATAGCGTCCTATAACTGTTCGTACTTGTCTATAGAATCAATTCTACATCACTGAAATCTGCTACATTATAAGATACGAAGGCAGAGTGCGCATATCATCCTCTCCACACACTCTTCTCCGGAGTTGTTACACCAACCTGCTGCTTGTAATCTGTTGCAGTGGGTGGTGGTGTGGGTGTGGTGGTATGGGTGTGGTGGTGTGGGTGTGGTGGTATGGGTGTGGTGGTGTGGGTGTGGTGGTGTGGGTGTGGTGGTGTGGGTATGGTGTGGGTGCGGTGGTGTGGGTGTGGTGGTTCCCGTGTGGTAAGGGGCGTCAAGATTCTTAATATGTCACTTGTTACACCAGGTTTCTTCCCGAGGCACTACCAGGCACACCCACACACAACACAACTAGGTGAGCACACACAACACAACTAGGTGAGCACACACAACACAACTAGGTGAGCACACACACAACACAACTAGGTGAGCACACACAACACAACTAGGTGAGCACACACACAACACAACTAGGTGAGCACACACAACACAACTAGGTGAGCACACACACAACACAACTAGGTGAGCACACACAACACAACTAGGTGATCACACACAACACAACTAGGTGAGCACACACAACACAACTAGGTGAGCACACACAACACAACTAGGTGAGCACACACAACACAACTAGGTGAGCACACACAACACAACTAGGTGAGCACACACAACACAACTAGGTGAGCACACACAACACAACTAGGTGAGCACACACAACACAACTAGGTGAGCACACACAACACAACTAGGTGAGCACACACAACACAACTAGGTGAGCACACACAACACAACTAGGTGAGCACACACACAACACAGTAGAGACCAAGACATATATTCCTGTTTGTTGACTATGTAACACTGGTGAGAAGAATAACCTCTGTGGAAAAGGAAAACCTGCAAATGGATCTGGATGAACTATAAGATTGGTCAGAGTTGTGGTTCCATGAACTGAACTCTAGCAAATATAAGGTTATTAAGAATGGGGAAGGGGAAAGAAGACTAAAAGCTGAGAATAAACTCTGGGAACAGAGACTGCAGACTTCACTCGAAGTAAAAAGACCTAGGGGTGAGCACAGTGCCGAGCATATCACAGGAGGTACACACTGCAACCAATGCTCATCTGGTAAATCTACGAGTGGTCTTCAGGCATCAATCATGGCTGTTTATTCAACAAACGTCAGGTCATCTTGGAGTATGCAGCACCAGCATGGAACTCATGCCTTTACCTCTGATATACTTTTGATGAGTTTCGAGAGTTTTTCTACTTCCGGAGTCTGGCCCTGGGCCAGGCTTGTTCTGGTGCTTGCCTGGTCAACCAGGCTATTCCCGTTGGAGGTCCGCTGACCTGGTTAATCTGGTTATTTCTAGAGCTAAGAGGAATCAACTATGAGGAAACTGAATAAACTTAACCTAGTGACATTAGAGGACACAGGAACCAGAAGAGACATGATAACAACATACAAAATAGAGTATACAGATAAACTGTTTGAGAGGCGGAAAAGAGGTACGCGAGGGCACAGTTAGATAAAGATAGGTGTCCCGTGACTCGGTTGGAAGCGCACTTAGCTTACATACTAAATGTTCGTGGTTCGATCCCCGGCACGGGTGGAAACGTTGGGCATAATTCCTTACTCCTGCTGCCCTTGTTCATCTAGCAGTAAGTAGGTACCTGAGTGTTAGTCGTTGATCGTTGTAGTGGAGGCAGACTCCATACTTCAAAGAGTATATATGACAGTGCACTAGGTTAGGAGGGAGTGAAACTGACAAGAGACAGGGACAGGAGATGAGACTCGACCCCAAGCAATCAGTTATGGATAAGCACACACACATGCACAGTCACACGCCACACGCACGCGCGCGCGCAGCTTCAAGTGTAAATATAACAAAAGTCATGATGTAGTCACACCAGGTAACTCTTGGTTAAGATGCTATATATTCCTCAAACTCTCACAGGTGAGCGCTTACTACACGCTAGACAAGTCACCTTACTACACGCTAGACAAGTCACCTTACACCTACATGTTCACCTAGCAGTAAATATGTGTCTGGGTGTTGGCCAACTGTTGTGGGTCGCATCTTGTGAAAAAAAATTCAAATATAAATATAGTGAAGACGAGGCATTACTGTGCTGCTGTCACAAGTATGTTGACACAGACACCTCACATGTATGTTGACACAGACACCTCACATGTATGTTGACACAGACACCTCACATGTATGTTGACACAGACACCTCACATGTATGTTGACACAGACACCTCACAAGTATGTTGACACAGACACCTCACATGTATGTTGACACAGACACCTCACATGTATGTTGACACAGACACCTCACATGAATGTTGACACAGACACCTCACATGTATGTTGACACAGACACCTCACAAGTATGTTGACACAGACACCTCACATGTATGTTGACACAGACACCTCACATGTATGTTGACACAGACACCTCACATGTATGTTGACACAGACACCTCACAAGTATGTTGACACAGACACCTCACATGTATGTTGACACAGACACCTCACATGTATGTTGACACAGACACCTCACATGTATGTTGACACAGACACCTCACATGTATGTTGACACAGACACCTCACAAGTATGTTGACACAGACACCTCACATGTATGTTGACACAGACACCTCACATGTATGTTGACACAGACACCTCACATGTATGTTGACACAGACACCTCACATGTATGTTGACACAGACACCTCACAAGTATGTTGACACAGACACCTCACATGTATGTTGACACAGACACCTCACATGTATGTTGACACAGACACCTCACATGTATGTTGACACAGACACCTCACATGTATGTTGACACAGACACCTCACATGTATGTTGACACAGACACCTCACAAGTATGTTGACACAGACATCTCACAAGTATGTTGACACAGACACAAGTATGTTGACACAGACACTTCACAAGTATGTTGACACAGACATCTCACAAGTATGTTGACACAGACACCTCACAAGTATGTTGACACAGACATCTCACAAGTATGTTGACACAGACATCTCACAAGTATGTTGACACAGACACAAGTATGTTGACACAGACACCTCACACGTATGTTGACACAGACACCTCACAAGTATGTTGACACAGACACCTCACATGTATGTTGACACAGACACCTCACAAGTATGTTGACACAGACACCTCACATGTATGTTGACACAGACACCTCACTACACGCACATAATCAAATTTAATATAGGGTTTTAAAGTAGATGCAACGAGGTCTTAGAGGAGCAATTACGCAACATGCAAGAATGCATGTGGCCATACACACGCACGAACGTATGTGTACACAAAGACACACTCACACACTTGATCCCAGCACACACACACTAGATGTAACAATCCTGTGTGATGGAATATGACAGACAAACATAACCAACTTTTCTTTCCACTATATAACTGTCACACAGAATACACCAGCAGCACACTGCTGGTGTATTCAACACGACACAGGTAAACACACTGCGTGTTTTCCATCATCATTACGCCCTGTTTTGGCATTGGGCGTCGCTGCACTGTATAACTATCACTTTTTTCACACGACAATGTATAGACACGGCAAGTGGTAATTAGCGAAGGTGGTTACAACACGAGAGAAACACAAAATAACGCGGCGGTAAGATGGGAGGGTGGGGAAGGCAGGTACCACAGACGTGCAGGTGAATCAACCTGCGAGAGGGAGAGGGAGAGAGACGAGTGTACTAAGTGGGCGCTGGGCACGGACTGGGCAAGCGGGTAGCAGGAACCACAGGAGACCCGGTGGGGTGAGGCTGGCAGCCAGAGAGAGACGCACACAGAGCGGGCAGGATGATAGAGGGAGAGGGAGAGAGTGAGGGAATGTATGGGAAACGAAGGTAGTAGATCATACGTGTGTATACGTCTGTCATAGGCACTTGCCGATAGACACTTGTCCAGGTTTTTGTTTTTATTTCGTGTGTGTTAGTGTGTGTGTACTCACCTACATATACTCACCTGCTTTCCGACCTCCAGCAATAAAGTAAATAACCTGAGTATATAAACAAAGAGATATACACCTCTTAATATATATAACCCTGAAAGATACACAACTCTCAGTGTATAAATATATACAAACTTGGGATGAGAACGTGAAGTGAAAGGACATCCACGGTACCCTAGGAGTGGTGTCGTGGTGTGCTGCAAGGTGAGTCTAGCAACAGGAACATCAGCAAACCTGGTGCAAACAACGCACGAGTAACAGGAAGGTCAACCAACCTGGTGCAAACAACGCAGGAGTAACAAGAAGACCAGCCAACCTGGTGCAAACAACGCAGGAGTAACAAGAAGATCAACCAACCTGGTGCAAACAACGCAGGAGTAACAAGAAGATCAACCAACCTGGTGCAAACAACGCATTAGTAACAGGAAGACCAACCAACCTGGTGCAAACAACGCAGGAGTAACAGGAAGATCAACCAACCTGGTGCAAACAACGCAGGAGTAACAGGAAGATCAACCAACCTGGTGCAAACAACGCAGGAGTAACAGGAAGACCAGCCAACCTGGTGCAAACAACGCAGAAGTAACAGGAAGACCAGCCAACCTGGTGCAAACAACGCAGGAGTAAGAGGAAGACCAGCCAACCTGGTGCAAACAACGCAGGAGTAAGAGGAAGACCAGCCAACCTGGTGCAAACAACGCAGGAGTAACAGGAAGACCAGCCAACCTGGTGCAAACAACAAGGGTTTTGGCAAGTTCCTCTTCATGAGGACAGCCAAGAGCTCACCGCATTCTCTACTCCAACAGGTCATTTCGAATTCTGTCGTATGGCTTTTGGATTAAGATCTTCACCTATCACATTCTCGAGGCTCATGACCAATATTTTTAGAGGCCTTATAGGAAAAGATCTAATGGTATATTTAGATGACGTAATTGTTATGTCCGAGGATGTAAATAAGCATTTAGAAAGACTAGAGAAGGTACTGAGTAAGCTTGAAGAAGCCAATCTAAAGATCAAACTGTCTAAATGTCAATTTTTCAGATCAGAAATTAAGTTTCTGGGTCACGTAGTCACTCCTAGAGGGGTTATGACTGACCGAAGTAAAGTAGATGCAGTATTGAATTTTCCAACTCCCAAAACTGCTGATGCCGTAAGATCCTTTGTGGGCTTAGCAGGTTTTTATAGATCATATATTGCCAATTTTTCCTCAATAGCAGCTCCTCTAACTGAGTTGCTTAAGAAAGATGCTCCATTTGTTTGGACCTTCAGTCAGGAAAAAGCATTTCAAACCTTGAAAGAAAGATTAACTTCTGCTCCAATCTTAAAATTCCCAGATTTTACAAAGCCTTTCTATTTAACCACTGATGCTAGTTCTATAGGCATTGGTGCAGTTCTTGCACAGAAGATTGATAGTAAATACAACGCAGTTGCATTTGCTAGTCGAGTCCTTACAAAGGCTGAAAGGAATTATACAGTAACTGAGCAAGAAGCCTTAGCAATAGTGTGGTCTTTAAAACACTTCCGAGACATAATTTATCAGTACCCTGTCCATGTCTTGACAGATCATGCACCTCTAATACCATTGTTCCAGAATAAACAACCTACTGGAAGACTAGCTAGATGGTCCTTAACTATCCAAGAGTTCAACCCTACCTTGAACATTTACCTGGCAAGTCAAATGTAGTTGCAGATGCTTTATCGCGTCATGTTAGCGTAGTAACTGCTGATCCTCCGTTTAGTGCTGAGGATGTAAAGAATGCCCAAAGAACAGATCCCTTGTGGTCTGGTGTGACTCGATTCCTGCTACAGGAAGACCTTATTCTTACTGTGAAACCACCAGCACCTATCAGTGACTTTGTTATGAACCAAGAATTACTGTATCGCGTAACCGAGCTGGAAACACCTAGTAGACGGGCATACCAGTTAGTAATTCCTCAGTCACTAGTAAAAGTAGCTTTACAGCTAATTCACGATGCACCAGGTGTTGCACACCCTGGTATGGATTGTTCGATTAAACAAGCAAGATTGAAGTACTTTTGGCCTCGTATGGCAACTGATATTACCGAGTATGTTAAGAAGTGTAGTGTTTGTATGAAACACAAGGGTAATATCAACGGTCCCAATCCTATCCAGATGTATCCCACTACTAGTGAGCCATGGGAAAGAGTTGCAATAGATCTGCTAACTAATTTTCAATGTACAACGCAAGGCAATAAACATCTGTGTGTGATGGTCGATCATTTCACCAGATATTGTGAGTTAGTTCCTATTCCAGACAAGACTGCCGAGACAGTAGCTAAAGCGTTTAAGGAACGTATAATCTGTAGACACACCACTCCTAAATCCTTAGTATCCGATAATGGAGGTGAATTTTGCAACGAGATTCTAGAAAACCTATGTGCCTTGTATAAGATTACTAAATCTACCATTGTTCCACACCATCCTGCCAGCAATGGTTTAGCAGAAAGAACTAATAAAAAGTACTCGATGTCTTGAGAGCCACTGTTAATCCCAATAGTTCAACCTGGGATGAAGTTATACCTGATGTTCAATGTGCTATAAATTCTGCTTTCAATGCTTCTATAGGTGATACGCCGCATTACGCCTTGTATGGTGTTGACAAGCGTTTGCCTTATGAGTTGTTATATTCTAATCCAAAACCGTCGTATAACCCTGATGATTTCATAGCAACTCATACCAGCCAAGCTCAGAGTGTTTTCAGAAGAATCCGTGAAACACTTCATAAGTCGACAGCAGAATTTACTAGAGTAACTAATACTAAAGCCAAACCGACTAAAGTTCAAGTAGGGTCCAGAGTCATGTTGTTCAACTTTAACAAAACTTCAGCAATGCCTAAATTAGACCAAAAGTTTGTTGGCCCATATCGAGTAGTTGAACATATCAAGGGCAATAAGTATAAAGTTAGAGAACTTAGTACGGGTAAGTGTAAAGAATCACATTTAGATCATATGAAGTTAGTATGTGACGAAGACGAAGCCCCTATCAACCAGACTGTTGTGACTGACAATGATAATCCGTCTGACCCCGTACCTTCAACTTCTAGTAGTGAGTCAGAGGAACAACCTGATTGTCGTTACTCCTTGCGTACACGACAAGTGTTGCGAAACCCCCAAGTATCATTTGTTGATATCAGTGTAGATCATCCTCAATCAGAAGTTGAGTTACCTACTGTAACAGAGTTTGATCCACCCAGAGATGATAACCATTCTGCATATGTAAATCTTACCCTAGCAGAGTTGGGGTTAAATGTAAATAGACTGTACAATTAGATGATTGAGTTAAGAGAAATTGTCGACTGTGTGTTTTGTTACTAAGTGTTCAATATCTAGAATTTTTTTGTGTGTGTTCATGTTCCCTGCGAGTTCTGAGTTTTAACAGTTGACCGTGCTAGCCGAGTCTCTCTTTTCTGTTAAAACTTCTTCCTTGTAAATATATTTATTCTTCCTCAGAAGCCGAAGAGTGCATGAATACACATCGATTGATTGATCAAATTTGCAAATTGAAATTGTAATATATATATATTGTTTATATCTAGATCCATTAAATTTCTCTTATGTACCATTAACTCAAGAAGTGCGAGAGTAAGATTAATCTTGATCAGTTCCAAGTTATAATGTGTTTGCTATTGTATAGATTCACCCAGTACCACCTGTCTGTTCAGCCTATAGAGTTGTATAGTATGCCGAGACGTCATACGATAACATGGCCGAGCTGTCGTGTCAGTATCATATATACACTTGTGTAGTGTATCAGCATTCATCCCACTTATACAGCTGGTCCCTTTGCATGTGACGTCACGATACCCGCTGACGTCAGAGGCTCAGCGCATGTGCATAGCCTCAGATAGGCGTACCCCCTCACTAGAGAGAGACCTATAACTGGACAGACGTGGCTGGACTCTCTCCTTCACAGTCCGTAAATATACCGTAACCATCCTACAAGGAGTGTCTATGTCTACCTAAATATCTCTCCCAAGACCCACACGACACAGCCAACCTGGTGCAAACAACGCAGGAGTAAGAGGAAGACCAGCCAACCTGGTGCAAACAACGCAGGAGTAACAGGAAGACCAGCCAACCTGGTGCAAACAACGCAGGAGTATGAGGACGACCAGCCTGGTTCCTGAATCTTTCCTAACCTCATCAACATCTTCACCTGAACTGTTTCGAGAGTTTTTCAATACCTGGAGCCAGACCCTGACCAAGCCAAGCTTGGTCAATCAGGCTGTTGCTGCTGGCGGCCCGCTAGCCCACCTCAACACCTTCACACTCGCCATGAAGAAGCAAGACAAGATGTTCATGGTTACCTGTATGTCACCTGTAGACTGTTTCAAGGATTCAGCGTCCCTGAAACTATACACAAATAACACTGTGTCGTCATAAGCTCCTCTCTCCTATGTGCGGGTTATTTGTGTATTGTTGCAGTCATCATACTATGATGCATGCAAGGATGATCAGGACACTCATCATCATCATCACCATCTCACGAAATCGTATTAACACGATTGTAAACAAATCACAGAACGGGTTAGGATCGAACCCATGGCGAGTGAGTCGTAAAATTCACAGGCCAGTGCGTTAACCACTGGGCCATGCAGGCTTAACAAAATTCATCCAACTAGGTATATTTTTATACACCATAGGAAGGTTAGCATGGGCCCCATTGTGACTACAAATAATAATAATAATAATAATAATAATAATAATAAATAAATAATAATAATAATAATAATAATAATAATAAATAAAATAATAATAATAATAATAATAATAAAATGTGTCTCATCCGCAGAGAAAGCAGTACTGATGGTATCAGACATTCTTAGAGGCCAGCCACACAAGCTCAAAGCACAAGTGAATCACACAAGCCCGTCACACAAGCCCGTCACACAAGCCCGTCACACAAGTCTCGCAAAAGCCCAACACACAAGCCCGTCACACCAATCCGTTAGACAAGCCTGCTACTGATGTGGTCAAGCCTTCGCTGAAGGGTGAATGCTTGCACGTGTTTACGTTGGAGAGTGAGCGACAGGAGTACACACCTCGGAGATGTGTGGTGGAGACGGACGAGGAGGCTGGCAGACTGATGCAAGATGCTCAAGCACGGCAACTGCTATGGGAGGGGAGTGGGTAGACCACAGTAGGTTTAGAAAGACACGTAAGCAAACACTAGGACATATTAGAAGACGTTTCAGTCCTGGGACCTTGATCACAGTGATCACGGTCCCACAGGCAAAACCAAGGTTTATACTGTAAGGAAACTTGCCCATGCATTTCGCCCGGGGAGGGAATCAAGTCTGAGACATACCTGTTACGGATTTCTAGTTTTCTTTCAGTTGTCACACCCTGGCTTAGGGTGCTCACAGCGCCTTTCACAGCGCATTTACTCTAAATGATAGACCATCAGGCATTATTATTCCTAATTCTATTATATATTTCTTTCTTTTTATGAGATAATTCCCCTGCGTTTTTGTATCCTATGTTCGTTTTGTGTTCTTCCTTCTTAGCACGTCTAAGCAGTTAGAATTTGTCAACTTTAAACATGTTATTTTCCTATATTTTCCCTTTGTTTTCTACAGAGGTGACTTTCTTGTTTATATTGGTATCGTCGCAAAGGTTTAGCTATTTTTCTATTTATGTTTATTATGGGAGTAAGAAACAGTAAAGGCGCCAGGAGCGTACCTTGGGGTTCCGAACATTTTACTTCGCTAAGACTAGATTTTGTTTTGTGTACTGAATATTCAACTTTCTGTTTTACACTCACATTAAAAGGGCCACCTTTTTATGATAGCATTTATCAAATCTACTTTACAAAATATGTATAGACCACATCAGCGTTTTTTTCCAAAGCCTACGTGATTTTGTCATGTGAGATGAACGATCTTACCACTGAGCCACAGATTACTCTGTATTTATATATATGTATATGTGTGTGTGTGTGTGTGTGTGTGTGTGTGTGTGTGTGTGTGTGTGGTGGAAGAGAGAGAGATGAGAAAGGAGTGATGGGGAGGGTAATGATGGCACCCAAGAGGCTCCGGCTCCTCACCTCCCTCATTACCTCTCACCAGAGGCTGCACCCCACATACCATACTATCACCTTACCTAACCTCCATCAATCCACACAAAAAAAAAAACACATTCGTTCAGTTTTTTCACTGAAAGATTTCCCGAGGTTTCAGGAGTCACAAACATGATATCTGAGGCTCGTCCTTAGAGAGCAAGCTCTAATTATCTACACACAAATAACAAATAACCCGTACATAGGAGACAAGCTTATGACTAGGTTTCGGTCAGACTCTGACCGCTGTTTCTAACACAATCAAGCAAAGCATTAAGTAGGGGGAGTAGTGGTAGAGGGACAACTTACCACCTAAACTAATGCTTAGCTTCCTCATTCCATATAACTTTGGTATATCTGTATCTAGCACTAGGAATAATATTAGGAGAGAAGTAAATAATGAAACAATGTTATAGGAATGCAATTAGAAGTATGAGTAGATCTATAACCCACTATGATGACATGAACGTAGATAAGTACGTTTATGGAGCAACTTGCAATGTGAACAGACTGACTGATGTTTCGTTGGCCAGACTTAGGCTTGATTACAAGTACTTCTGGCAGTTTGGGAGAGAGACAGATGATGATCAAGCCCTATGGTCAATATCTTGAACACTATGATCTTAATTGTCCACTTATTGAGAAATATAGAGATATACAGTATAATAACCTGTGTGACATGTTAAGATATCTTATTAATAAAAATAAGATACCAAATACATTAATTTTTTTTTCTAAATTTGTTTGTAACAGATAAGTGAACAGTAGATATAAATCCAGATGTACTCCTGTTAACCCTTTTGGGTAGTAGTTCCTATGTCTTTTGTGTATCCATATGCTCTTGTGCTACCCTCCACAGGATGAATATAGAGTGCACAATAAACTAGCAACTTCGGTGGCAACATCTAAAAAATCTATCGTTTCATAACCTAACTAATTCTTAGCTTAGTTTTTCCTGTCAACTCACCTTATTTTTATTAGCACACCTTCCATATCCTTATCCAGGCAGATTAACACCTCCTTCAGTCACGACATTTATTATTCTTATTGTGCAATACATAGCCTTCCCTCTCTTTATTTGTGTTTCTCTCTCCATCAGTGTGCCTCCCTCCGTCACTCTCCCTCCCTCCCTTCAACACTGTCCATCCCTGTTTTAACTTTTAGGGTTTAAATAAGATATTACAAGGACTCCAGTGGAAATAAGTCACTTTGTCTGATTTTTTTTTTTTTTCCTAGGCAATTTATACTATGTATGATAATTGTACTTATGTGTACCTGTGGCCCTAGACCACTCTCCCTCCCTCAAATATTCTCCCTACATCCACCACACTCCCTCCCTAGACCACTCTCCCTCCCTCAAATATTCTCCCTCCATCCACCACACTCCCTCCCTAGACCACTCTCCCTCCCTCAAATATTCTCCCTCCATCCACCACACTCTCTCCCTACACCACTCTCCCTCCCTCAAATATTCTCCCTCCATCCACCACACTCCCTCCCTACACCACTCTCCCTCCCTCAAATATTCTCCCTCCATCCACCACACTCCCTCCCTACACCACTCTCCCTCCCTCAAATATTCTCCCTCCATCAACCACACTCCCTCCCTACACCACTCACCCTCCCTCAAATATTCTCCCTCCATCCACCACACTCCCTCCCTCAAATATTCTCCCTCCATCCACCACACTCCCTCCCTAAACCACTCTCCCTCCCTCAAATATTCTCCCTCCATCCACCACACTCCCTCCCTACACCACTCTCCCTCCATCCACCACACTCCCTCCCTACACCACTCTCCCTCCCTCCTCCTCCACCACTTGCCTCACATACCTTCAGCATCCCTCTCTCTCCTTTGTTTAAAAAACTCAGTTCTTCTCTTGCTTTGTTTAGCTCCTCAATTTTCTTGAACTTCTCTTACTCTCCCGCGATTCCTGGCCAACACTCTTCACCATCCCCGTGTATCTCTTCTAACAATCCTGCCGTCTAGTTTCACCTTGATTCCTGGCCAACACTCTTCACCATCCCCGTGTATCTCTTCTAACAATCCTACCGTCTAGTTTCACCTTGATTCCTGGCTAACACTCTTCACCATCCCCGTGTATCTCTTCTAACAATCCTGCCGTCTAGTTTCACCTGATTCCTGGCTAACACTTCACCATCCCTGTGTATCTCTTCTAACAATCCTGCCGTGTTTCACCTTGATTCTGGCTAACACTCTTCACCATCCCCGTGTATCTCTTCTAACAATCCTGCCGTGTAGTTTCACCTTGATTCCTGGCTAACACTCTTCACCATCCCCGTGTATCTCTTCTAACAATCCTGCAGTCTAGTTTCACCTTGATTCCTGGCCAACACTCTTCACCATCCCCGTGTATCTCTTCTAACAATCCTGCCGTATAGTTTCACCTTGATTCCTGGCCAACACTCTTCACCATCCCCGTGTATCTCTTCTAACAATCCTGACGTGTAGTTTCACCTTGATTCCTGGCCAACACTCTTCACCATCCCCGTGTATCTCTTCTAACAATCCTGACGTGTAGTTTCACCTTGATTCCTGGCCAACACTCTTCACCATCCCCGTGTATCTCTTCTAACAATCCTGCCGTGTAGTTTCAACATCCTCATTTAACTACATTAACTTTATTACGTAATTCCCAGCGTTTACTTTCCAACGCTTTCTGTAAACTTACAAACACTATTTTCTTTGTTTTAACTTAAGATTAGATTGAATAACCTAGCTAATTCCCTGGATAGCTTTGAGAACAGACTGGACAAATATGTTCTTGTGAATTGTAGGATTTGAGAAAGACCTGCAATAAAGACCACAATAAAATGTCACATTAGTTGCATTTGTGTCTTTTTACTTAACAAATTGTCGGTAATTCTACCAATATTTATACAAGCATAGGGAAGTAGGCCTATTTGCAGTGTTTATTATGTAAAAAGCGTATATTTGAGCAAAAACAAAATATAAACAAAGGGTGGAGACATGCCAGGCAGCGCGGTGGTTCAGCAGTACCAGGCAACGTTTATATTTGCACGAATATCACTTAGTGAGGTAGACCTGGTGAGTGTCATGCTGACCTGAGTTACACCCAGCCTTACAACCAGCCACCCTTCAAGGTTACTACATTGTTACAACCAAGCAGCCTTCAAGGTTACTACATTGTTACAACCAGCCTTCAAGGTTACTACATTGTTACAAACAACCAGCCTTCAAGAAAGGTACATTTACAAACAAGCAGCCTTCAAGAAAGGTACATTTACAAACAACCAACCTTCAAGAAAGGTACATTTACAAACAAGCAGCCTTCAAGAAAGGACTTACACAACACCTTCAAGAAGGTACATTACAAACAAGCAGCCTTCAAGAAAGGTACATTTACAAACAACCAACCTTCAAGAAAGGTATATTTACAAACAAGCAGCCTTCAAGAAAGGTTCATTTACAAACAACCAGTCTTCAAGAAAGGTACATTTACAAACAAGCAACCTTCAAGAAAGGTACACTTACAAACAACCAGCCTTCAAGAAAGGTACACTTACAAACAACCAACCTTCAAGAAAGGTACACTTACAAACAACCAGCCTTCAAGAAAGGTACACTTACAAACAACCAACCTTCAAGAAAGGTACACTTACAAACAACCAACCTTCAAGAAAGGTACACTTACAAACAACCAGCCTTCAAAAAAGGTACACTTACAAACAAGCAGCCTTCAAGAAAGGCACGTTGATGCTGGTAAAAGTTCTTTCATCTAATAAATAAGAGGTACCATCTCTTTTCCTGGATCGAATCTGATTGCCTCAGTTCCTCTTGGTGCTGTATGACTCGTACTGGTTTAGAGCTTCCCTGCGAAGGTAAACAGACAAAATAATAACGTTACAAACAACCCACAAACTAACCACCACAGCCTGGCTGTACTCACACATATCTTCTTGTTTCTTTTCCCAACTCAATCTCACATTTGGTCAGCATTTTTATTTTTTTTCTACTTAAGTTGCTCCTTGGCGCGTCTTAAAGAAGCACCTGGACCAACTTTAAGACGTGAAGGTCAGCTGAGTGTGGCAGCGGCACCGTCTTGGCGCGTCTTGAAGAAGCACCTGGACCATCTTTAAGACGTGAAGGTCAGCTGAGTGTGGCAGCGGCACTGTCTGACCACTTACACCTTTCCTATAATTATAATATCACTATATCACGAGGAAGCGCTGAAGCCGTACGGGTGAGAGAGAGCCTGGCAAATAATATATGATCAGGCTTCATCCAAGAAAGAGCAACTTCGGTTCACCGGATCAAGAGCCTTTCACCAGTACCAAAATACACCTTTTCTCGTGAAAGGTCACGACCCACGACAAAGTCGGAATGGTTTTGCGAGCTGGGGATTGTCTTTAAGTAAGTCTTATTGAAATATTGCTGGTCTCTACTGCACTGCATCCAGTGTGTGTACTCACCTAATTGTGGTTGCAGGGGTCGATTCACAGCTCCTGGCTCCGCCTCTTCACTGGTCGCTACTAGGTCCAATCTCGCCCTGCTTCATGAACTTTATCATACCTCTTCTTAAAGAGGTGTGTGTGTGTGTGTGTGTGTGTGTACTCACCTAATTGTACTCACCTAATTGTGGTTGCAGGGGTCGAGACTCAGCTCCTGGCCCCGCCTCTGCGCTGCCCGCTACTGGGTATCTGCTCTCCCTGCTCCATGAGCTTTATCATACCTCGTCTTAAAACTGTGTATGGTTCCTGCCTCCACTATGTCTTTCTCTAGATTATTCCACTTCCTGACTACTCTGTGGCTGAAGAAATGCTTCCTAACATCCCTTTGACTCATCTGAGTCTTCAGCTTCCAGTTGTGTCCCCTTGTTTCTGTGTTCCCTCTCTGGAACATCCTGTCACTGTCTACCTTGTCGATTCCCTGCAGTATTTTGTATGTCGTTATCATGTCTCCTCTGACCCTTCTTTCCTCCAGTGTTGTTAGTCTTATTTCCCTCAGCCTTTCTTCATAGGACAGACCCCTGAGTTGTGGAACTAACCTTGTCGCAAACCTTTGCACTTTCTCTAGTTTCTTTATATATATGTGTGTGTGTGTGTGTGTGTGTGTGTGTGTGTGTGTGTGTGTATTAAAAGATATTAAGAAAATTTGGCCTTTCTGTGTGTAATTACCTTATCGTAATCAAATATCTGCAATTCCCTATTAGTAATTACCTATTTGTAAATCCCTATTCGTAATTGCCTGTTTGTACTCACCTAATTACCTACCTGTGTGTACAGTAGCAGTGCTCGTGGTGTCCCGCCTTCAATACTCACTCCATTTTTTTTTATTAACATATCGGCCGATTCCCACCAAGGCAGGGTGGCCCGGAAAAGAAAAACTTTCATCATCATTCACTCCATCACTGTCTTGCCAGAGGGGTGCTTTACACTACAGTTATAAAACTGCAACATTAACACCCCTCCTTCAGAGTGCAGACATTGTACTTCCCATCTCCAGGACTCAAGTCCGGCCTGCCGGTTTCCCTGAATCCCTTCATAAATGTTACTTTGCTCACACTCCAACAGCACGTCAAGTATTAAAAACCATTTGTCTACATTCACTCCTATCAAATACGCTCACACATGCTTGCTGGAAGTCCAAGCCCCTCGCACACAAAACCTCCTTTACCCCGTCCCTCCAACCTTTCCTAGGCCGACCCCTACCCCGCCTTCCCTCCACTACAGATTTATACACTCTCGAAGTCATTCTATTTCGTTCCATTCTCTCTACATGTCCGAACCTCCTCAACAACCCCTCCTCAGCTCTCTGGACAATAGTTTTGGTAATCCCACACCTCCTCCTAATTTCCAAACTCCGAATTCTCTGCATTATATTCACACCACACATTGACCTCAGACATGACATCTCCACTGCCTCCAGCCTTCTCCTTGTTGCAACATTCACCACCCATGCTTCACACCCATATACTAACAAAAATTTCCCATGGTTGCAGCACTTACAAATTCCTCTTCATTACTCAATCCACTGGTCACCTACTCTATCTGAGAAGAAAATATTCTATTAATCCTTCCACTCCACTGTTCTTTCTCAATTTACAACTATGGCTTCTTGTCACTCCTGTTGCATATACCAAGAAAATCTTTATCTTTCGTCCGTAATGCTGTGCATAAGTATGAGCTCTGTATGCAGTGGCACCCATCTCTGTATGCAGTGGCACCCATCTCTGTATGCAGTGGCACCCATCTCTGTATGCAGTGGCACCCATCTCTGTATGCAGTGGCACCCATCTCTGTATGCAGTGGCCCCCATCTCTGTACAAATATTTTATCATTCTGGAGTGAAATATTTTATTTCAGAATGATAATGTTTGTACAGAGATGGGTGCCAGTGCATACAGAGCCCATACTTATGCACAGCATTACGGACGAAAGATGAAACATGATAACAACATACAAGGTCACAAGAGGGAAGTAAGAAAGGGAAGATAAAGAGAGCGAAAAGTTGCCACAATAAAATGTCACATTAGTTGCACTTGTGTGCTTTTACGTAACATATTGTCAGTAATTCTACCAATATTAATATTATTATTATTACAAACTTGGGCATCTTTGAATAAGTCTTTCGTTATAACTCATATTATTATTAACTTGTGTGCTTTTAAAAAAGCGAGTAGCACACCCCGTGCTTATTGTGTCAAATTGCTTGACTGGGTACGAGTATTGGAGTGCCCTGACTGGTTATGAGTGGAGTACCCTGACTGGGTATGAGTGGAGTACCCTGACTGGGTATGAGTGGAGTACCCTGACTGGGTATGAGTGGAGAGAGGCATCAAGCAGCCCACAAGAGGCCATCAGTGATGCAAGTTTAGCTGGCCTTGTGAAACACTCCCGAGTTCCTCCACACACTACTCAACACCATCCACTCAAACACTCTTTGTTCTACTACAACACTATGCAACACAGTTTAGTGCAACGCAGGTTGTACTATTCCAGATAACTACGCCAATAGCTACACCCGTTGTGTGTCCTTACACTGTTCTATATCAGTTAAATTCTGGGGTGTTGTCAACCAATAACTGGTCCAGCCTGATGTGTACAGCTTCACTGACACTCAAATTCTCTTTCTCTATCTCTCACTCTCTCTATCTCTCACTCTCTCTATCTCTCACTCTCTCTATCTCTCACTCACACACAGGGTGGACAGAGACAGGATGTTCAAGAGATGGGACACAGCAACAAGGGGTCACAATTGGAAGTTGAAGACTCTGATGAATCACAGGGATGTTAGGAAGTATTTCTTCAGTCACAGAGTTGTCAGGAAGTGGAATAGTCTGGGAAGTGATGTAGTGGAGGCAGGATCCATACATAGCTTTAAGAAGAGGTATGATAAAGCTCATGGAGCAGGGAGAGTTACCTAGTAGCGACCAGTGAAGTGGCGGGGCCAGGAACTGTGAAACGACCCCTGGAACCCACAACTAGGTAGGTACACACACACACACACACACACACACACACACACACACACACACACACACACACACACACACACACACACACACACACACACACACGGAACCCACACATGATCAAGCATGTAGAGAAACTGGAGAGGATTCAAGTTTGCAACGAGATTAGATCCGGAACTGAGAGGAACGGCCCACGAGGAGATACTTAAGCAACTTAGATAACACTAGAAGAGAGGACGACCACGAGGGGATATGAGCATGATATATAAAATACTACTGGGAGTGAATAATGGAATGTAACTGTAAACAAGAGGAAAGGAAGGAAAAGAACACGAGAAGATATGAAGATATCAGACACAGAGACGTCAGGAAATACTTTTTCAGTCTCAGGGGCGATAAGTGAAGCTGACTACATGAAGACGTGGGAGGCAGGTGTGAAGATGTCTTGAAGTCATCATGAGGCAGGTGTGAAGATGTCTTGAAATCATCAAGAGGCATCATCAACCAGTACCCTCACCTACCAACATCAACCAGCACCCTCACCTACCAACATCAACCAACACCCTCACCTACCAACATCAACCAGCACCCTCACCTACCAACATCAACCAGCACCCTCACCTACCAACATCAACCAGTACCCTCACCTACCAACATCAACCAGCACCCTCACCTACCAACATCAACCAGCACCCTCACCTACCAACATCAATCAGCACCCTCACCTACCAACATCAACCAGTACCCTCACCTACCAACATCAACCAGCAGCCTCACCTACCAACATCAACCAGCACCCTCACCTACCAACATCAACCAGTACCCTCACCTACCAACATCAACCAGCACCCTCACCTACCAACATCAACCAGTACCCTCACCTACCAACATCAACCAGCACCCTCACCTACCAACATCAACCAACACCCTCACCTACCAACATCAACCAGTACCCTCACCTACCAACATCAACCAGCAGCCTCACCTACCAACATCAACCAGCACCCTCACCTACCAACATCAACCAGTACCCTCACCTACCAACATCAACCAGCACCCTCACCTACCAACATCAACCAGTACCCTCACCTACCAACATCAACCAGTACCCTCACCTACCAACATCAACCAGTACCCTCACCTACCAACATCAACCAGCACCCTCACCTACCAACATCAACCAGCACCCTCACTTACCAACATCAACCAGCAGCCTCACCTACCAACATCAACCAGTACCCTCACCTACCAACATCAACCAGTACCCTCACCTACCAACATCAACCAGTACCCTCACCTACCAACATCAACCAGCACCCTCACCTACCAACATCAACCAGCACCCTCACTTACCAACATCAACCAGCAGCCTCACCTACCAACATCAACCAGTACCCTCACCTACCAACATCAACCAGTACCCTCACTTACCAACATCAACCAGCACCCTCACCTACCAACATCAACCAGCAGCCTCACCTACCAACATCAACCAGTACCCTCACCTACCAACATCAACCAGCACCCTCACCTACCAACATCAACCAGCACCCTCACCTACCAACATCAACCAGCACCCTCACCTACCAACATCAACCAGCACCCTCACCTACCAACATCAACCAGCACCCTCACTTACCAACATCAACCAGCACCCTCACCTACCAACATCAACCAGCACCCTCACCTACCAACATCAACCAGCACCCTCACCTACCAACATCAACCAGCACCCTCACCTGCACTCCCAATATCAAAACATATGTGGTAGCACACACAGAGTGTTTTAAGCTGGGTAATGCACAGTCACATATTGTTACCTAGCTCTCCTCACACCCATGCTTATGCATTCGTGATTAAAACGTAATGAAATTAAATACCTGCCTTAAATACCTGATATTAAAACATCTGAATTCAGTTCTCACAGTTCTATAGCTTCCTTATTTTTGTTTAAAAAAACACATGTCACATCATGGCCGGAATATAATACTGATAGGCAGATGTATAAGACACATGTATAACACCTGTGTGCAGCACTTGTGTAACATATGGGTATCTTTACTGTGGAAACGTTTCGTCCACCAGCGGCTTCCTAAGTCCAATACAGAGAAGAATGGAAGGAAGCCCCTGCCTGTTGTTTAATATTATTATTATGCAGCCCATACCCACCCCGTGGGCGGTAGTCCAAAGATCACAGAGGTACATAATGGGTCCAGGGACTGGGCCCCAAAGTTGTGATAGCTGAACAAGTTAGAAAGGTAATGAACTATTTACATGTTTATATCTGGTCACAGCTCTAATGAGATTTTAATACAAACATTAATTATATCACACACACACACACACACACACACACACACACACACACACACACACACGTCAAGAAATTAGAGAAAGTGCAAAGGTTTGCGACAAGGTTAGTTCCACAACTCAGGGGACTGCCTTATGAAGAAAGGTTGAGGGAAATAGGACTAACAACACTGGAGGACAGAAGGGTTAGAGGAGACATGATAACGACATACAAAATACTGCGGGGAATCGACAAGGTAGATAGTGACAGGATGTTCCAGAGAGGAAACACAGAAACAAGGGGACACAACTGGAAGCTGAAGACTCAGATGAGTCACAGGGATGTTAGGAAGCAATTCTTCAGCCACAGAGTAGTTAGGAAGTGGAATAGTTTAGCGAACGATATAGTGGAGGCGGGAACCATACATAGTTTTAAGACAAGGTATGATAAAGCTCACGGAGCAGGGAGAGCAGAGACCCAGTAGCGGACAGTGCAGAGGCGGGGCCAGGAGCTGAGTCTCGACCCCTGCAACCACAATTAGGTGAGTACACACACACACACACACACAGGAGCTATGACTCGACCCCTGCAACCACAACTAGGTGAGTACACACACACACACACACACACACACACACACACACGTGGTAATGCTTTATTTATAGGGTATTTTTCCAGAATGGTCTGTAAAATACTTTGACATATTTTGAACATTTCTGAGCGAGTTGTCTCTGAATTCATTAATTTTATCGCAGGGTGTGACGCACTCCAGTATATAATGACACAGGGTGTGACAATAGTCCATCTGGCAAAGTTTACATTTCATTTGGTCTACATCTGGTGGCAGTGATTTAACCTGCCAAAGATACTTGTACCCCAGCCGGAGCCGGGCGGTAGTGACATCCAAGAGTCTGCTTATTTTGGTTGGCGAAACGTTTGGACAATAAATGTCTAATTCATCATCGTGTCGGTTCTCTCAACTATTTGTTCAACATACCTAAGTGCTGTACACACGTCTTATGCATCAAAAAGTAAACACAGGTGTGGCAAAAATTAGCTAATCAGAAATTATGTTACTATGAACTTGTGAAGGACTACGGATGACACTAGAGAGTGCAGAACTCTCTATACTGCAGGGGTTCTCAACCTGTGGCCCTTCTAGGCAATGGATGCGGCCCTCACGTAAAATTCACTTTATGCAGATTCCACACTTCACTGTGTCAACAATATTTGAAGTCATTTTTACACCAAAAACCTTATCGCGGTATTCCTTTAAATTTGGCTTTTCAAATTGGCCCTTTCATACTAAAAGCTTGGGGACTATTGCAGTCTGCACGATACTTTACGTCTCTCAAAGCCTCACAGGGATGAGGTGTCACACTAGTTAGATAAGACAGTTAACGGTACTAATTGACAGTGAGTCATGTTGAGAGCCTCTACCACCAGCTTTCAGTGATGACGCAAAGCCACCTACCCCTCCCCACATCTCACACTCCCCTCCCCTCTCCTCTTCACCCCCTACCCACCAATCTTCCCCTCCGTGGCACCTCACCTGACCACACCCCTCCCAGCTCACCTGGAGTGTTTCTTCAAGGGAGTGACCCAATGCTTAAGTTTCTCATACTCCAGGTAATTAGAGCAACCATCCCCTTCCTCGGATCAAACCTGATTGTCTCCTATTTTCCCGGCTTTGTATGTCCCTTACGGATTTAGCGATTTCCTAATAATAATAATAATAATGCTAGGTAAATGGACACATGTGCAACTAATACGGATACGTCTCGCTCACTAAAGCTCCTAGTAAGCGAAACGTAGCAGTATTAAAATGTGTTATTTGAACATGCGCCTATTTGTCTAACACGGTCGGTATTTTACAGAAGAAGGAAATATAATTGTACAGACATGGAGAGAGAGAGAGAGAGAGAGAGAGAGAGAGAGAGAGAGAGAGAAATCATTTATTCCCAGGATGACTCTGGTCTGGAACATGTTCGTACAGCATAATGATATCAACGTAATAAAATCAGTTGAAAAAATGAAATCGCTGGCCCACAGATGGCTCAACTTCACCCTGTTCCATATCTGTATGTCTCATAACAATACAAAGGCTTTCAAATGAGCTGATGTACGTAACACTTCTTATCTTGTAAATAATGTTAGGAACCTTAACCTAACCTTGTAAAACCCGTATAATGAGAGAGAGAGAGAGAGAGAGAGAGAGAGAGAGAAGATAGGAGGAGCATGTTGAGACGTATGGGTAAGTCTCCTTAAACCTGCTTCTTCTGTTTACCTAGCATTAAATAAGTACCTGTGTGTGAGTGGAGTGTTGTGGATGGCAACCTGGCTGGTGGGACACCCAGCAAGACACCCTCAATGCTTTCTCTTCAGCGTCAAAGCACAGCAAAAAAAACAAGGGCATCACAAGCACGTTGCAAGGTATTTCCCGAGCTGATTACTTGAGAGATCTTAACCTCGTCTCTGATAAGACGCTTTACTGCCCTTGTCTGAAGGGGAGAGGAATTAGTGGGCAATAATGTTCTTGTTCTTGGTGAAGCCTGGGAGAAACTAACCAGAGCCCAGGACCAAGATGTCTGATTACAGTGTAGAAACTATGGGGTGTAAGAGAGGAAAGTGGGTGTTGGGGTGTAAGAGAGGAAAGTGGATGTTGGGGTGTAAGAGAGGAAAGTGGATGTTGGGGTGTAAGAGAGGAAAGTGGATGTTGGGGTGTAAGAGAGGAAAGTGGATGTTGGGGTGTAAGAGAGGAAAGTGGATGTTGGGGTGTAAGAGAGGAAAGTGGATGTTGGGCTGTAAGAGAGGAAAGTGGATGTTGGGGTGTAAGAGAGGAAAGTGGATGTTGGGGTGTAAGAGAGGAAAGTGGATGTTGGGGTGTAAGAGAGGAAAGTGGATGTTGGGGTGTAAGAGAGGAAAGTGGGTGTTGTACACCAATAACCCGCACATAGAACACACATGCTTATGCCGACGTTTCAGTCCGACTCGGACCATTTACAAGTCACACTTTGTAAATGGTCCCAGTCGGACCAAAACGTCGTCACAGGCACCCCTCTCCTACGTGTGAGTTGGTCGTGTATTGTTCCAGTCACGGTATTGTGCCTTTTTGTTTCTAGTCAGTCTTTATGCTGAGAAAACGTCTTAATCAGTTTCAATTCTGGCGACCTTGA
The DNA here is from genome assembly GCA_009830355.1 of Cherax destructor. Taxonomy (NCBI): domain Eukaryota; kingdom Metazoa; phylum Arthropoda; class Malacostraca; order Decapoda; family Parastacidae; genus Cherax; species Cherax destructor. The sequence continues at coordinate 189,491 of WNWK01002359.1, forward strand.
GACAATATTTACGTTAATAAATAACGGATGAAATATTGTTGGCTATCCTTCCTTGTTTACCAGAAGAACTGATCATCAAGATTCCTAAACCAGCAAATACCAGGAAGTTGCTCTACCAACAGGCACAACACTTGTCTACTGAGGCGTGTCAGACGCTGTGTCTGGCACTATACAATGCCACGAACAACACTCCTGCTCATCATGAAGGTTACCCGAACACGATTCTGGGGATCAATGTCCTCCCCTTTCGGCACTGTTCCAGACCAGGCCTCCTGGTTGATGGTAAGATCAACCAAGTTGTTGCTAGCAGCACGCAGTTCATCGTAGGCATCACAGCCTGGCTGGTCAGGAACTTCTCAAGTTCCACTTCAAATCAACTATCAACTAGGAAGTGTGATTTGCTATATATATATATATATATATATATATATATATATATATATATATATATATATATATATATATATATATATATATATATATATATATATATATATATATATATATAAAGTTGAAAGGTGCAGAAAAGAGGAGGAACTTATATAATGTTGCACCATGAGTATGCAACTTGCACTTCATGAACCTCTAACTTGTGTCCCGGATGTAAATTTAATACCTTCATTTACAAGTGTTTACATTTGTTATACAGCTGATGTGTCAAAGTTTACTATTGTTTTTCTTGTTATGTTCAAAGACAAAATATACTAGAGACTGTCTCTGAATACTGACCACATTCCTTGAACGTGTATTACCTACAAAATAACTAGCAGATTGTAAACCTGATAACACATACGTAGGTTGAGATACATTAACTATTGGTAAGAGAGATCTGTGAGTGTAACCTGTGAATGAAGAACAGTGAAGGTTGACACAATATTCATGCCAGGGGACAGCCAAGTCAAGCACGATTACACACCAGTATAATTAGCGTGTATGATTATTATGGAAGATAATGGAGAAGATAATCAGGAGAATGGTAGAGCATCAGGAGAAGAGTGGATTGCTAAAGGATAACAAGCAAGGGTTGGAGAACTCCTGTTTTATCTACCTACTGAACTTTCACGACAAACAGAAATACAACAGGAAAGAGGTGGTGGACTTTAAGAACGTCTACCTGGAGGGTGTTCAGGGGGGGGGTCAACGCCCCTGCGGCTTAGTCCTTGACCAGGCCCCCCGGTACATCAAGGCCTGATCAACCAGGCTGTTACTACTGGCCGCACGTAGAACCACAGGCCGGCTGATAGGATACTAACATAGGTATCTGTCCAGCTCCGTCTTGAAGGCAGCCAGGGGTCTATTGGTAATTCCCCTTATGCCTGATTTAAGTCAAATCCAGCAAAAACGAAATTAAGATTGGTGGACTGATTACATCATCTTTACCTCATCACAATCCATTCTCTGGATGTGACTGAAGAAGCCTACTGCATAGGCGAAACGATTCAACAATAAAGATACCCAACAGTCGCACATGTCCTACTTATCAACACGTATTATAATGTCAAGAGCCACATACTCACCTTCCAAACTTCAGAACGACATTCAGGAGCTATAACACAAGAGTCGTTCAGGAGTCTATGTACAGCATATATCAGCTCGAGTCTGAGTATGCAGCACTAGCCAGGAGCTGACATATTGTTAAGTGAAGAAACTAGATGAAGTCAAGAGGTTTCCAGCGAGACTGATCCCGGAGCTGAGAGGCTCACAGGGCGTGATACTACGAACACTCAGCTCAGAGGGCGTGATACTACGAACACTCAGCTCAGAGGGCGTGATACTACGAACACTCAGCTCAGAGGGCGTGATACTACGAACACTCAGCTCAGAGGGCGTGATACTACGAACACTCAGCTCAGAGGGCGTGATACTACGAACACTCAGCTCAGAGGGCGTGATACTACGAACACTCAGCTCAGAGGGCGTGATACTACGAACACTCAGCTCAGAGGGCGTGATACTACGAACACTCAGCTCAGAGGGCGAGATACTACGAACACTCAGCTCAGAGGGCGTGATACTACGAACACTCAGCTCAGGGCGTGATACTACGAACACTCAGCTCAGAGGGCGTGATACTACGAACACTTAGCTCAGAGGGCGTGATACTACGAACACTCAGGTCACAGGGTGTGATACTACGAACACTCAGCTCAGAGGGCGTGATACTACGAACACTCAGGTCACAGGGTGTGATACTACGAACACTCAGCTCACAGGGCGTGATACTACGAACACTCAGCTCACAGGGCGTGATACTACGAACACTCAGCTCAGAGGGCGTGATACTACGAACACTCAGCTCAGAGGGCGTGATACTACGAACACTCAGCTCACAGGGCGTGATACTACGAACACTCAGCTCACAGGGCGTGATACTACGAACACTCAGCTCACAGGGTGTGATACTACGAACACTCAGCTCACAGGGCGTGATACTACGAACACTCAGCTCAGAGGGCGTGATACTACGAACACTCAGCTCAGAGGGCGTGATACTACGAACACTCAGCTCAGAGGGCGAGATACTACGAACACTCAGCTCAGAGGGCGTGATACTACGAACACTCAGCTCAGAGGGCGTGATACTACGAACACTCAGCTCAGAGGGCGTGATACTACGAACACTTAGCTCAGAGGGCGTGATACTACGAACACTCAGGTCACAGGGTGTGATACTACGAACACTCAGCTCAGAGGGCGTGATACTACGAACACTCAGGTCACAGGGTGTGATACTACGAACACTCAGCTCACAGGGCGTGATACTACGAACACTCAGCTCACAGGGGTGATACTACGAACACTCAGCTCAGAGGGCGTGATACTACGAACACTCAGCTCAGAGGGTGTGATACTACGAACACTCAGCTCACAGGGCGTGATACTACGAACACTCAGCTCACAGGGCGTGATACTACGAACACTCAGCTCACAGGGTGTGATACTACGAACACTCAGCTCACAGGGCGTGATACTACGAACACTCAGCTCACAGGGCGTGATACTACGAACACTCAGCTCAGAGGGCGTGATACTACGAACACTCAGCTCAGAGGGTGTGATACTACGAACACTCAGCTCAGAGGGCGTGATACTACGAACACTCAGCTCAGAGGGCGTGATACTACGAACACTCAGCTCAGAGGGCGTGATACTACGAACACTCAGCTCACAGGGCGTGATACTACGAACACTCAGCTCAGAGGGCGTGATACTACGAACACTCAGCTCAGAGGGCGTGATACTACGAACACTCAGCTCAGAGGGTGTGATACTACGAACACTCAGCTCAGAGGGTGTGATACTACGAACACTCAGCTCAGAGGGCGTGATACTACGAACACTCAGCTCAGAGGGCGTGATACTACGAACACTCAGGTCACAGGGTGTGATACTACGAACACTCAGCTCACAGGGCGTGATACTACGAACACTCAGCTCACAGGGCTTGATACTACGAACACTCAGCTCACAGGGCGTGATACTACGAACACTTAGCTCACAGGGTGTGATACTACGAACACTCAGCTCACAGGGCGTGATACTACGAACACTCAGCTCACAGGGTGTGATACTACGAACACTCAGCTCACAGGGTGTGATACTATGAACACTCAGCTCACAGGGCTTGATACTACGAACACTCAGCTCACAGGGCGTGATACTACGAACACTCAGCTCACTGGGCTTGATACTACGAACACTCAGCTCACAGTGTGATACTACGAACACTCAGCTTACAGGGTGTGATACTACGAACACTCAGATCACAGGGCGTGATACTACGAACACTCAGCTCACAGGGCGTAATACTACGAACACTCAGCTCACGGGGCGTGATACTACGAACACTCAGCTCACAGGGCGTGATACTAGGAACACTCAGCTCACAGTGTGATACTACGAACACTCAGCTCACAGGGTGTGATACTACGAACACTCAGATCACAGGGCGTGATACTACGAACACTCAGCTCACAGGGCGTAATACTACGAACACTCAGCTCACTGGGTGTGATACTACGAACACTCAGCTCACAGTGTGATACTACGAACACTCAGATCACAGGGCGTGATACTACGAACACTCAGCTCACAGGGCGTAATACTACGAACACTCAGCTCACTGGGTGTGATACTACGAACACTCAGCTCAGAGGGTGTGATACTACGAACACTCAGCTCAGAGGGCGTGATACTACGAACACTCAGCTCAGAGGGCGTGATACTACGAACACTCAGGTCACAGGGTGTGATACTACGAACACTCAGCTCACAGGGCGTGATACTACGAACACTCAGCTCACAGGGCGTGATACTACGAACACTCAGCTCAGAGGGCGTGATACTACGAACACTCAGCTCAGAGGGTGTGATACTACGAACACTCAGCTCAGAGGGTGTGATACTACGAACACTCAGCTCAGAGGGCGTGATACTACGAACACTCAGCTCACAGGGTGTGATACTACGAACACTCAGCTCACAGGGCTTGATACTACGAACACTCAGCTCACAGGGCGTGATACTACGAACACTCAGCTCACAGGGCTTGATACTACGAACACTCAGCTCACAGTGTGATACTACGAACACTCAGCTCACAGGGTGTGATACTACGAACACTCAGATCACAGGGCGTGATACTACGAACACTCAGCTCACAGGGCGTAATACTACGAACACTCAGCTCACAGGGCGTGATACTACGAACACTCAGCTCACAGGGCGTGATACTAGGAACACTCAGCTCACAGTGTGATACTACGAACACTCAGCTCACAGGGTGATACTACGAACACTCAGATCACAGGGCGTGATACTACGAACACTCAGCTCACAGGGCGTAATACTACGAACACTCAGCTCACTGGGTGTGATACTACGAACACTCAGCTCACAGTGTGATACTACGAACACTCAGCTCACAGGGTGTGATACTACGAACACTCAGATCACAGGGCGTGATACTACGAACACTCAGCTCACAGGGCGTAATACTACGAACACTCAGCTCACTGGGTGTGATACTACGAACACTCAGCTCAGAGGGCGTGATACTACGAACAAAGACAGTTTGAAAGGCGAGGATCGGGCACAAGGGATCACAGATGACAGTTAAAGAAGTAAATGCACCACACGGATGTCAAGAATTACTTTTTCAGCCTTAGGGTGCACAAGATGGGGTATGATCTAAAAGAGAAAGTGGGAGAAATAAACTCCATACACAGTTTTAACTATGGGTATGACAGGGTCCACGACTCGCTGAACTAGTGAAACTGATCGTATACCTTTAAGAAAAGGGGCCAGGAGCTAACACTCAACTCCAACAACCACAACAAGATGTCCACACACACAAGCACACACACACCCGGATGTACACAAGTGTATACTATAGCGTTTATATAAAGCAAACAGACATAACACAATGAAGGGAGGGTGAGAAGTGGAGAAGTGAGGAAAGATAGGAAGGAGGGAAGTGAGGAGGAAAGATAGGAAGAGGGGAGGGAGAAGTGAGGGAAAGATAGGAAGGAGGGAGGGAGAAGTGAGGAAAGATAGGAAGGAGGGAGGAGAAGTGAGGGGAAAGATAGGAAGGGAGGGAGGGAGAAGTGAGGGGAAAGATAGGAAGGGAGAGAGGGAGAAGTGAGGGGAAAGATAGGAAGGGAGGGAGGGAGAAGTGAGGGGAAAGATGGAAGGAGAGGGAGTGAGGGGAAGAAGGAGGGAGGAGAAGTAGGGGAAAGATAGGAAGGAGGAGGGAGAAGTGAGGGAAAGATAGGAGGGAGGGAGGGAGAATTGACAGGAAAGATAGGAAGGGAGGGAGGGAGAAGTGAGGGGAAAGATAGGAAGGGAGGGAGGGAGAAGTGAGGGGAAAGATAGGAAGGGAGGGAGGGAGTAAGGGAAGGAGCAATGGAGGTAAGGAATGAAGGAGGGGTGTGTGTATACAAGGATGTACAGGGGAAGGTGAGAAGTGTGCTTGTAGTCTCATTGTACCATACCTCTGATATACCTTTGAAGGTTGTCGCGAGTTTTCCTACATTCCGCAGTCCGGCCCAGTCTGGTGCTTGCCTGGTTAACCAGGCTGTTGCTGCAGGCGGCACAAGCGATCTGAATAGTGTCGCCATTGGCACTATTTCCCTTGTTTTGAAAGTTCTCATTACCCAACCTCTCATTTTCCTGGCCCTCGTGAAATTTGCTTTCTTGTGTTCTTTAAAGAAAGGTCAGCCGACAGGTCACCCAGATCCTTCACAACAACAACATAATAATAATAATAATAATAATAATAATAATAATAATAATAATAATAATAATACTTGTGAGAGACTATTGACAATCAGCTCTAACAATAACAGGGGTGTGCATGTGTGTACTCACCTATTTGTGGTTACAGGGCTCCAGTTACAGCTCCTGGCCCCGCCTCTTCGCTAAACGCTACTAGGTCTACTCCCTGCTTCAAGAGTCTTATCATACCTCTTCTTAAAACTATGTACGGATCCTGTATGTGTGTGTGCTGGTAGCCTGTATTACGCACACCCACCACTACACACCTGTCATGGTCCCCTATAAACCACAACCCACAGGGCAAAAATATATATAATAAGAGGATGGTGGTAGTGAGTTTCAGTGTTAATGGAGAAGGTGAGAGGAGCGGAGTGTGCTCTTCCCTGCACGACACCACTCGTCACCACCACTCGTCACCACCACTCCTTCCCACAAACTACGTTCATTACCATCATTACGGAACTACTAATGACCTTCCTTTACAGAAACTGGACTGGGTTACTTTTGAAGAACAATAAATTTTACGGAACTGACAGGTAAATGAACGCGGATATTTTTTGACAGATAACTGAACTGGGTTACCTTGACAGGTAACTGAACTGGGTTACCTTGACAGGTAACTGAACTGGGTTACCTTGACAGGTAACTGAACTGGGTTACCTTGACAGGTAACTGAACTGGGTTACCTTGACAGGTAACTGAACTTGGTGTTAATGTGAGTGTTATAAATATGACTGAAAATTACAGCCAACGATAAAAAAATTCTAACTTAGACTAACAAATGTAATGTTAGTAATTTACCAACTAATCCTCTTCACCTCCACCTCACCATCACCACCAAAACTCCACTTCACCATTACCACCATCACTCCTGCACTTCATCATCACCCACTATCTCACCCCCCTGCACCTCCCCTCCCCCCCGTCACCCGTCATGCAAGAAAATCTCTTTGTGTGATTGTTGTGTTTGTCAGTTTGTACAAGCTTCACCTTGCATGACGCACCAGCTTGGTGAAGCTTAATGCTGAAGCTTAATGCAGCTTTTTTCCCCCTCTATAAAAGCCTTTATTCAAGAATTTCAATTATTTTTGCTGTCCAGTTAGTTATGTTTGAAGCTGACAGCGGTGATATTATAACTGTCAGCAGTGACGTTCTTATTATAACTGTCATCAACAGCAGCCCCTCAGGGGTAACAGAACCTTAACTGTTTTCAAGCAGGTCCTCCAAGCACTATAAGTGTAACTCGTACATATTTAAACGTTTCCTGGTTGAACTCAGGAACAGCACTACCAGACGTGTTATGAACCCTTTTCATTTGCTTAATTGTGGTTAAATATACGTTTCCATAGGCTCTGATAACTTAAGCTACTCCAGCTTAGCCTAACGTACACCAATCTTCGTTTACAAAGACACGTGAGTAAACACTAGGGCATATTTACTAGAAAATGTTTCGGTCTCTCCAGCAAGTGATCAAGATTCCAGGACCGACACGTTTTCTAATATGCCCTAGTGTTTCCTTACGTGTTTTGCTAAACCAGTTTGTCGGTATCTATTACCAAGGTTTATATCGAGCCAATCTTGCATAACCTAACACTCGAACCTGGTTTAGAACCAAGCTGAGAACACACAAACACAAATAAGGAGGAACACTGCAGAAGGCCTACTGCCCATACTTGGCAGGTCCATGTCAAACCCAAACCCACTAACAAAAATATTCACCCAACCCATCATCAACGCTACCCAACGAACAAGATCTGATAACCCCATTAACTCAAGTGCAAGTCCCATTAAAATCCAACCCCTCTCACTCATGTATTTATCAAACTTATATTTGAAGCTGATGATTAAGACACATGTGCAACAGTTAGGTATCTTTATTGTTGAAACGTTTCGCCCACATTGTAGGCTTCTTCAGTCACATACAGAGGCAGGAGGTGTAGTAGTGAAATGAAGATGTAATCAGTCCTTCAACCTTGGAGAAAAAGTATTTGAGGTGGTCAGTCCCTCAGCCTGGAGAAGGTTCAACTCAAATGGTCTGGAACGATATCGTTCCAGACCATAGGTAAACTGTTCCATTCATCAACCAGTACTTGATAGGAAAACTCTCAAAACCCGTCAAAGGTACATCAGAGGCAGCCTAACATAACGCAAGCCTACATAACTTAAAAGTCTTTGAAAACTCAAGGAATTGACGCTAGGCGCATCGCAAGAAAATTAATATCGTAAAGTGAGAGGCAGCTTCAAGAGGTAACTTGACGAGTTAATGCAGACATTTCTTGATCAGCCATGATACGGTGTTTATGGTGGTCTGCGTGATGATAGCACCAATAGCTTGGCTGAAGTGGCCACCAACAAGGAAGCCTGGTCGAGGACCGGGCCGCGGAGGCATTGGCTCCTGAAACCATCACAAAATGCCTTAGGGAACACCAATGCTAGAGACAACTTCGCCAGAGACAATGTCGTTTTGTGAAATTCTGAGCGACATTTTGACACAAGAGACAATTCACAACTGCGAGGGACATACAAACACAAACGTACAAATCATAACAACAACGAGGAACATGCAGACATAAACACACAATTCACAACAACTACGAGGGACGTGCAGACAAACACACAATTCACAGCAATCCAGGTACAATACGACTCTCCCCCCACACATACAAACAGGGTCTTGTCGCCAGGAAAAAACAAGTTGAGTGACCACTCGCGTGTTCCACAGATTCTTCATATTACATTATCTCAAAAATGAGTATAACGATTATCCAGTTTACGGTCGCCTCCGTCGCACCAACAGCCTCTGATCCGGGCCGCAAGGGCACTCACCTCCGCTTGTGCATAAAAAACTCATTACCATTGTGACCAGATATAAGCTTGTAAATAGTTCATTACCACTGTAACTTGTTAGCCATCAAAGTTTTGCGGCCCAGTCCCTGGACCCATTATGAACCTCTGTAATGTTGAGGTACAGTCCCTGGACCCATTATGTACCTCTGTAATGTTGAGGTACAGTCCCTGGACCCATTATGTACCTCTGTAATCCTTTGACTACCGCCCACAGGATGGGTATGGTGTACATAATAAAGATATTAACTAACGCAACTATCGACAAGCAGTCAAGAGCCCTTAGGGTGGAATAGCGAGTATCGGGGACATTGTGAACATAGTTGTAACTATCTATAACTATCTTCCAGAGTTGTTTTACCACCTCCCTGCTATACCTTTGATATACCTTTAATGAATCCAGAATTTTCTTCTACTCCCGGAGCCCGGCCATGGGTCAGGTTCGTCTAGTGCCTGCCTGGTCAACAGGTTGTTGCTGTTGGTGGCCCGAAACCCCACATATCCATCACAGCCTGGATGATCTGGCACCTAGTAAAGATACTTGTCCAGTTTCCTCTTGAAGACTTCTACACTTGTTCCAGCGATGTTTCTGATATCTTCTGGTAAGATGTTGAATAGTCTGGGACCCCGGATGTTGATACAGTGTTCCCTGCTGATTGATTCTGGGGGTAATAACCCCAGAATTGACTATAGATAGATAAAGAGTAGACAGGTAAGTAGATTCAGTGTTTGGGTGGGTTATCCGCGAGTCAGCACGAGCACTTGCGTCTAAAATTAGTGTTTGTTAAGAGTGGCATCCTGGTGGAGTGTAGTGGGCACCGCCCTCCTTCACTCTGGCACTCTGATAAGACACATGTGCAACAGTTACCTATCTTTAGTCCGAAACATTTCGCCTACACAGTAGACTTCTTCAGTCGAGTACACAAGACGGTTTAATCATTCCATGATTACACCGTCTTCACTTCTTCTTACTCTTGTGTACTCAGACTGAAGAAGTGTACTGTGTTGGCGAAACGTTTCAGAATAAAGATACCTAACTGGTGCACACGTGTCTTAATTATCAACACGTCGGAATTGTGTGCCATTTTCATATTCACTCTGGCACTCTGCCTTCACGCTAGTGAAAAGCTCTTGATGCGGGGATTCTTAGCAGCATTCCCCTTTCCTGAACAAAATAGTATTACCTTACATTCCCCAGGTACGGCATGACCCTTGCGAGTTTAGCGCCTTCCCATGACGAAAATATCAATGATATATATATATATATATATATATATATATATATATATATATATATATATATATATATATATTGGGGAAGCGCTAAATCCGTATGGGTCACAGTGGACAGAAAACTGGATCTAACTTAAAATTTCGTGCCACTGCAACATTAAGGGAGACTAACACAAGAGAAAGTCACTTGTCAACCTGCAGAATACCAGCACTTATGACCGGTTTCCAGGGTTTCTCTCTATTTCAGCAGTCTGGCCCGAGGCTAGGCTTTCATGCTCATCTCCCGCTCAATCAGGTTGTTTGTGCTAGCAGCCCGCAGGTCCACGTACCCAAAATAGTGTTGTGGTCACCCACGATATTTAAAAAGATATTATCTACCCTCTTCATAATAACTCCCCCTTTACCCTCCCCCTTTCTTCTATATCCCTCCCTCCCCCTTTCTTCTATCTACCTCCCTACTAATTAGGTCAGCAGCGACAAAAACAGAGCAGCAGGGGTTATCGGGGTCTGATAATTATAATTAGTGAACTGTGTTAATGCTGGGGTGTTGTGGCCAGGTCACTGGTAGGTCGTCACTGGTAGGTCGTCACTGGTAGGTCGTCACTGGTAGGCCGTCACTGGTAGGTCATCACTGGTAGGCCGTCACTGGTAGGTCGTCACTGGTAGGTCATCACTGGTAGGTCGTCACTGGTAGGTCGTCACTGGTAGGTCGTCACTGGTAGGTCGTCACTGGTAGGTCGTCACTGGTAGGTCGTCACTGGTGGGTCGTCACTGGTAGGTCGTCACTGGTGGGTCGTCACTGGTGGGTCATCACTGGTGGGTCGTCACTGGTGGGTCGTCACTGGTGGGTCGTCACTGGTGGGTCATCACTGGTGGGTCATCACTGGTAGGTCGTCACTGGTAGGTCGTCACTTACCTTACTCACAAGGTAACACTTATGATTAATTTCTAATCATAAAAAAAAAAATATTCAAAGTCAAGCGGTAAACCCGTATGGGTGAGAAATCAACGCAATGTTACCTTGTAATGTGACTCCCCGGGCACCACCACTCCTCCATACCTGCAACAATAACAATAACACGAGTATGAGTAACTAAGATATTTCTTATAACAGCTGTCTAAAAGTATAAAGTTTTTGTAAATGTGGTATAAGAGGAACTTATAGAAGACACAAACATACCACAACAACCTGATAAAACACTCTGACACTGGTTATAACACACTATAAACAGTAGTTATGAAGCGCTATGACACGTTAGTGGGATGGAATGTGAAGGACTTGTCTAGTATGGGCCAACAGGCCTGCTGCAGTCTTCCGCCTTTCTTATGTTCTTATGTTATGAATGCACAAATAACCCCCACATGGGAGGGGGGAGCTTACCACGACGTTTCGGTCCCACTTGGACCATTTACAAAGTCACTGTGACTTTGTAAATGGTCCAAGTCGGACTGAAACGTTGTCATAAGCTCCTCTCTACTATGTGCTGGTTATTTGTGTATTGTTCCAGTCACAGTATTGTGGTTTTTTGTTATTCACTAGTTATGTACATGGTGATGTGTCACTAGTTATGTACATGGTGATGTGTCACTAGTTATGTACATGGTGATGTGTCACTAGTTATGTACATGGTGATGTGTCACTAGTTATGTACATGGTGATGTTTCATTAGTTATGTACATGGTGATGTGTCACTAGTTATGTACATGGTGATGTGTCACTAGTTATGTACATGGTGATGTGTCACTAGTTATGTACATGGTGATGTGTCACTAGTTATGTACATGGTGATGTTTCATTAGTTATGTACATGGTGATGTGTCACTAGTTATGTACATGGTGATGTGTCACTAGTTATGTACATGGTGATGTGTCCCTAGTTATGTACATGGTGATGTGTCACTAGTTATGTACATGGTGATGTTTTATTAGTTATGTACATGATGATGTGTCACTAGTTATGTACATGGTGATGTGTCACTAGTTATGTACATGGTGATGTGTCACTAGTTATGTACATGGTGATGTGTCACTAGTTATGTACATGGTGATGTGTCACTAGTTATGTACATGGTGATGTGTCACTAGTTATGTACATGGTGATGTGTCACTAGTTATGTACATGGTGATGTGTCACTAGTTATGTACATGGTGATGTGTCACTAGTTATGTACATGGTGATGTCACTAGTTATGTACATGGTGATGTGTCACTAGTTATGTACATGGTGATGTTTCATTAGTTATGTACATGGTGATGTGTCACTAGTTATGTACATGGTGATGTGTCACTAGTTATGTACATGGTGATGTGTCACTAGTTATGTACATGGTGATGTGTCACTAGTTATGTACATGGTGATGTGTCCCTAGTTATGTACATGGTGATGTCACTAGTTATGTACATGGTGATGTGTCACTAGTTATGTACATGGTGATGTTTCATTAGTTATGTACATGGTGATGTGTCACTAGTTATGTACATGGTGATGTTTCATTAGTTATGTACATGGTGATGTGTCACTAGTTATGTACATAGTGATGTGTCACTAGTTATGTACATGGTGATGTTTCATTAGTTATGTACATGGTGATGTGTCACTAGTTATGTACATGTTGATGTGTCACTAGTTATGTACATGGTGATGTGTCACTAGTTATGTACATGGTGATGTTTTATTAGTTATGTACATGATGATGTGTCACTAGTTATGTACATGGTGATGTGTCACTAGTTATGTACATGGTGATGTGTCACTAGTTATGTACATGGTGATGTGTCCCTAGTTATGTACATGGTGATGTCACTAGTTATGTACATGGTGATGTGTCACTAGTTATGTACATGGTGATGTGTCAATAGTTATGTACATGGTGATGTGTCACTAGTTATGTACATGGTGATGTGTCACTAGTTATGTACATGGTGATGTGTCACTAGTTATGTACATGGTGATGTGTCACTAGTTATGTACATGGTGATGTGTCACTAGTTATGTACATGGTTATGTGTCACTAGTTATGTACATGGTGATGTCACTAGTTATGTACATGGTGATGTGTCACTAGTTATGTACATGGTGATGTGTCACTAGTTATGTACATAGTGATGTGTCACTAGTTATGTACATGGTGATGTGTCACTAGTTATGTACATGGTGATGTGTCACTAGTTATGTACATGGTGATGTCACTAGTTATGTACATGGTGATGTGTCACTAGTTATGTACATGGTGATGTGTCACTAGTTATGTACATGGTGATGTTAGTGCGAGATACACAATAATAACTCACACATAGCAGCATGGAACTTACGACGACGTTTCGGTCCTATTTAGACGATATTGAGCCTTTTTATTCTTTTTCTCACCGAGATGTATTTGCGGGGGTCGAGTCTCAGCTCCTGGCTCAACCTCCAAAACTACGATGATCGGCAAAGACTGGGTGTCTACACTGCAAACTGAATTGTTTGGCATTCTAATGGCACTAAGGTTAACTTACGACACTGAACTTGACTCCAAAAAAAGTATGGTGAAGGTAAATGTAAAATATAACTTTGATGTGTGTGTGTTTAGCATTAAGAATATTAGGAGAGAAGTAAATGATGAAAGTGACTCTATGTATGTTTGACTTGGCATTCATCAGGACGTCTTGGGCCGTATCATACCAAGTCTTGAAGCTGTGTGTTGAGTTTGCCACAAGTGTTGAGAGTGTACTTGTGAAACAAGGTATTTGTTGTGGAAGTGTCTAAGAAATAAAGGTACCCAAATATTGTACATGAGTCACCTGTGTTGTCTTGACACTCATCATTCGGCAAGAAAATGTTTTTATTTATAAATAATGTCTTAATGAGAGCAATAATGGCCTGACAATATTTTTATTGTATTCAACACATAAAATGTTGATAGTTGAAAACTTAAAGGAAGGTAGAGAGAGAGAGAGAGAGAGAGAGAGAGAGAGAGAGAGAGAGAGAGAGAGAGAGAGAGAGAGAGCAAGTAAATCAGATAAAGAGATCCGGGATCTATAAGATATATCTTGTTAGACTGGCCCTCAGCTATACTTACTCAGACCTCTACACCTGTCAGACCTGCAGGCACCGATCAAAACATCACACACACACACACACTTATAATTTTTCAACTCTGCAATACATATATATACCACATGTTTAGGGCAAAGTCGATAACAAACCAAATTAACTTCAAGCAATATGATAGAATTCCAAGGCTTTCGTGACTACCACATAGTTCCTTGATAATGTAGTCACGAAGAATAATTCATTGTATTGTTCTATAGTGGTTGTCACATGTCATATATATATATATATATATATATATACACACACAAACACGTGTGTGTGTACACTAGGTAAGAGCCAAGAGTCTTTTACTGTCCTACATACATACAACCACTCACACACACACACACACAAAGGTCAAAACATTATCAAACTAACAATGGCTGGCGCCCCAGCTCTTGGGAGGTCACACAGGGGGTCAGGAAGGCTAAACAAACACTAACACCTTTAATCAACTATTTTCCACTCTGAGGTTAGTGTTCTCGGGAAGACCTTATCTTGTGGTTCACACCACAATGATACCTGAAGGAGGTTTCGGGGGTCAACACCCCCGTGGCCCGGTCCGTGACCAGGCCTTGTATAGTTGAAGTTCTTGTAGAAAAATTACTATTTGTGGTTTTTGTAGAAATAACTCTAGTTGTAGGACTACTGGTAGTAGTAACACTAGTAACAATATCTGTA
Source organism: Cherax destructor (assembly GCA_009830355.1). NCBI lineage: Eukaryota > Metazoa > Arthropoda > Malacostraca > Decapoda > Parastacidae > Cherax > Cherax destructor. The sequence goes on from WNWK01002359.1 coordinate 204,601, forward strand.
GTAGTTGTAACTGTAGTATTAGTAGCAATAGTAATAGTGGCAGCTGTAGCACCAGTGGTACTTGTGGTACTAGTGGTACCAGCGGTACTAGTGGTAGTTATGGTCTGTGGTAGGTGTGAGGAGTAATGAGGGAAGCATCAAGTAATGCCTGTGATTGGCCATCATTATCTGATGGCCAATTGTAGTGGTTGTGGTGGTGGGGGTGTGAAGTACATGGTCGAGGTGTGACCGCTGATGGTGGTGGGGAGACAGGTGGGGGATTATGGGAAATGGGAGATGTGGGATGGAACGAGGAGAGGAATTGTGGGGTGAGAGATAGTGGGATAGTGTAAAGGATAAGTGAATATTTCTGTATTTAGCCAAACTGGATACATGAACAGTAAGCTTCATGATACATCAGCAGCGTGCTGCTACGCTATTCTATATAATAATTACATAGTGATAACAAAACGCTGTAAGTAAGTTTATTTAGGTATATAAATACTGTTGCACGAACTATCATAAATAGTAATATGTGTAAATTACCTAAGATAATCCAAAAAACAGTCAGACAAAATGACATATTTCTATTGAGGTCCATGTTATATTCACTGCGGTCCTTGTTATATTCACTGCGGTCCTTGTTATTTCTGTTGGGGTTCTTGTTACTTCCATTGAGGCCCTTGTTACTACCATTGAGACCCTTGTTACTTCAATTGAGGCCCTTGTTACTTCAATTGAGGCCCTTGTTACTTCCATTGAGGCCCTTGTTACTTCCATTGAGGCCCTTGTTACTTTCGTTTGGGTCCTCGTTATTTTCAAAGGGGTCCTTGTTAGTTCCATTTGGGTCCTATGTTTTCCTGTCTCATTCCAAACCCTGGGAGACTACAGTAGTGTCAGCCTGAGCTGGGAGACTACAGTAGTGTCAGCCTGAGCTGGGAGACTACAGTAGTGTCAGCCTGAGCTGGGAGACTACAGTAGTGTCAGCCTGAGCTGGGAGACTACAGTAGTGTCAGCCTGAGCTGGGAGACTACAGTAGTGTCAGCCTGAGCTGGGAGACTACAGTAGTGTCAGCCTGAGCTGGGAGACTACAGTAGTGTCAGCCTGAGCTGGGAGACTACAGTAGTGTCAGCCTGAGCTGGGAGACTACAGTAGTGTCAGCCTGAGCTGGGAGACTACAGTAGTGTCAGCCTGAGCTGGGAGACTACAGTAGTGTCAGCCTGAGCTGGGAGACTACAGTAGTGTCAGCCTGAGCTGGGAGACTACAGTAGTGTCAGCCTGAGCTGGGAGACTACAGTAGTGTCAGCCTGAGCTGGGAGACTACAGTAGTGTCAGCCTGAGCTGGGAGACTACAGTAGTGTCAGCCTGAGCTGGGAGACTACAGTAGTGTCAGCCTGAGCTGGGAGACTACAGTAGTGTCAGCCTGAGCTGGGAGACTACAGTAGTGTCAGCCTGAGCTGGGAGACTACAGTAGTGTCAGCCTGAGCTGGGAGACTACAGTAGTGTCAGCCTGAGCTGGGAGACTACAGTAGTGTCAGCCTGAGCTGGGAGACTACAGTAGTGTCAGCCTGAGCTGGGAGACTACAGTAGTGTCAGCCTGAGCTGGGAGACTACAGTAGTGTCAGCCTGAGCTGGGAGACTACAGTAGTGTCAGCCTGAGCTGGGAGACTACAGTAGTGTCAGCCTGAGCTGGGAGACTACAGTAGTGTCAGCCTGAGCTGGGAGACTACAGTAGTGTCAGCCTGAGCTGGGAGACTACAGTAGTGTCAGCCTGAGCTGGGAGACTACAGTAGTGTCAGCCTGAGCTGGGAGACTACAGTAGTGTCAGCCTGAGCTGGGAGACTACAGTAGTGTCAGCCTGAGCTGGGAGACTACAGTAGTGTCAGCCTGAGCTGGGAGACTACAGTAGTGTCAGCCTGAGCTGGGAGACTACAGTAGTGTCAGCCTGAGCTGGGAGACTACAGTAGTGTCAGCCTGAGCTGGGAGACTACAGTAGTGTCAGCCTGAGCTGGGAGACTACAGTAGTGTCAGCCTGAGCTGGGAGACTACAGTAGTGTCAGCCTGAGCTGGGAGACTACAGTAGTGTCAGCCTGAGCTGGGAGACTACAGTAGTGTCAGCCTGAGCTGGGAGACTACAGTAGTGTCAGCCTGAGCTGGGAGACTACAGTAGTGTCAGCCTGAGCTGGGAGACTACAGTAGTGTCAGCCTGAGCTGGGAGACTACAGTAGTGTCAGCCTGAGCTGGGAGACTACAGTAGTGTCAGCCTGAGCTGGGAGACTACAGTAGTGTCAGCCTGAGCTGGGAGACTACAGTAGTGTCAGCCTGAGCTGGGAGACTACAGTAGTGTCAGCCTGAGCTGGGAGACTACAGTAGTGTCAGCCTGAGCTGGGAGACTACAGTAGTGTCAGCCTGAGCTGGGAGACTACAGTAGTGTCAGCCTGAGCTGGGAGACTACAGTAGTGTCAGCCTGAGCTGGGAGACTACAGTAGTGTCAGCCTGAGCTGGGAGACTACAGTAGTGTCAGTCTGAGCTGGGAGACTACAGTAGTGTCAACCTGAGCTGGGAGACTACAGTAGTGTCAGCCTGAGCTGGGAGACTACAGTAGTGTCAGCCTGAGCTGGGAGACTACAGTAGTGTCAGCCTGAGCTGGGAGACTACAGTAGTGTCAGCCTGAGCTGGGAGACTACAGTAATGTCAACCTGAGTGGGAGACTACAGTAGTGCAATGATGGGAGGAGGGATAGCGGATAGGGAGAAAGAAAGAACGTAGGGGACACAGGGTAAGTGAATAAAGAAACGGGAGTAGTGGCAGTGGTATGCATCAAAGTGTTGTCAGCTTTCCCAGAGCCGCCTACACAATATGGAAAGTTCACTAACAAATCTAAATTGTCATATGTTTACGTAAGTCAAACACTGAGACTTATTTACATTGGGGTCCTTATTAATTTACATAGGTACATTGAGTACAGTCTTACTATTAACAATGAAAATCAACTCAAATGAATATAATTACATTAAAGTTATATTGCATCATATCAAGAACACAAGAATTTACTTTCCGCTCTTCGCCAAATGATGAAATATAACCTGTAAGCCTAACTGGCTTAACCCAGCTAGATTTTAAGCCCCCATCCCTTACCTTTGATATACCTCTGATGAGTTTCGAGTCTTTCTACTCTTGAAGCCCGGCCATGGGCCAGGTTCGTCTGGTGCCTATTTAAACACCCAAGACTCACTATCTAGTAGTTTCAGCTCAACAATATAAAACATTTAAATATACATAAAATCCCTTCAGTAAACATTTCAAATATTCACTAAAACATTGTAAAATAATTAAATTTCAGATGAAAGCCCAAAAACTCTAAAATGTTCAACAAATTCTCAAGTAAAATACCATATATATACAGTACTAAAATACCCGAGAGGTAGAGAAAGAAATTTTGACAAGAAAATGTCCAGACTTATGTTGAGAGATGCTCCTAGCATGACCAAATACCATCTGGCACCTTCATGAGCACCACATCATGTACCTAACATGATCTAATGCCATCTGGCACCTTCACCAACACCACACCATGTAGACTGCGAGTTAATTAAGGTTTGCATTAGTTACGTTGGGGTACACCAAGAGTGCCTGCGTGGGCAGAGTGTGAGCAACATTTTTCCTACACCTGCTGTGTAGTGACTTATTCCTCTCCCCCTACACACACCTGTCACCTCTGTTTTGGTCAGGACTCTAGCGACACAAGGTACAGCACCTCCCTCAATATTATACACGGGGAAATATATAAACATTATCTTTTAGTCCACAGCATCAAAGTACGTAGTACTTACGCCACTCGGCCAGATCCCAGGGATCTAGGATCTGGTCGAATGGCTAAGCACGGGAGAATATGCCTACATAAGCCACACCCACATTCTGGGTTCTACTGAAGAACTTTTGTTCTCCAGTAGAACGTCATCCCCAGCACTAACGATCAGCAGTTACCTTTGAGTTCTGAGTCTTTCTACTCCCAGAGCCCGGCCATGGGCATGACTCGTGTGGCGCTAGCCTGGTCAACCAGGCTGTTGCTGCTGACCCCATCCCTCCTCCCTTCACCCACCCAAACAAAAAAAAACGTTTCTCAAGTGCCCTATCCGCGAATAAAGATGACATCAACAATAAAGCGAAATAAACAAAAACGTAAAGGATAGCAAGTGAGACATTGTAGTAATGCCAGTAACAACCTTTATCAATTACAATAATACAGAAGTAAAAAGGAAAGGCAGATGAAGGAATGAGAGATGATAGGAGACAACTCTCCTTGAGAAACAATGCCCATGTCTACCATACTTCACGGCCGGTCTTCCTTCTCAAGCCAGACAATGGATTACTGATGAGGTGGATGTAAGACAATGTCATGGATTGACGGATTTTGCACTGGGGAGTGCAACACAACGTTGATGATCTATATGTCACTAGAAACTGTCTTATCGTGGGTACAGAGAGTGGTTAAAGTCCTGTGCAACACAACAGTAATGATTCTATAGGTCACTAGAGACAGAACAACTCCAGGACAGATTGAAAACACGTAGTGTCAAATATATGGAGAGTAAGACGAACGAGGCACTAAACTACGAGGAATTAGCATGTGCAACACCTGGTTACACTTATCTCAAGACCTTTCACCAACCAGTGACTTTATCAACTCAATACAAAGGTAAACTGAAGATGATGAGCATGGAGACCATACACACTGTAAACACTCTTCTACTATCTCTAGTTTCAGTATCTTCCTTCAGTTTACTTCTGTTTTGAACTGATAAAGCCACTGGTTAGCGAAACATCTGCAAATAGATACCCAGGTGTTGCACAAGTATCTAATTCCTTATCTGAGTATTAAATACTATTATTGTAATGACACTAAAATACACACCAGTTTCACTGTCACGTATCTTATGCAAACTGATGTAAACAAATATCTGAAAGAAACTCATTTTTTAACCTTGTAAGAAAACTGGTAACTGAGAATCACTCTGAATTTAAGAAGATCCAATCCTGCCTCGCGACTCTGCTCAGTTTTATAATAAACTCGTATTTTCAAGGGATACCACCTAGGTGCTGGAGAGGGACTTATGATTCAAGGACCTATTACAAAGTAAACACAAACTTAACCCTCATCCTGTAGCCACAAACAGGTAATCAATAAAAGACTGTCTCACACACACATGACTAGTCCAGGAGCTAAGGGGTATGTCCTACGAGGAGAGGTTAAGGGAAATTAACGTGACAGCACCGGAGGACAGGAGGGATAGGGGGGACGTGATAGCGACATATAAAATACTGAGAGGAATTGACAAGGTATATTGGGACAGAATGTTTCAGAGATGTGACACAGTAACAAGGGGTCACAACTGGAAGTTGAAAACTCAGATGAGTCACAGGGATGTCAGAAAGTATGTCTTCAGTCATAGAGATGTCAGAAATGGAACAATCTAGATAGTGATGAAGTGGAAGCAGGATTCATACACAGCTTTAAGAAAAAGTATGATAAAGTTCATGGAGCAGGGGGAGAGTGGATCTAGTAGCGACCAGTGAAGAGGCGGGGCCAGGAGCTGTGAATCCACCCCTGCAACCACAAATACGTGAGTACACACAGAAATTTAAAACAAACTCACGGAATGGTCAGTTTTATTGACATTCTTAGTAAACAGTGCCAATGAACAGCGATAAATATCTTGTAATGAAGTTCAAAATGATGTTATAAACAATGTACTAAAATGAACAAAAACAGTGCCAAACGTGTTTACACAATGTATTAGCTCATGACGTAGGTTGATGAAGGTACGTGGGAGGGGGGGGGGCAGGAGGAACCACCACCATCAATGTTGATATAGGTCAAGGGGTTGTACTTGCTGGTGACTGGCTGAGCAGGAGGGCGAGGTGCTGCTCCTGAAGCAAGACAAGATGACACCACTACAGTAGCGTCAGCAGTGCCAGTAGAGACAGCAGTATTTGCAACAGATGCAACAGATGCAACCACAGAAGTAGTAATAGTATCTGCGTTATTAGCAATAAAAAGAGTAGCAAGAAACAGCATCAAAAGCAAACTGCAACAACAGGAGCTGGACAGATACCTAAAGTCAGTGCCAGATCAGCCTGGCTGTGGTTCGTACGTTGGACTACGTGCAGCCAGCAGTAACAGCCTCGTTGATCAGACCCTGATCCACCGGGAGGCCTGGTCATAGACCGGGCCGCGGGGACGTCGATCCCCGGAATGCCCTCCAGGTAGACTCCAGGAACAGAATCACTCTCAGAAACACCAACAGTATCACAATCATCAACAGCAGAAGCAGTATCAGAACCATCAGCGACAAAAGCAGCAGCAGGAGAACAGCAACCGAAGCAGTAAGTACAAAATATGAGGAGGATCACTCTTGATCCCCAAGGACGAGGCAGCAGGAAATACCTCAACATTCAGACACTTATTGATCCTAAATATATATTTTTACCACGTGCTTCGCAATACTCACAACCAATTGTTAAGAACAGCTAAATAAACAACGGGAACAGGGAGGGGGTATACCTTTGATAAACCGTTGAAGGATTTCAAGAGTTTTTCTCCTCCGCAGCCCGGCCCCAGACCAGGCTTGCCTGGTGCTTCCCTGGCCAACCAGGCTGCTGCTGCCTGTGACGTTAGCAAATGAGTAGCACAGCAAACTAGTTAATATAAGTTAATCTGTTATTAAACGCTCGTAAAATCTACCTCTACGATGAGAAAATTAGCCTTTAATCCTCTCCTTCACTTCCCATTCCTACTCAATCCTCTCTCTATCCTTCCCCCCCCCTCCTTCCTTGCTCCTCTTCACCAGGACTCTGGTCAAAGAGGCTGCCAGTAATACCAGGGCAGAATATATTCGTGGGAGTTGGCCAGGCTTTGTCTCCCGCCTTAATATTAAGCAGTGTGCTGGGAGCCCCACAAACTCACCCACCCACATCTCCCTCCCTCCAAGGACACACACGGCAAAAAACTAATGAAGGAGATAACGTATTGCACCACTGTGGCAGCGGGACGAATAACTATGAGGGGTGGACGAGAGAGAGAGAGAGAGAGAGAGAGAGAGAGAGAGAGAGAGAGAGAGAGAGAGAGAGAGAAGAGAGGGAGAGAGAGAGAGAGAGAGAGAGAGAAGAGGGAGAGAGAGAGAGAGAGAGAGAGAGAGAGAAAAAGAGATAGAGAAGAGATACGAGGAGAAGAACCACAGAGGAATAAAAAAAAAAAAGAAAAATTATTCACTGACCTGAAGTTTATGATTTATCCCATATTAAAACCTACAGTTCTAGTTAATATATATATATATATATATATATATATATATATATATATATATATATATATATTATGCAAATATCGCAAACTAAGCGATACAGGATACAAAGCAACCACGGGGGGGAGTACGTTCCCAAAGGACGTCTTCACTGGAGTGAAGACGTCCTTTGGGAACTTACTTGCTGTGACATCTTCCTCTTTTCTGCAATTTTGCAAGCTCCTGATGATGTGTTGATTGCAACACGAAAGGCCTAGAGCTATCATTCTACTCCCCCCGTGGTTGTTTTGCATTATATACATACATACATACACTTGCATACATACTAGAGATATGTGAGAAGGTCTGAGGCTACACAGGAAGCACCCAGCCTCAGGCCGCTCTCCAGGTCTGGCCCACGACCATAAAAACTACACCGGGACACAAGTCTGGTGAAAATACTCGCCATGTTGCTCTCTAGCTTGTCACTGGGGGGTAAAAAGTGGCGCTCACCAGTGTCCTTCCATTCAACATACTATGTGGGAGCCACACTTCCACATGTCTCTACTATGTGGGAGCCACACTTCCACATGCCTCTACTATGTGGGAGCCACACTTCCACATGCCTCTACTATGTGGGAGCCACACTTCCACATGTCTCTGCTATGTGGGAGCCACACTTCCACATATGTCTGCTATGTGGGAGCCACACTTCCACATGTCTGCTATGTGGGAGCCACACTTCCACATGTCTGCTATGTGGGAGCCACACTTCCACATGTCTGCTATGTGGGAGCCACACTTCCACATGTCTGCTATGTGGGAGCCACACTTCCACATGTCTGCTATGTGGGAGCCACACTTCCACATGCCTCTACTATGTGGGAGCCACACTTCCACATGCCTCTACTATGTGGGAGCCACACTTCCACATGTCTCTGCTGGTGACGGTACTTTCCAACAATGAAGGGGAAAAAATGTCCTTCGAACGTGTGTGTGATAAATGATCCAGAAAACTGACAAAATGTAGAATAAGACACTTGTGCAACATTTGAGAATCTTTGTTGATGAAACGTTTCGCCAACCAGTGGCTTCTTCAGTCCAATGCAAAGAAGGACGGTGGAAGATGAGGAAGAATACGAGTATGTGATCAGTCCCTCAAACTTCACAAGACTGAGGGACTGATTACCTCAAACTCCTCATACTGAAGAAGACACTGGCTGGCGAAACGTTTCCTTAATAAAGATTCTCACATGTTGCACAAGTGTCTTGTCCTTCGAATATTTAAAGTTTGAATATTTAGTAAAGATTTAGTTTCACTTAAAAAACATAAACCAAAGAATTAAGAACGTACAGGAAGTCCTCACTTAACGTCGTTTCATAAGAACATAAGAAGAACATAAGAAAGAGGGAACACTGCAGCAGGCCTACTGGCCCATGCGAGGCAGGTCCAAGTCTCCCACCGGCTTAAGCCAATGCCCCGACCCATCCAGGTCAGGTTACATTCACTTAAGGAAGGAGCACGGCATCTGACCTGGTAGCACAAGCTAGTCAGGACCAACTCACACCCACCCGCACCCACTCATATGTTTATCTAGCCTATTTTTAAAACTACACAACGTTTTAGCCTCTATAACTGTACTCGGGAGTTTGTTCCATTCATCGACAACTCTATTACCAAACCAATGCTTTCCTATATCCTTCCTGAATCTGAATTTATCCAACTTAAAGCCATTGCTGCGAGTCCTGTCAATACTAGATATTTTTAGCACGCTATTTACATCCCCTTTATTTATTCCTGTTTTCCATTTATACACCTCAATCATATCCCCCTAATTCTACGCCTTTCTAGAGAGTGCAGATTCAGGGCCCTCAGTCTATCCTCATAGGCAA
>WNWK01002360.1:0-57500 GCA_009830355.1 Cherax destructor
AACAACAATAAACCATCTCAGACCACTAATAACCCGCAAAGGTGCGCGAATATAAAAATTTCCCCTACCAAAAAATCTCCACTATTAAAAGCTAAACTAGCCCAAAATTTTTAAAAAACCACCCCCGAAAAAAAAGTTGGGCGGGAATCAATCCCTAATGAAAAGCGGGGGCGCCAAGAGCGCTAAGAGACAACACAATAATGTGGGCCCAAGACTGTTCAACTGCCTCCCACCATACAAGGGGGATTACGAATAGACTCCTGGCTTTTTTTCAAGAAGGGGCTGGGACAGGCACCAAGTCAGTAACTGATCAGCTAGGCTGTGGTCGTACGTCCGTTTGCGTGCGGCCAGCAGTAACAGTCAAGTTAATCAGGACCTGATCCACCACGAGACCTGGTCACAGACCCGATGGCGGGGTTGTTGATCCCCGAAACCCTCTCTAGGTATACTTCAGGTAATATGCCAGCGGTTCGAGTAAATAAAAGTGATATGAAGAAGACCTGGAACACTTTCATGTCCTGGGCTCTCATAAACTGACCAAAACCAAAAGATATTATTCTAACTAAACCCAATGAACCTTATATCCTGTTTACTGAACAACCAATACATTAATATATTTCTTCTCCTCCCATAGGATCAAGTCTTTCTAGTAAAATCCCAAGTACCAATGCTCAGGAGAGTGACTACCTTGCTGAGCTTTCAAACGCCTCTGTCTGGCTCCAACTAGTCTTATTGAGGTCTCCCTGGTAATAAATTCACTGAAAAGCAAATCAGGTAACTTAGCTCATGTACCACCGTTATTCACAAGAGCCGCTCATGTACTGTCACTCATCATTTGCAATATTGTTCAACAATCATTAGAAACAAACACATTCCAGTCTATACTCAAGATAGTAGGGTTACCCCAGTACATAAAGGAGGAGACCAAACGACGTAAATAACTATATACCTATATCCAATTTACCATTGATATCAAAATCTTCGAAAAATTAATCCACAAGAGACTATCTCTTTCCTCTCCTCACTTGGTATACTCAACTCCTGCCACTTTGGTTTTGGCTAAATAAAAGCAAAAGCTTACTTTATGCAGCTATTGAGAATAATTAATATCCACTGTGCCTCTTTATAACCTTAGGAAAGCTTTCGATACAGCAGACCACAACATCACGCATCGTCAACACCATAGGGGGCCCTAAGGAAAGTGTTCTCGGCCCTCTGTTTTTCCTCATATAAATCAATGATCTTCCAAATGATCTCAACAACTTAGAACTGTTCTGTTTGTAGACGACACAACTTTTGTTATCTTCCACCCAAAACCAAGCTCTCCAATAACATTGTTAATAAAGAGCTCATGAAGATATCTTCTTGGATGCCTACCAATAAACTCACTCTTAACATTGATAAGACCTTCTACATGATGTTTGGGAACAGAGCTGCAAATGTCCAGCTAAATGTTATGAATAACAGTTCTCTCATTGCAAGACAAAACGAAAGCAACTTGAAATTCAGTACCCGCTTTCAGCACAAAAATATCCAAATCAGTTGGTATCCTGTCCAAAATACATTATGTACCTGAAATAGCACTAACTACTCTCTAATCTATCGTTACCTCATCTATGCTATTTGTGCCTTGGGATCCACTACTGCAAATTACATAAAGTCAATAACTCGACAAAGAGCAGCTGTCAAGTGCCACACAACACACTCCCCCATTCTCATCTTCATAAGTTTAAAAGTACTTAATATGTACACATAAAATTCACTCATACTTGTGTGCATACTACGTATAAAGGACAATCAATTTTCATATTAATACTGCCCTAAAACTCTTGATAATTTGCATAGAACTCATAGGAATAATACTAGACACAAAACTCTATATGATATTCCCAGTGTCCACCTCAACCTGTGTAAAAACTCATTGCACATATAAGGACCTAAAATCTGGTACTCCTCGCCTGAAGATTCCGAATGTTTCTCAGCCAACCACTTCAAAGTTACTGTTAAAAAACACCTCCTTACCTTAATGTATCTAGACAACAATTATATCATCATATTTAGAAAATACTTTAAATATTGTATAATCTAATGATTTTTATTCTTAATGTACCTTACTAGGATTTTATCTGTCCACATACACTAAGTCATTCTCAGTGAACCAGTTCTACTGCGAATATCATCAATGTCTCACACGCTTACATGTCAATTATTATCTCATCACAGTGTGTAATAATACAGGTAACTAGTTTCACTTTTATTATAATTTTATTAGAAGTTTTTTTTTTTATTCCCATGTAACTTGTTTTGATTTTATCTACTTCATATACATTTGTTTAATATTCATTTGATCTATGTTACTGTGAAAATCAATATTGTCTTATTTACGTACATATAATATACTATATTTCTTATAGACGTAGGTTAGGTTAGGTAAGATTTGTCAGGAAACAGGTCAAGAGTTTCCTGACCCGGGTCTTAGTCATATGATGACTAAGACCAGCTTTTGGTCAAATGACCGAGGCCTTTCGCTGGCTTACCGGTCCACCCTTTTAAAAATTATGGTTATGATTATAACCATTTCATATTGTTATATTCGTAAGTTAGGTTTAAGTTTGGCCGAAATGCTCTGCATAACTAAGGGGCTTTCCATGTAGAGATATAATGTTATCTATCTTTGTTCAAACAATGTATCATGTGGAAATAGATTGAATGATTGATTGGTTGATTAATTAATTGACTGGTAGGCATTCGGTGATGACAAATGTTGATTAACAAGGTTTATATACAGTGAGTTACTGCATTTGCTTCTCAGAGTATATATGTTGCCAGTTTGCTTTAATCTGTATTTGAGGTCACAAATATTTATGATTGGTTGTTAATTGGTAACATGAAACCTTAATGGCACTCGTGATAGTCTCTAAACCCAGTTAGCCAGCCAACCAAACTAAATCAAACAATTTATATATCTGATGCGTTTGTCAATTTTGATGATTGTACACAAAAAAAGCAACAGTATGTGTGCACTCAGAGGAATGTATATCTCACTATCTATACAAAGAGCTTACTTAACTAGGTGATTAATTCTACATGAAGTGTGCTGACTTCCTTAACTACCCTTTTAATGGTCGACAGACTTCAAACAATATTATCCAACCAATTATTTCAGGGATTTAAATATCATTAACTGTTGCGAGTAAGTTCCATGAAGTTTACAAACTCATTGCCCGTATTTTTTATTGCATTTTTAAAATGTATAATTTTTATATATATATATATATATATATATATATATATATATATATATATATATATATATATATATATATATATATATATATAGGTATATTTTATTACATAATATGGTACAAAAGATTTAAGAGATACATTGTTGATATAAAGATGGCATATACAGTACACGAGTGTGAGAGATACATGTCTAGTACATATTGTTACATGTTTGTCACTGATTATAATGCGAAAATCTCATCCAGCTCTTCCGAGCTGGTGCGCGTGCCAGAATACAGCATGCATTACATCTCTGAATAGCAGCGCTGGTCGCTTGAACAGAAAACTAGCTGCCCTGGGATCCCTAGTTACCCTGTTGAGTCTTTAGCCTAGCTCCTTGAGGAACTTAGATGCACTCTTTCCCCGTGAGCAAAGGGTCTCTGAGCCTATGGGAACAAACATATAATGATGGGCAAGTTCTCCATATTTTTCTGACTTCTGGGACTCCCTGAAGGTGGCAGCTGCCCCTCCTTCCTCCCTGGTGTATTGGAGATAGGTATTAGCTAAGGTAGATGCACATGTGTAGTCCCACACCACCTGCTTGAAGCCATTATATATATATATATATATATATATATATATATATATATGCAAGAAAACCACTATGAAAATAGAAGAATTCCAAGCCTTAGACTACTCACATTATCATAGTTCCTTGATAATGTGAGTAGTCACGAAAGCGCTTGGAATTCTTCTATTTTTTCATAGTGGTTTTCTTGCATATTTGATATCACCTGTTTACTGTGATCTTTTTGCATATATTATATATATATATATATATATATATATATATATATATATATATATATATATATATATATATATATATATATTTGTGTGTGTGTGTGTGTACTCACCTAATTGTACTCACCTAATTGTGGTTGCAGAGGTCGAGACTCAGCTCCTGGCCCCGCCTCTTCGCTGTCTGCTACTGGGTCTCTGCTCTCCCTGCTCCATGAGCTTTATCATACCTTGTCTTAAAACTATGTATGGTTCCTGCCTCCACTATATCTTTCTCTAGACTATTCCACTTCCTGACTACTCTGTGGCTGAAGAAATGCTTCCTAACATCCCTTTGACTCATCTGAGTCTTCAGCTTCCAGTTGTGTCCCCTTGTTTCTGTGTTCCCTCTCTGGAACATCCTGTCACAGTCTACCTTGTCAATTCCCCGCAGTATTTTGTATGTCGTTATCATGTCTCCTCTGACCCTTCTTTCCTCCAGTGTTGTTAGTCCTATTTCCCTCAACCTTTCTTCATAAGACAGACCCCTGAGTTGTGGAACTAACCTTGTCGCAAACCTTTGCACTTTCTCTAGTTTCTTTACGTGCTTGACCAGGTGTGGGTTCCAGACTGGTGCTGCATATTCTAGTATGGGCCTGACGTACATGGTATACAGTGTCTTGAACGATTCCTTGTTAAGGTAACGGAACGCTAATCTTAGGTTTGCCAGTCGCCCATATGCTGCCGCAGTTATCTTGTTGATGTGTGCCTCCGGAGACGTGCTTGGCGTTATACTCACTCCAAGGTCTTTCTCCTTTGCCGAGGTTTGTAGCCTTTGTCCGCCTAGCTTGTACTCTGTCAGCAGTCTTCTTTGCACTTCTCCGATCCTCATGACTTTGCATTTGGAGGGATTGAATTCGAGAAGCCAATTGCTAGACCAGATGTCGAGCTTGTCCAGGTCTGTTTGCAGCCCTGCCTGGTCCTCTTCCGATGTGATTCTCCTCATTATTTTCACATCATCCGCGAATAGAGACACTTCTGAGTCTATCCCGTCCGTCATGTCATTTACATATACCAGGAATAACACTGGTCCTAGGACTGACCCCTGCGGTACACCGCTCGTCACAGGCGCCCACTGTGATACCTCACCACGCACTATGACCCGTTGCTGTCTCCCTTTGAGGTATTCCCTGATCCATTCCAGTGCCCTTCCTGTTATACCTGCTTGTTCTTCCAACTTCTTTACTAATCTCATGTGAGGAACTGTGTCGAAGGCCTTCCTGCAGTTCAGGAAAATGCAATCAACCCACCCTTCTCTCTCCTGCCTTACCTCTGTTACTTTATCATAGAACTCCAGGAGGTTTGTTACACAGGATTTGCCTTCCCGGAATCTGTGCTGTCTGGTGTTTATTATCCTGTTCAGCTCGAGGTGTTCCACCATTCTTTTCCTGATGATTTTCTCCAGGACTTTGCACACTATACATGTAAGTGACACCGGTCTATAGTTTAGTGCCTCTTTTCTGTCTCCTTTTTTAAAAATGGGGACTACGTTGGCCTTCTTCCATACCTCAGGTAGCTGCCCAGTTTCAAGGGATGTGTTGAATATTATGGTAAATGGCACACTCAGTACCTCAGCTCCTTCCCGAAGAACCCACGGGGAGATATTGTCCGGACCCATCGCCTTTGAGGTATCGAGGTCACTGAGTAACTGCTTCACTTCCTCCTCAGTTGTGTGTATGCCCTCTAGCACTTGGTACATCCCTTGTTGGTGACGAACCCCGTCCTGTCTACCCAGCTGCCTTCCTTCCTCCATTGTGAATACTTCCTTAAACCTCAAGTTGAGCTCCTCACATACCTCTTGATCATTACTTGTTAGTTCCCCATCTTCTCTCCTCAGCCTTATCACCTGGTCCTTGACTGTTGTCTTCCTTCTGATGTGACTGTACATCAGTTTCGGGTCGGACTTAACTTTCGATGCTATGTCATTTTCGTACTGTTTCTGGGCCTCCCTCCGTACTTGTGCATACTCGTTTCTAGCTCTTCTACTAATCTCTCTGTTTACCTGGGTTCTTTGCCTTCTGTACCGTTTCCATTCTCTGATACTCTGAGTCTTTGCCTCCCTGCACCTTTGGGTAAACCAGGGGCTCTTTCTGGCCTTCCCATTTAATCCTTTGCCTCTGGGTATAAACCGTTCCTCTGCCTCCTTGCACTTTGCCCCTACGTATTCCATCATTTCATTTATTGTCAGTCCTTCCATTTCCCTTCCCACTGAACGTCCTGCAGGAAATTCCTCATGCCCGTGTAGTTTCCTCTTTTAAAGTCTGGTTTGTCTCTATCAGTACTGTTTTCCCTCTCCACCTGTAGCTCTACAATGTACTCAAAGCTAAGCACCATATGGTCACTGGCTCCCAGGGGCTCTCGTGCGTTATGTCTTCAATATCTGAGCTGTTCAGGGTGAATACAAGGTCCAGTCTTGCTGGTTCATCTTCTCTCTCTCTCTGGTCGTGTCCCTGACATGTTGGTGCATCAGGTTTTCCAGTACCACGTCCATCATCTTGGCTCTCCAAGTTTCTGGACCCCCACGTGGTTCATGGTTCTCCCAGTCGATCTCCCTGTGGTTGAAATCTCCCATGACCAGTAGCTTCGCTCTGCTCATGTGTGCCTTTCTTGCCACCTCCGCCAGGGTGTCCACCATCGCTCTGTTGTTCTCATCGTATTCTTCTCCTGGCCTCCTGCAGTTCTGTGGTGGGTTATACATCACTGCAATGACTATCTTATGCTCCCCAGACTGGATGGTACCTACTATGAAGTCCTGTTCTCTACCCACCTCCATTCCTACCATTTCCTCGAATCTCCAACGGTGCCTTACAAGCAGTGCGACCCCTCCTCCCTCCCTGCTCCTCCTATCTTTCCTCAGGATCTGATATCCCTGTGGGAAAATTGCATCTGTTACTGTCTCATTTAGTTTAGTTTCTGTGACCGCTATGATGTCATGGGATGCCTCATCTATTCTTTCATTCCACTCTTCATACTTATTCGTAATTCCATCCGCATTTGTGTACCAAACCTTCAACCTTGTTTCCAAAACTGTGGCCCTGGGGAGATCTTGGTGGGTTGGGGGTGTGGGCAGGGTGCCCACAGGGAGTTGCAGCATGGGTGGGGGGCATTGTATGGTTGGGGTATGGGCTGGTGGGGTGCAGTTTGAAGTGGGGGGGGTAACTGTGACGGTGGGTTTTCGTTTGCTAGGGTGGGGACAGGGGGCCTGATAAGTGGGTGTGGTGCTAGAGTGTATGGTTGTCGTGGGTTGTTTGTGATTTGAGGCCCGCTGAGGGTACTTCCAGTGTGTGTGTTTGTCCTGCTTGGTCTTGGTGTCCTCCGTATCTCGCTGTCTCCCCTCCCTCCTCTCTTCTCCCTCCGGGCCTCCCTTCCTGCGTTCTGTCCCGATCTAGGTATACATTCCGGTACCCCTGGTTCGTCCTCAGCCGAGCTTTCTCTTGCAGGATCATGGTGCGGGCTGATTCTGCCTTGAATATTACCTTGAGGGGTCGATTTCTTCCCTTTGTGTACCACCCGATTCTCCGAAAATTTGTCACTTGGGATGAGTCTCCCCCTATTGCTAGCATGATACCATCGATCTTTTCTTTCTCCTCCTGTTTCCTTCTGTGTGTGTGTGTGTGTGTGTGTGTGTGTGTGTGTGTGTGTGTGTGTGTGTGTGTGTGTGTGTGTAACTTTGTAACAAGAAGCTGGGTCTTAGTCTTGGGTTTCTTCATGAGGAGTATTCCTACATAGACCTTTATTTTTCTTCCTTCATCAAACTCTGCATCATCAGTTCTACACTCACTGACACCACTTTGACCAAAGTTAACATTGTAACAGCCAGACTGTCCTGACTCACACAACACGACACCAGAGTTGCTCTAACAAACAGCACATCCATAAAACACCTAATTAGAACTCGGATGTAGAACCTTGAACCAGTGCACATAGGAGTTTGTAAACCCCCTTGTGTAAGCTGTGACAACATATGTAGGACACAATGAAAACCACGAACACGTCTAAACGAACACTTCTACTTGTACAGCTGCGACAACTGAAAAAATGCATGAGTAAGTACAAAGGCAGTTTTATCTTCTGAAATATTAGCACGAATATAGCAATAAATCCCGCCGTCACATGCAATACCGGATTTAGACAAGTTAAATAAGCTACTCCTCAGAGCCTCTCAGTCTGAAACGACCTCGCAAAATTTCAGACTTTATTTTGTTATTCATAAATCCGAGGAGGTGTTGATTCACCGGGAAATCTCCCGGCCCGGGTCTTGACCAGATGGCGACCCGGTTCCGGCTCCCTGTGGGAGTAGCAGAGACCGAAGTCTCCCATGGGAGGGGGTACCCCTCAGCGGTAGGACCAACTGGTCCCAGGCCTAGCCATATTCGCCCACAAGCACGTAGGTAGATAGTTGCTAGGCCCCTCTGGTCTGCCACCTTCCCCGCCCCAAGGAGGCTGACGGGAAGGGCAGGCTTGCGAGCCGCAGATGGTAGCAAGCTCCAGCCTTGGCACCTACCCTGCCCTAGAAGGGCTGGGCATGGTGAGCGACGCATAAATCCGACTCTGAACACGCGCCTGATGCAGTTTTTGCATTATTTATTAACAATTATATATTTTTTTTTATAAAATTTAATATACTATTTAACAAGTTATATCATCTTTCGAGGATACCAGTCATAACTTTATAGAGGTTTTAACTATAACCATAATTTCTAGAGGGTTGAATCGGTAAGCCAGCGGAAGGCCTAGGTCAGATGACCAAAAGCTCTAACAGCGGGTCATCATCTGACTAAAACCCAAGTCTGGAAAAGTTTGTCCTGTTTCCCGACAAACTTTACCTAAATCATAACTTTTCCTAAAAAACAACAAAGGAGGAAATGCATAAATTAACTGATTTTTAGTTTTATCTGTGCTAATCATATTACAGCTTTCAAATTACATTCCATTTTCTTTCAATTACAAGTTTACAACAGGATTTTACTCCTAGGAATTAAATTCATTCAGTCACTGGGAACGAATTTTCATAATTATTTTCTTATTAATATCCTTAAACTGAATATTTAAAGGCATATACAGTGGTACCCCGGTTTACGATATTTTTTCATTCCAGAATGCTGTTCAAGTGCCATTACCAAACGAATTTATCTCCTTAAGAAAAGTTGTAAAATAGACTAGTCCTTTTAGACCCCCAAAATTACACTTACAAAAGCATTTAAAAAAATAAACTTACATAAAAGGGTGAGTTTGGGGACCATCGTAAACCGGGGTACCACTGTATTTAAAGTTCTAATGGAGTAACTCTGCCACCCCCCGCAAGGGTCTGTTGTGTATCTTGGTGGGATTCTTGCCAAGTTCAGTTGTTACACAGCCTTATTCTCTATTAACACTTACCAGATAAGGCCGCTACAGCTTCCCATAGCTTAGGATCTCACCGTGTGTAAACCAGGCCCTGGTCACATGAAGTCACCTCTACTGCAGTGCTTATGTTCTTACTTCCAGCACTGCACCATGTTCTCTATATATACCCTCTGTGTCCTTGTACTGTTTGTATTGGCTTCTTGAAGCTCCTGGATAGCGAAACGTAGCTAGCACAAAGGATTAGCAAAGAGCAATGCAATTTCAACATTGGATGAATGAAAAAAAACAATTGGACGTTAACTCACCTCAATTTAAGAGTAATATAACAAGCGGTAACCATTCACAATACTATTAATAACACCAAAGAGAATTCAAACCTACACTATAACGGACTGAGCTGCTTATGTACATTATTCAGAAACGATATACAGAATGAAGGCAGACCCAGTGTCTGATCATTATGAAAATAGGACATATTTCAACATCACCGGGTACGTAACACTCAAAACTTGACGTTTGCGTTATAGGTGGCGCTCTGGTGAATACATCACAGAGTGAAACGGGAAGCACAAAGGCCATTCCCACTTTCTTTGAACTATTTACCATTCACAAATGCATTATACAGGTACTGTACAGGGTTCCAACCCTCTCCACACATCTGCATATCAACAAGCAACAGCAGCCATTGGCAAAATTTGGTAAGTAAATGTGGCTAACTTTTATAAATGTTAAGATGTTGGCATATGGCAAGGATGGCAACCGATATATGTATTGCTATATGTATTGTTCAAATTAATTGCAACGCTATTGTAATTTGAATATATTCAGAATGCTACTGTTGTGTAAAAGTGTGAATGAGTTACGAAAAATGTAATCAAGAAAACATAATAATCCTGAGAATTCACATGGAATTCTCATGACCAAGACCCAGCCAGTCTTAAGACCGAGATAGAGTCTGTCTCTGTATAAGAAATATCAACTTATGGGAGGGGAAAGAGCAGTGAGGATAGAGCATTTAAAAAGGTTGTGAGTAAACAGGAATGGAGAGGTAAGAAATATTCTGTGACCTGACTATGTTTGGAGGATTATAGTGAAGTGTTTGTGTTAAACATGGTTAACAAAACATAATTTGGATGGTTTACTCGATCTGTGTAAATGGTGACTCTTCATTTGGTTTATTTCTGATAAATCAAATTATTATTATTCATAATAATCGCTCAACTTGTAAGGATCATACAGGATCCAGGGAGTGGGGGATAATCACGTTCGATCCAAGGAGCGAGGGAACAGCTCCCCTTCCTTGTATCAAGAGTTTATAGATTGTTTCATTTCACAGAACTTTGCCAATATTAGTAGAGCTGCCCATGGAAAGAGGGGGGGGGAGAGGAGATGCCAGATAAACTCAATCATCTTAGATGGGTGTTTATTATTACAGAGTTGCTGCTACCTGGACAATGTGGGACTGGAATGCACATTACAACAACACTAAAGCATAGCTGTGGTTTATACATCGGAGGTGTCGACGGAGTGGAGGGAAGGTCCTGCTACACTGATTTCTTCGTCAAAATTTTGGTGAACATTATTTAATACTTCCTCATTTATTTACATATTTTTTTATGTTCACAATTTAACGTGTTTGGTTTCAATGCAGTCCGTGATTGTTAGAAAAATAAATTACCCTGAACTCATTAAATTTGTTAAGTATCTTAAATAAATTTGGCATGATATATTTTGTATTCATGTTTCTGGGCCCTGTTCCACAATTTTTTTTTTTTTGCTGTGTAAAGAAATGACTTTGCAAATACACATATTGTACTAACAATTCTCTGTATTTATAAATATTACTTAAATTACTTTACAATATGTAGTATATTAGTAAAATGAACATCTGTTATAATTAATTTGATTTTACCTTGTGACAGAAAGATTGTTGTGTCTTTATTTATTATATTTTACGTTTATTAGGGTCTAAAAGGTTTTATGTGCTGATAGTTAACATTGTTACAAATAAAATCTGGTTGCACAGTCGAAATGAAAATATTAATATCGATTATTATATATAAATGGTGAAAATGGCTGTTTCTATGGAGTATAAATCCTCAGGTAAATTTTCATAAATTATGTCCCATGGATTTCATTCGTTTATCTTTGGAATGAAATTTGCTTATCTGTGCTCCTTGTAACTCATATCAGTATTTACAGCCTTTGGTGAATGCCTACAGGGATCCCTTGACACCAGACCATGCTTGCAAGTACTGTGAACCAGCCCCTATGACTAGATCTCTTAGGAACAGCAAGAGGTGAAGAGAACTTGCTACAAATGTCTGTGAAAAAGATAAGTGTGGTTACATATACAAACATGTATATATGTACCATTAACATCAAACATTTATAAGATAATATGAATATATCACTGTATATACAGTCACATCTATGAAGTCGTTGTACAATTATACATAGAAGCCTATCATACAAAGCAAAATGCACTAGTGACACCGTCAGTGACACTATCAGTGACACAATTTAGTGACACCATTGTGCAGTGACACGCTACAACACTGTATAGATTTAACAAATATACTGATGAAGACAAACCACACAATAGATATATTTTGACTGAAGCCAAAAAGCATTGCTAGGGGACTGTAACAGCTGTTTGATCGGAACACAGTTACAGCTGATCATGAAAAATCACTCCAAAGGTGACCATATCTGCTTTGTTATGCAAGTCACTTTTATTTACCTGGATGATACTATTAAAATTTGGCGTTAAATTAAAAAAATAATTCTTCATTAGTAGCCTTAGTGAATTGTCTCAATATTATAATAACTTCTATAGCATAGAATTCACATTAATTTACCACATGCTGAAAAATTAAAATGTCTCGTTTTGCTGTTGTTATTCTTGCTAAATAAGGTGGTGTCCCCTTACATGGATCTTAATAAGATGACTTGTTCAGTGGTGAACCATCCACTGGTTTACCCCAGCTAGGCACCACACACCAGCAGAAAAACAAAGGCTCACTACATAGTAGTGTATCCTAAGATAAAATGTTGATACCCTTACAGGTATCCTAAAGATTTTTTGTATTATTATTATTATTATTATTATTATTATTATTATTATTATTTATGGTAAGTGCTAAACCCTTCTGGGTCATTCACTGCAAGATCATATATGATTATTCAAAATAAGTTGAATCTTCAAGTGTTCCTGTCATTAATAAAGGTATGTAGAACAGTCCCTAATGAATCAATTCACAATGCTTCACCCAATAGTACCAAGTGAACCTCAGGAGCTTAAATTATTTGTTTGTCATGGTCACTTGTCTTTGTCATGCTACTTATGTACTTGATGTTTAGCCCACTGATGCTTGATGAACTGGCCGGGGTCACACTAACAGGTGTTTTTTCTTAGGCAGAGGTTGAGGGTGTTCCCCAGCAGTATGGCGCTTCCTGGGAGCTTTTGTTGTGGTAGTGGCTGTGGAGGCTGGGGAACTCTCTGTCTCTGAAACTTCAACTGACTTGCTCTCTTCCTCCTCTTCATCATCGTCTCCGAGCAACCTTTTGACGGTACTTGTTTCCTCTTCTCTTTTCTTCGTTAGGTTGGCCAGGGCATCCTTGTTGTCTTCACCAAGGTCAGGAGAGGGACTTCGAGACATATCATGGGAGTCAAACTCGTGGTGGTGGCTGTAAGTGGACTCTTGACTAGTGTCTCCAACTAGGGCGCGACGCAGGTGTAGTGGTTCAGGCGAATCCCAGGTGGAATCCCGAGGGACGAACATACCATTGATTTCATAAACATCAGACGTGTATCGCAAAATGCTTCGACGTTCTCTGTCTGGTCTTGGATGCGTGCTTCTCTCACCATCGCTGGAGGAAGAGGATGTGGGCGGTGGCGGTGGTGCTACAGGAATTGGACAAGGCTGAGGTGCTGGTCCTGAACTGGTTGCAGCAGCCATGGGACCATTGATCACTGATCCGGTACGACAGGCTTCTTTACGTGGAGTCGTCCGTTGTCTCCCTGACATCTCTTTCTGTGGAGGTTGGCGAGCCTCGGGTGTGTCATTGCGGGGAATGAATGGGATGGGAATGGGGACTGGAATAGGGATAGGGATTGGGATGGGCAGAGGGCAGGGCAGCAGAACAGTTATAGGAGGTAATAATGATCCAGGTGTTTTGGGTGGGCCTGGTGGAGGTGGAGGGAGGGATGTGGGTGGTGCAGGCGTGGGTGGTGCTGGTGCAGGAGGGCCTTGCAGTAGTGGGTGTCGCAGCGGTGGTGGACGCAACAACTCAGGGCGTTGAAGCAGTAGGTGGGGCAGCAGAGGTGTCCGGGGAAGATCATGGGGAAGCATATGGGGCAGGAGAAGCTGCGCCCCACCTACCATGGGCAGGAGACCGCCCAGCCCACCTAGTGGAAGACCTGGAGGCTGAACTGATGGGTGAGGAGAGGCAGCTCTGCTGTTCTCAGCACCCACCTCACTGCTGCTGGCCAGCTCCCTCTCCCCGGGGGTCATGTCCTGTTGTTGCTGAGATTCTAGCTGCCTCACACGAATGGTTGGCATCCGAAGTGGTTCGTCGGTCTTGTCGGTGTCAGTGTGCAGGCCACGAGTGAGCTGGAGTGATGCTCGGACTGTTCGGGGTCTCCCCAGCTCCCGTATTCCTTCCCGACGATCTCGGAGTCGAGGACGGCCGTAGCGGGGTGTGTGAGGCAGCGGACCTGGACTTTTGGTTTCTGCCGATCGTGATAAAACCTGACGAACTGTGACTGGTGACCCCCTGGTGAGGGATGGTGAGGCTCGCGGCTCACTCCTGGCGGAGGACTGAGTAGTGGTCAGGTTCACAGGTTCCGCTGGGTCCGGTGAGGGAGGAGGGGGTGTGGCTGGGGGTGGCGGAGACTGTGGAGAGTCCACTTTGACTTCACTCTCCGGCAATGAGTCCTGCGGATCAAACAATAGGTTAGTTTAGAACTGGTGATGGGCTCTCGATCCGAGGATTAGGAGCTACCTAGCCCTTCCCTGAATCAAGCATGATTTCTCCCTTTTCCAAAGGTGCTAATGACCCATGTGGGTTTAGCAATTTCTATAAAATAATAATAATAATTATTATTATTACTACTATTTTTATGAAGATAATATGTCACATATTATTATACCACTTGCTGTCTGTTCATAGTCTAGTTGACTTTTTTTTTGTACCGAAGTCGCATCAGTTGACGTTTTTACACACTCAATTATTGGTCTGTTGTCTATCTACAACCTGTTATTATACCGGTTTCTCCCATCTACATCACAATATTGGCCTGTTTATCCTCCTTTTACTTCCCGTTTTCTTCTACCCCGTGTGTAGGGACGAGTAGACTAGGCTCTCTACAAGCAGCGTGAGGAATACAACACCCAAAAATTCCAGCAAGCTTTAATAGATCTGAGACAGCGAGAGTGACAATAATCAGTCCATTAGTGGTCCTACTATCCTGCAAAAATTAGCCACATGTCTCATTCATCTAAGAAAACCAAGAGACCTTTACTACCTCTTATGCCACTACAACTTCTCTAGCTACTTTCTACTTCTACAATTACTTCCACTAACAGCATTACCACTACTTTTTCTTCCTCTCTTCGCCCAGTCCCTGTCTCCTTCTTTTGTGTTAGTGCGACTGTGTAAATGGTCAAAGTTGGACCAAAACGTCATCATAAGCTTCTTTCTCCTATGCGCGGTGTTGCGGCTTCTTACCTAACATGATGGTTAGGTAGTTAACCTGCCGGCCGGCAGTACCACTGGGTACTTCATCAGACCCAATGTTAGACTGCTGAGCGGGCTTGACTGGCAGTGTACACCACTCTCCAACTGGAGAGTGTCCTAGACTCTCCCAGAGTACTCCAACTGGAGAGTGTTCACCAGACTCTCCCAAATACACCTACTGGAGAGTGTTCGCCAGACAGACCTGTTTGAGAGTGTAGACTCTCGCAGTGTACTCCTGACTCTTCGTGCTGGTGACAAGGCCTTAGACTCCATCTACTTACTGGCTTTGAATTCACCAGACTGTTGTACCTGAGACTGTTGTACCTGAGACTGTTGTACCTGAGACTGTTGTACCTGAGACTGTTGTACCTGAGACTGTTGTACCTGAGACTGTTGTACCTGAGACTGTTGTACCTGAGACTGTTATACCTGAGACTGTTGTACCTGAGACTGTTGTACCTGAGACTGTTGTACCTGAGACTGTTGTACCTGAGACTGTTGTACCTGAGACTGTTGTACATGAGACTGAGTCTGTTACCCGGAGTTGTGTTACACAAGACTTTGTGTCAGGTATTCAGTGTTGTACCCGGAGTTGTGTACCCGGAGAGCTTTGTCAGGTGATTGTGACAAATTAGTGTCAGGTGACACACGTTTAGTGTTCAGGGTGTGAACCCAGTGACTATCTGGTGGCACGACACAAGTTAAATAGTCGTGTGATTTGGTGTTGTGTCAAGACGCGGTGCAAAGGTTTCTTTAGAGACTGAGTTCATGATACAGGGGGCGTGTCGTGTGACACAGAGGTGTCGTGTGACACAGGGAAGGCGTGTTATGACACAGGGAAAAGGGTGTCGTGTGGCACGGTAGGGAAGGCGTGTCGTGTGACACAGAGGGCGTGTTGTGTAACACAGAGAGAAGGCGTGTGTAACACAGAGACAAGGGTGTCTGATGACACGGAGAAGGTGTGTCATGGAAAGAGAATTGGTAGTATCCTGTGTGACACAGGAAGATGGCAACGACTATGACACAGGCACTGAATTTTATGATTGTTTTTACTTGTGCTATTTTATTACCTTTTAATACGTGTTGTTATAGAATGTGTATACCAAAGATAAATATGTTTTTACACAAATTATATGATTGCTTTTATACAAATTATATGAATATTTTTATATTACAGAACACTAGTTACAGACCTTGGAATAAATGCACTATACCTGGGTACAGGTAACGTGTTTAGTGTAAACTAGTGTTTTTTTGGTAATACGAGGGTTATTTCTGTATTGTTCCAGTCACGGTATTGTGTCTTTTTTGATCTTCAAGAGACTCAGACGTCGCCAGCACTCAGCTTTATCACTACCAGATCTGGGAGATAAAGCGACTACAAGACGGATGAATATCTAACCAGATATAATGTTCTGAAGAAAATTAACCTCATGCACCAGAATGGAGTTGTATGTGAAATCAAGAGTATGAAGACGAATTTTTCAAAAGTGGCTTTAAAGACACGTAGAGTTGTGACTGGCAGATAAACTTTATTCCTACCAAGTATGGTTTAAAATTGATTAGAAAAATCAATAAGTTATAACTTATAGCTAATAAATTATAACTTATAACTACTACTGGATTTATTTTGCAAGAACAATGTGTTGGAAGTTTTAGTAGGACAGTTCGCTATAATCTTTGTGGAGGCTATTACGAATGTTGGTCAAATACAAATACAGATACTAATCTAAATTACAGCATTACTGAACAGCACACACAATAAACTGAAGCCCCCAAAGAATGCACAGCAACTTGGGCAAAACCTAGGCAATGCTATACTTTAAATTTACTTAGTTAATTCATAAAATCACAATAAGAAGTGTAGCATGGTGAGTGGTACTAGTTACTTAAATTACAATACAAATATGATGAGATAGTATATGCATTCAGTAATATATAAGAGTTGAATGAAAACTGGAAGAAGAACAGGGACAGAATTGGATAAAAACAGCAGATTTCATGGTTTGTTTGACAGGATATTACTGTCAAGGTGCTTTGACGCTGTTGGAACATATGAAACTTTTGGAATCTTCAGACAGAGAGTTCCAGATTTTAGGACCTTTTATGGAGGGACCGAAAAGTCGGCTTAGCTTCCTTTTCGTTAGTGAATATTTGGTGACACAAACTGAAGATTGATTTTTAACGTTTCGAGGAGGATTAATATTTACCAATCCTGACATCACTGACACCCACTTGTTGGCTTCTTGCACCACTCACTGTGGCTTCTTGCGCCACTCACTGTGGCTTCTTGCACCACTCACTGTGGCTTCTTGCACCACTCACTGTGGCTTCTTGTGCCACTCACTGTGGCTTCTTGTGCCACTCACTGTGACTTCTTGTGCCACTCACTGTGGCTTCTTGCACCACTCACTGTGGCTTCTTGCGCCTCTCACTGTGGCTTCTTGCCACTCACTGTGGCTTCTTGTGCCACTCACTGTGGCTTCTTGTGCCACTCACTGTGGCTTCTTTTGCCACTCACTGTGGCTTCTTGTGCCACTCACTGTGGCTTGCCACTCCTTGATGGCTTCTGCACCACTCACTGGCTCTTGCGCCTTCACTGTGGCTTGACCCTCACTGTGGCTTCTTGCACCACTCACTGTGGCTTCTTGTGCCACTCACTGTGGCTTCTTGCACCACTCACTGTGGCTTCTTGCACCACTCACTGTGGCTTCTTGTGCCACTCACTGTGGCTTCTTGCACCACTCACTGTGGCTTCTTGCGCCACTCACTGTGGCTTCTTGTGCCACTCACTGTGGCTTCTTGCACCACTCACTGTGGCTTCTTGTGCCACTCACTGTGGCTTCTTGTCCCACTCACTGTGGCTTCTTGCACCACTCACTGTGGCTTGCACCTCACGTGCTCTGCACCACTCACTGTGGCTTCTTGCCCACTCACTGTGGCTTCTTGCACCACTCACTGTGGCTTCTTGCACCACTCACTGTGGCTTCTTGCACCACTCACTGTGGCTTCTTGCACCACTCACTGTGGCTTCTTGCACCACTCACTGTGGCTTCTTGCACCACTCACTGTGGCTTCTTGCACCACTCACTGTGGCTTCTTGCACCACTCACTGTGGCTTCTTGCCCACTCACTGTGGCTTCTTGCACCACTCACTGTGGCTTCTTGCCACTCACTGTGGCTTCTTGCCCACTCACTGTGGCTTCTTGCACCACTCACTGTGGCTTCTTGCACCACTCACTGTGGCTTCTTGCACCACTCACTGTGGCGTCTTGTGCCACTCACTGTGGCTTCTTGCACCACTCACTGTGGCTTCTTGCACCACTCACTGTGGCTTCTTGCACCACTCACTGTGGCTTCTTGCACCACTGTTGCCACTCACTGTGGCTTCTTGCACCACTCACTGTGGCTTCTTGCACCACTCACTGTGGCTTCTTGCACCACTCACTGTGGCTTCTTGCACCACTCACTGTGGCTTCTTGCACCACTCACTGTGGCTTCTTGCACCACTCACTGTGGCTTCTTGCACCACTCACTGTGGCTTCTTGCACCACTCACTGTGGCTTCTTGCACCACTCACTGTGGCTCTTGCACCACTCACTGTGGCTTCTTGCGCCACTCACTGTGGCTTCTTGCGCCACTCACTGTGGCTTTTGCACCACTCACTGTGGCTTCTTGCCCACTCACTGTGGCTTCTTGCACCACTCACTGTGGCTTCTTGCCTCCTGGCTTGCCACTCACTGTGGCTTCTTTGCTCATGGCTTCTTGCCACTCACTGTGGCTCTTGCCCCCTCACTGTGGCTTCTTGCCCACTCACTGTGGCTTCTTGCGCCACTCACTGTGGCTTTTGCCACTCACTGTGGCTTCTTGCGCCACTCACTGTGGCTTCTTGCACCACTCACTGTGGCTTCTTGCACCACTCACTGTGGCTTCTTGCCACTCACTGTGGCTTGCCACTCACTGTGCTGCACCACTCACTGTGGCTTTGCACCACTCACTGTGGCTTCTTGCACCACTCACTGTGGCTTCTTGCCCACTCACTGTGGCTTCTTGCACCACTCACTGTGGCTTCTTGCGCCACTCACTGTGGCTTCTTGCACCACTCACTGTGGCTTCTTGCCCACTCACTGTGGCTTCTTGCACCCCTCACTGTGGCTTCTTGACCACTCACTGTGGCTTCTTGCACCACTCACTGTGGCTTCTTGCACCACTCACTGTGGCTTCTTGCACCACTCACTGTGGCTTCTTGCGCCACTCACTGTGGCTTCTTGCACCACTCACTGTGGCTTCTTGCACCACTCACTGTGGCTTCTTGCCCACTCACTGTGGCTTCTTGCCACTCACTGTGGCTTCTTGCACCACTCACTGTGGCTTCTTGCACCACTCACTGTGGCTTCTTGCACCACTCACTGTGGCTTCTTGCCACTCACTGTGGCTTCTTGCACCACTCACTGTGGCTTCTTGCACCACTCACTGTGGCTTCTTGCACCACTCACTGTGGCTTCTTGCACCACTCACTGTGGCTTCTTGCACCACTCACTGTGGCTTCTTGTGCCACTCACTGTGGCTTCTTGTGCCTCTCACTGTGGCTTCTTGCGCCACTCACTGTGGCTTCTTGCACCACTCACTGTGGCTTCTTGCACCACTCACTGTGGCCTCTTGTGCCACTCACTGTGGCTTCTTGCGCCACTCACTGTGGCTTCTTGCACCACTCACTGTGGCTTCTTGCGCCACTCACTGTGGCTTCTTGCACCACTCACTGTGGCTTCTTGCACCACTCACTGTGGCTTCTTGCACCACTCACTGTGGCTTCTTGTGCCACTCACTGTGGCTGATTGTGCCACTCACTGTGGCTTATTGTGCCACTCACTGTGGCTTCTTGTGCCACTCACTGTGGCTTCTTGTGCCATTCACTGTGGCTTCTTGCGCCTCTCACTGTGGCTTCTTGTGCCACTCACTGTGGCTTCTTGCGCCACTCACTGTGGCTTCTTGTGCCACTCATTGTGGCTTCTTGCGCCACTCCCTGTGGCTTCTTGCACCACTCACTGTGGCTTCTTGCACCACTCACTGTGGCTTCTTGTGCCACTCACTGTGGCTTCTTGCACCTCTCACTGTGGCTTCTTGTGCCACTCACTGTGGCTTCTTGCACCACTCACTGTGGCTTCTTGCACCACTTACTGTGGCTTCTTGTGCCACTCACTGTGGCTTCTTGTGCCACTCACTGTGGCTTCTTGCGCCACTCACTGTGGCTTCTTGCGCCACTCACTGTGGCTTCTTGCGCCACTCACTGTGGCCTCTTGCGCCACTCACTGTGGCTTCTTGCGCCACTCACTGTGGCTTCTTGCGCCACTCACTGTTTCAGAGTGATGAAAAGTGCTAATATATTATTTATAACACAAAGTATAATAAATCTTGGCCAACTTTGTCCACAGTAAAAGCTTATTATCATAGTAATTTGTTTTATGATTATATCTTTGTCGCCAAGTTCCTGGACCCATTATGAACCTTTGGTAAGCTTGTGTCTACCACCCACAGGATGGGCATTGTGTGACCCACTCACAGGATGGGCATTGTGTGACCCACTCACAGGATGGGCATTGTGTGACCCACTCACAGGATGGGCATTGTGTGACCCACTCACAGGATGGGCATTGTGTGACCCACTCACAGGATGGGCATTGTGTGACCCACTCACAGGATGGGCATTGTGTGACCCACTCACAGGATGGGTATGATGTTAACTACCACCCTCGGGAAGGGTATGTCATGCATGGAAAAGCTATCAAACAACAAGGTTGTCCTTACCACATCGTTACTCTGTCCTCCAGCACCTCCACAGTCTCTCAGCCACAGGTCCGGGGTGATGAGGCCGCTGTTGGAGGCCGGCTTGAGGTCGTTGAGGTGAGGGTGCATCTGGAGGTGAGCTTCGGTCTCCCGACAGAATATCTGCATCTTGTACTGATTGAGGCACTTGTCGCTGTGGAGAGAAGGCATAGTTAGAGCGTGCGGAATAATACTTGTTACAATCATCTGAAATGCTAATACTGTTTAGGTTCATACCTAAATAAAATCACAGTCAACAGGTAATATCACAAAATGCAGAAAAACCACTGGGAAAAAATAGCGAAATTGCAAGCGCTTTCGTGACTCCTCACAATATCAATGAACTATCATAGTTCCTTGATAATGTGAGAAGTCAAGAAAGAGCTTGGAATTTCACTATCTTTTCACAGTGGTTGTTCTACATATTTTTATATATTTTTTAATTAACACATCGGCTGTTTCCCACCAAGGCAGGGTGGCCCGAAAAAGAAAAACTTTCATCATCATTTACTCCATCACTGTCTTGCCAGAGGGGTGCTTACACTACAGCTACAAAACTGCAACATTAACACCCCTCCTTCAGAGTTCCGGCACTGTACTTCTCATTTCCAGGAATCAAGTCCGGCCTCCCGGTTTCCCTGAAACCCTTCATAAATGTTACCTTGCTCACACTCCAACAGCACGTCAAGTTTTAAACACTTGTCTTCATTTGCTCCTATCTAACACGCTCACGCACGCTTGCTGGAAGTCCAAGCCCCTCGCACATAAAACCTCATTTACCCCTCTCTCCAACCTTTCCTGCACACACACACACACACACACACTACACACAATATATATATATATATATATATATATATATATATATATATATATATATATATATATATATATATATATATATATATATATATATATATATTATATATATATATATATATATATCTATATATATATATATATATATCTATATATATATATATATATATATATATATATATATTATATATATATATATATATATATATATATACTGTATATGCAAAACAACCACTGTGAAAGAATAGCGAAATTCTAAGCGCTAGGAGTAGTCTTGACCCTTTATATGCGTTAATATTGTAATAGTAACCTAAATGAAAGTAACGTGACAATAATAAACATTCGGTCATATTCCGCTATGATATAAGTAATTTTGCATACATAATTATATTGTCAGTGATATAGAAGTCACTGGCAATTATGGAAGTAACCTTCCTTCGACGGGTCCATTTAAAGGGACGAGAAAACGGGAACATTTAAAGGGGAGACTTCTAAAAGTTATACAAAGGAAAACGGGGCTTTTAAAATAAACTCATTTAAAGGAGGCATCCGTAATTACAAGGAAGACGGCCACAGTTATTTATCCCACATGACTCTGAGGCAAACTTTGGTTCAACCTTCAGAAACTGCAGGAAAAATAGGCCCTAATTCCTCGGTGTGGCACTACATTTAAGACAATCTAATGTATTCATATAAGAGCATAATTTTAGACTGTCTACTAATGCTTCAACTAAAACCGCATCTAATTTGAACAAACCGCCAATGAAATTGTATAATGCCTGTCTATCATGCTTAATAATTGTCGATTTTACAATATTCCTTACAAGCCAAGAGGAACAAGGGAAGATGACTCTCATTATTGCCACGTTATTTTCGTTTAGGCTACTGTTACATTATCAATGCTTGTGGATTTTTTCTAATGCTATAATATTCAGGTATGACGGAATATGTGACAACTATATGCAAGGAAATAGAGGAGAGGTTCGTACCCAAAAGCAAAAGAAATAATGACAAGGCCAGGACCAGCCCTTGGTTCACCCAAAGGTTTAGAGAGGACAAAACAAAGTGCGCTAGAGAATGGAAGACGTTTAAAAGGCGAATAACCAAGGGAAATAAGGAAATTAGTCGAAGAGCCAGAAATGAATATGCACAGATAAGAAGGGAGGCCCAGCGACAGTACGAAAATGACATAACAGCGAAAGCCAAATCTGATTCCGAAGCTGTTGTACAGTCGCATCAGGAGTAAAATAACAGTCAAAGACCAGGTGATCAGGTTGAGGAAGGAAGCAGGGGAGATCACAAGAAACGACCGAGAAGTATGCGAAGAGCTCAACAAGAGATTTAAAGAAGTATTTACAGTGGAGACAGAAAGGACCCCAGAGAGCTGGAGTGGTGGGGGTACACCATCAAGTGTTGGACACAATACATACAACCGAGGAGGACGGACGACATCTCTTCATGGGTCCTGAGAGAGGGAGCACAGGCACTCTCTGTACCACTAACAACAATCTTCGACACATCTATCGAAACAGGGCCACTACATGAGGTGTGGAAGACAGCAAATGTAGTCCCAATTTTTAAGAAAGGAGACAGACACGCCGCACTAAACTACAGACCAGTGTCACTGACATGTATAGTATGCAAGGTCATGGATAAGATTATCAGGAGAAGAGTGGTGGAGCACCTAGAAAGAAATGAGCTTATTCACGACAACCAGCACGGTTTTAGGGAAGGGAAATCCTATGTCACAAACTTACTAGAGTACTATGGCAAGGTGATGGCAGTAAGGCAAGAGAGGAGGGGGGGTAGATTGCGTTTTCTTGGAATGTAAGAAAGCTTTTGACACGATTCCACACAAGAGATTAGTGCAAAAGTTGGAGGACCAGGCAGGTATATCAGGGAAGGCACTGCAATGGATCAGAGAATAACTGACAGGAAGTCAACAGCGAGTCATGATATGCAAAGAGGTGTCAGACTGGGGGCCTGTCTCGAGCGGGGTTCCACAGGTGCTGTTTCTGGTATATGTGAATGACATGACGGAAGTGATAGACTGAGAAGTGTCCCTGTTTGCAGACGATGTGAAGCTAATGAAGAGAATTCAATCGGACGAGGAAAAGAGATCTGGACAGGCTGCAAGCCTGGTCCAGCAACTGGCTCTTAGAGTTTAACCCCACGAAGTGCAAAGTCATGAAGATTGGGGAAGGGCAAAGAAGACCGCAGACAGAATATGGGCGACTAGCAAATCTAAGAATAGCATTCCGACACCTCAGTAAGAAATCGTTCAGGACTCTGGACATAGTGTACGTAAGGCCCATACTGGAGTATGCAGTACCAGTTTGGAACCCACACATGGTCAAGCACGTCAAGAAATTAGAGAAAGTGCAAAGGTTTGCAACGAGAATAGTCCCGGATCTAACGAGGTGAGGTTTAGGAAAATCGACCTGACGACATTGGAGAACAGGAGAGAGAGAGAGGGGGACATGGTAATGACATATAAAGTAGTGAGAGGAACTGATAAAGTAGACAGAGACAGGATGTTCCACAGATGGAACACAGCAACAAGGGGTCACAACTGGAGGCTGAAGATTCAGATGAGTCACAGGGATGTCAGGAAGTATATCTTCAGTCATAGAGTTGTCAGGAAGTGGAATAGTCTGGAGAGTGATGTAGTGGAGGCAAGTAACATACATAGCTTTAAGAAGAGGTATGATATAGCTCATGGAGCAGGGAGTGGGCCTAGTGGCGACCAGAGAAGAGGCGGAGCCAGGAGTTATGAATCGACCCCTTCAACAACAATTAGGTGAGTACAATTAGGTGAGTACACACACACACACACTCAGGAGGAAGAGCAAATACAACCTCCCTCAGAACCACCTACAAAAGGACCACATCCACTACAACCCCAATGCAACCAATCTAACCCAAAACCCACACATTGTACCCACTGCCCCCACCCCCCTCATCACACACTCCACCCCCACAGAAACCCCCCATAGTTCCCAGCCAGGTCTCCCTCTCCCCCAACCCCAACATTCTTCCCAGACCACAGTTTTAGAAAAGAAGTTGAAGGTTCCGTATACTAATGCAGATGGAATAACAAATAAATGTGAGGAGTGGCATGATAGAATCAAGGAGACGTCCCTAGACATCATAGCACTCACAGAAACAAAACTAACTGGGATGATAACAGACACAATCTTCCCACCCGGATATCAGATCCTGAGGAAAGATAGAGGGAGCAGAGGTGAGAAGGAGTTGCAATGTTCATTAAAAACTGATGGGGATTTGAGGAAGAGGAAGGAATGGACAAAATGGGTGAGAGGGACTATATAGTAGGTACAATTCAGTCTGGGGGACACAAGGTAATCATTGCAGTGATGTACAACCCACCACAGAACTGCAGGAGGCCAAGAGAAGAATATGATGAGCGCAACAGAGCAATGGTGAATACACTAGCTGAGGAGGCTAGAAGAGCTCACATGGGTAGAAGAAAGCTAATAGTCATAGGCGATTTCAATCACAAGGAGATTGACTAGGAAAACCTGGATCCACATAGGGGTCCCAAAACATGGAGAGCCAAGTTGATGGATGTGGTACTGGAATACCTCATGCATCAATATGTTAGGGACACTATCAGAGAGAGAGAGGTGAGGATGAACCAGCAAGACTGGACCTTGTATTCACCCTGAGTAGTTCGGACATTGAGGACATTACATATGAGAGGCCCCTCGGAGCTAGTGATCATGTGGTTCTGAGCTTTGAATACATAGCAGAGTTACAAGTGGAAAGGGTAACAAGAGTAGGATGGGAGAAGCCAAACTACAAAAGGAGAGACTACACAGGCATGAGGAACTTCCTGCAGGAGGTTCAGTGGGAAAGAAAATTAGTAGGAAAGTCAGAAATGATGGACTACATGACAACAAAAATAATGAGAAAACCAGAATGAGTCCTTGAATAAGCCCTTGTGTGCCAGAGAATGGAAAACGTACAGAAGACAAAGGACCCAGGAAAATAAAGAGATTAGTCAAAGAGCCAGAAACGAGTATGCACAGATAAGGAGGGAGGCCCAGCGACAGTACGAAAATAACATAGCATCGAAAGTCAAGTCTGACCCAAAGCTGTTGTATAGCCACATCAGGAGGAAGACAACAGTCAAAGACCAGGTAACCAGGCTGAGGAAGGAAAATAAGGAGCTCACAAGAAACGACCAAGAAGTATGTGAGTATCTCAACATGAGATTTAAGGAAGTATTTACAGTGGAGACAGAAAGGACTCCGGGAAGTCATAACAAGTGGGTACACCAACAAGGGATATACCAACAAGTGCTGGATGAGATACACACAAGCGAGGAGGAGGTGAAAAAGCTGCTAAACGAACTTGATACCTCAAAGGCAGTGGGACCGGATAACATCTCTTCGTGGATCCTTAGAGAGGGAGTAGAGAAGCTGTGTGTGCCACTAACAACAATTCTTAACACATTCATTGCAACTGGGCAAATACCTGAGGTATGGAAGACAGCAAATGAAGCCCCATTTTTAAGAAAGAAGACAGACACGAGGCGCTAAACTACATTCCAGTGTCACTGACCTGTAGAGTATGCAAAGTCATGGAGAAGATTATCAGGAGGAGAGTGGTGGAGCACCTAGAATGGAATAAGCTTATAAACGACAACCAGCACAGATTCAGAGAAGGAAAATCCTGTGTCAAACCTACTTGAGTTTTATGACAAGGTAACTCCAGTAAGACACGAGAGAGAGGGGTGGGTAGACAGCACTTTCTTGGACTGCAAGAAAGCCATCGACACAGTTCCTCACAAGAGATTAGTGCAAAAGCTAGAGGATCAGACATGAACAACAGGAAGGGCACTGCAATGGATCAGAGAATACCTGACAGAGAGGCAACAACGTGTCAGAGTGGGTTCCTGTGGCGAGCGGGGTTCCACAGGGGTCAGCCCTAGAATCAGTGCTAATTTTGGTACATGTGGATGACATGACGGAAGGGATAGAATCAGAAGTGTCCCTGTTCGCAGATGATGTGAAGTTAATGAGGAGAATTAGATCGGATGATTATCAGGCAGGACTACAAAGAGACCTGAACAGGCTGCAAGCCTGGTCCAACAACTGGCTCCTCGATTTAACCCCGCCAAATATAAAGTCAAGAAGATCGGGGAAGGGCAAAGCAGACCGTAGACAGAGTATGGGCTAGGTGGTGAAAGACTGCTAACCTCTCTCAAGGAAAAGGATCTTGGGGGTGAGTATAATACCGAGCACATCTCCTGAGAGGCACATCAACCAGATAACTGCTGCAGGATTTGGGCGCCTGGCAAACTTGAAACCTCAGTAAGGAATCGTTCAAGATTTTGTACACCGTGTACGTCAGGCCCATACTGGAGTATGCAGCACCAGTTTGGAACCCACACCTGGTCAAGCACGTCAAGAAATTAGAGAAAATGTCAAGGTTTGCAACAAGACTAGTTCCAGAGCTAAGGGGAATGTCCTACGAAGAAAGGTTAAGGGAAATCGGCCTGACGACACTGGAGGACAGGAGGGTTGGGAAGACATGATAAAAACATACAAAATACTGCGAGGAATTGACAAGGTTGACAGAGACAGCATGTTCCAGAGATGGGACACAGAAACAAGGGGTCACAATTGGAAATTGAAAACTCAGATGAGTCAAAGGGATGTTATCAAGTATTTCTTTAGTCATAGAGTTGTCAGGAAGTGAAATAGTCTGGCAAGCGACGTAGTGGAGGCAAGAACCATACATACTTTTAAGACGAGGTATGATAAAGCTCATGGCGCAGGGAGAGAGAGGACCTAGTAGCGGTCAGTGAAGAGGCCGGGCCAGGAGCTATGAATCGACCCTTGCAACGCAAAAAGGTGAGTACACACGAACTCACTCACAAACACACGAACAAATAAATCCCGTCTCTTCAGTCTTCAGCGCTATTATTATTATTACGAAATTATGAAATAAAAAAATCAGCTGAAGTCTTGGCTACATAAAACATTGCTATTTAACTCGCAAAGAAAAATAAGGAAAGTAGTTTTCTTTGGCGCGCAAAAATATACGAGTTTCGAAAATTTGAGGAAAAAAGGAGAGACGAAATGTTATCTGATGTTTAAATGAGCTCAGCAGGATGTGAGCAAATAAAAGGTCACTTAAATGTGCAAACTGGCAAGTGGTGTAGTGTTGTCAAGCCATTATGAGTTTTGTAATTAATGAAACTCACACGACACCCCCCCCCCTTCCTCTCCGCATCCCTCATTCTCTCTCTCTCTCTCTCTCTCTCTCTCTCTCTCTCTCTCTCTTGCTTTTTGAAAACTTCTGTATTCTTTCTGGCAATATTTCTGATATATTTTTTTTAATATTATGAAATCTTGGACCACAGATGTTGACAGTATTCTCCAGTTGTACTCATGGTTTCCTCTGTTCTTCTCTGAGTTGAGTCCTCACTTTCACCCACTTCACTCCAGCAAGTTGTTACAGCAGTAGGCAGGTCAGGGACGCAGGCCTATAAGTGTCTTCCATGTTCATATTATCAGGTAACTCTCTCTTCTAGAGGCAACAGCCAAAGTATAAGGTGTTCCCAGTAATTGAGATGTTTTATTGACTCTTTGTTGGCAGTACACGATCTCTGTTCATTTTCCAGCTCCTCTATCTCTTGAAAGGCGTTGTTCTTCATGTTCTAAAAGTTCTCGTAATTTTCCCTGCCTTTTCTTGACCTTGGCTGCAAATGCCTTACAGTGTTTTCCGAGAGATAAATCATTTTACATAATTAGTTTTACTTTTTTTATTTATTCGTATGATATAGCCTGTCATCGCTCTGTATATATGCTAGTTTTAGGTCTTCCTTCTTCCCATGCCTAAGCAGTTTTAATATGTCCTAATGGAGCATTATGTTAGTTTTATTTATCCAGTACAAGACTTCGTTGATATCTCTTTGAAACTTTTCTGTGTCTTCTCCTGAGCAGAGAAGATGTCACTAAGCTTTCTTCTTCTTGATTCCCCGGTACTCTCCCGGCCCGGGTCTTTTCCAGATGGTGACACGGCCTTGGCTCCCTGTCTTGGGAGTGTCTCAGACCTGTCTCCCATGGGAAGAGGTAAAAATACCTCGTCATCTCCTGTGGGTCCTGTTCTTATCTATGTGTGCTTTGAGGATGAGAAACAACAATGTTGCTAGAACTATTTCAAGGGATACTGAACTTTTTACTGTGCTGAAACTGCGCCTTGTGATTTTTTTTTTTTTTAGAAATTTTAATACCCATTATTATTATTTTTTTAAATTTTACCTTTGACCTCATTTCATGAGCTTTTACTTCATGATCGCATTTATCAAATGCCGTTGTCATAGTGATTTAATAGTTGTGATACACTAGATAATTCTGCTCTAAAGTCGTGTTGACTCGGGTTGTGTTTACCTGGAGTAGCTTCCGGAGGTCCTCGCCGCCGCTGCCCGGTCCCAGACTAGGCCTCCTGTTTGCTGGCTTGATCGATCGAGCTGTTAGTGCCTGCCGCCAATTCATGTTTCTCTACAAAGTCGATATTTTTGCGTCTTACCACACTATCAAAGATTTTTATGAAGTATGATGTTGGTGTTCCTAGTCAGAAGTTTTTTCTATTACTATGCTGCCTACTTGCCAAAGAGGGACTATGTCTGCATTTTTTAAAGCCTCTGGGATTTCGCTTGAATCTATAGCCCTTCTCTAAAGACCACTGATAATGGCATGTACTTCGCATTTCTTTATAAATAACCCATTCCAGGAATGAGACACAGGTGCTGCCAACGTGGGCATACTAAATATTTATGTGGTCATTAAGAATGCACAGTAACCTTTTCACCATCAGACAAGAATACTTAATCCTTAAAAATAGGGATTAAATAAAACTCTCAGCATATATATATATATATATATATATATATATATATATATATATATATATATATATAGTATATAATGAGAGAAATACACTCATCAGGAAAATTATCCTGTGTATATATTTTCATTAGGTAAGGTTTGTCAGGAAACAGGACAAGTGTTTCCTGGCGCGGGTCTTAGTCAAATGATGACCCACAGCTGGAGCTTGTGGTCAGCTAACCGAGGCCTTCCAATGCTCACTGGTCCACCCCTTTAAAAATTATGGTTATGATTATAACCATTAGCTCATATATTTTTCATTCTTTCTGAAAAAATTGTGTTAATGTCAGATATACAATTTGTAAAGAGGGCTGAATTTATGAACAAAAAAACTGTTTGGATTTTAAACTCATGGAAGTTATAGGATTATTGAACATTGATTCATATTGGGTTATTTTCAAGATTTCGCTCATTTGTTTGTCCCACAAGTTAACTATTATAAAGAATAGTGTAGCAAAACACTGAGTGTTCCAACAGTGCAATAAGTATACAAGCGAGAATGGCAGCAACCTGTGGGTCTTCCCACAATGTAACTATCATAATAAGTACTTCAGCTGCACCTATGTTGTTGTATTCAATTATTTTATATCCCACCTCAACTACAAGATACAGACACCATCTTAAGCCGAGTCTTCCCCACATCCATTGTCTCTCTGAAGTGCTCTGGACTCCTGTCTCTGTGGGAAACTGATGCCGCCCGATTAACAAAGTAAGACTTTTCTAATTGTAATCCAAAGCGAATGAAGACCCAAATCAAAATAATTAAAATGGAGCGAGGGTGTCTTGGTTTCCATATTCAATTAAGGTGGAAATGAGCGTCGTGCACTACTGGCAGCAGGTGAGACCTCGTCCGTGTACATGATGTTGGCTTTGGCTTCAGAACCCTTTCGAGGAGAAGGAGATCTGATTCGATTTTACCCAAAATATCATAAGAAAGTCATTCAATCTGGCATATTTCCACTGGGGTCCGTTAACCTTTTTACTTAACCTGAATGTGACCCATAACGGTCGACTAATACCCAGGTACCTTCTTACTATTAGGTGAAGAAGGGCAATAGGTGTAAGTAGGGTGTCTTATCCTCGTAAAGGACTGTTATCAGCCTCATATTACCCACACCTATGCTGTAAATCTTAACAAAATAAATATTTGTATGTTATTAGGTATTTTAGTTCCGTGTTTGCCAATTTTATAGCTGATTTCTGGGAGGGTTGTCCTTCTGAGTCATTATGTACAAAAACGAATTAAGGGTTAGGTAAGGTTTGTCAGGAAACAAGACAAGTGTTTCCTGACGCGGGTCTTAGTCAGATGATGACCCGCCGTTGGAGCTTTTGGTCATCTGACCGAGGCCTTCCGCTGGCTTACCGGTCCACATCTTTAAAAATTACGGTTATAATTATAACCACTGTTAATTCTACGAATTAGTAGACCCACAACAAATTTACTACGTTTCTGTTTTAATCACCTAAAATATATTATGAAAAGTGCGTTGAAAAAAACAGGCTTTATCGGAGCCAACTTTACACAACGTGTAAAGCTTTATCAAGTTATGCTTTGTAACATGTACCTTTTATTTAATAATTCTGCTTACAAGTCTTTTGAATTCATCGAATACATGATTTTTTTTACGACGGAGATACTAGGACCCCAGACATTTTACGATATGTTTCTTTTTTTTATAGACGGTTAGTAATCTCTTTTTATTTTTTAGTTAAGCCATGAACTGTGTAGATTTGAAGCCATCTGGCTGATCTGTGAAAGCTAACGTGGCTAAATATATATATATATATATATATATATATATATATATATATATATATATATATATATATATATATATATATATATGTCGTGCCGAATAGGTAAAATTGGTCAATTACAAAGAACTCATTTAAAATTAAGTCCTTTAAAAAATTATCTTATACGTTTAAAGATATATTGTTTTCACTTATCTTAATGTAAAAATTAATAATTTTGTACCAAAAAAAACCTAGAAAATATACCTAACCTTATTATAACAAGCGCAATTTAATTTAGCCTAATCCAACTAAATATATTTTACATAAGAATACAATAATTTAATAATAAACAAACACAATGAAATTTTTTTTTCTTTACGTTCACAATGATTTTTGCAAAATTATTGCATAAACAAATTTTCGCTTGCCTTGTTCGGCAAGAGCTATTTAAGCCAAAATCGCAAGTTTTACCTATTCAGCACGACGGTGCGTATTTCAGTATATATACTACGAGAGGTTTATATATTAGTAAATATACATTGAGGGTTTATATCAATCGCTGTTTATATCGATGGCCCTGCTATTAAAGTATC
Organism: Cherax destructor; assembly: GCA_009830355.1. Lineage (NCBI taxonomy): Eukaryota > Metazoa > Arthropoda > Malacostraca > Decapoda > Parastacidae > Cherax > Cherax destructor. Next base: position 32,048 of record WNWK01002360.1, read on the forward strand.
CTGCTACTGAGCTCCCTCTGCTACTGAGCTCTCTGCTACTGAGCTCTCTGCTACTGAGCTCCCGGCTACTGAGCTCCCTGCTACTGAGCTCCCTGCTACTGAGCTCCCTGCTACTGAGCTCCCTGCTACTGAGCTCTCTGCTACTGAGCTCCCTGCTACTGACCTCCCTGCTACTGACCTCTCTGCTACTGAGCTCCCTGCTACTGAGCTCCCTGCTACTGAGCTCCCTGCTACTGAGCTCTCTGCTACTGAGCTCTTTGCTACTGAGCGCCCTGCTACTTAGCGCCCTACTACGAAACGAAACCAGGAACTGAGTCATGATCCCCCAACACAAGTAAGGTTCGTGCACAAAAATTATCGCGCACACACATGCGCATCCACACACGCATTCACAGAGCCAGAATGGAACCCGCATGTGGTTTAGCATGTGAAGAAGCAAATGTTTGCAAGGAAACTAGTCCCAGAGCTGTGAGGTATGATCTATGAGGTGAGGCTAGAAGAGCTAAACCTGACGACACTAGAGGACAGATGGACCAGAGGAAACATAATTATGACGTACAAAATACTGATAGGGATTGACAGGGAGAGTGTGCTTGAGAGGCGGGTCTCAGGTACACGAGGGCTAAGCTGGAATTTAAAAGCACATATGATGTCATAGGACTGTTATGAAATACTTTTTTTAGACTTAGAGTGGTCAAAATTTTATTGGTAGACTCCATGCATAGGTTTAAAAATAGGTATGACAGGGCTCACGCGGCCAGGAGTGAAGCCAATAGCGGCCAGCAGAGAGGCAGGGACAAGAGCTATGAATCAACACCTGCAACCACAATTAGGTGAGTACACACACGAACAGGAAACTAGAGAAAGTACAATGGTTTGCAACAAGACTAGTCCCGGAGCTAAGGGGCATGTCCAACGAGGAAAGGTTAAGGGAAATCGAAATGATGACACTGGAGGACAGGAGAGATAGGGGGGATATGATAATGACATAAAATGCTGAGAGGAATCGACAAGGTGGATAGAGACGGGATGTTCCAGAGATGGGACACAGCAACAAGGGGCCACAGTTGGAAGTTGAAGACTCAGATAAATCACAGGGATGTTATTAAGTATTTCTTTAGTCACAGATTTGTCAGGAAGTGGAAAAGTCTGGGAAGTGATGTAGTGGAGGCAGGATCTATGCATAGCTTAAAGTATGATAAAGCTCATGGAGCAGGAAGAGTGACCGAGTAGCGGCCAGTGAAGAGGCGGAGCCATAAACTATGAATCGACCCCTGCAACCACAACTAGGTGAGTACACGTAGGTGAGTACACACACACACACACACAGACACATACACACACACACACGCATGCATATACAACAGGCCTAGTGTCTAATTGACATGTGCCTAGGACAAAATGGTAACTAACCTACAGAACTGCAACTGGTGATCCCCGTCAGTAAAGTCGACATATGTGACGGTGGGACGGACGTGCCGGCACCAGTCACACACCTTGCTCTTCTTGAAGGACGCTCGACGGCACTGCGTGAAGCACACCTCCGAGCAGAAGTGTCTGTCTCCTCCCGTCGTGGGCAGCTGGAAGGCGCTGCCGCCCCTCTGACCTCCGCTGGTGCACACACGCCCACACCATGAACACAGCACCAGCCCTGACCCGCCCACGCCGCCGCCCACCACCACGCCTCCGCTGTCTGCAATATACCATTGCATAGTTAATGAGCATGTTTGGAAGGATCACCAAAAGTCTGGGTGATAACAGACGAGGCCGTCATTAACGGCCGGAGGATCGAGCCAAAACAGCATTTAGGCTCGATGTTTCGTACTCTGTTCAGTGTAGCTACTTGGAACAGGGGAACAGGAAGGACAAATCACAAGGGCTTTCTGAAAAAGAAATGATGTTAAATGTTTATTTAAGTCACTGCTTAAATAAGAAATTCAGACATAGAAAACTATTCCACATGTACTTTCAGGGCTAACTAAAGTAACCCATCTGGCCAGTAGCCGACGTCGCAGCCAAACGGACGCGGACGCAGGTGCTGCATCTCAAGCTCACTGGGGTAAGGTAGGGCTACGAGATAATGCTATACGCTCTTAATGAAGTGTTGTCTATCTTGAATTACTTCATCACAGGTTTTCGGTGTTGATTGGTGCTGTTTTACTCCGAGTTCCAGGAAGAATGCTGTTGTGATCGTTCCGAAGAAAAGATTTGTTCGAATCATTAATCCGGTGGGTTAGTAATTCGGAATAACCAAATAAATCTACTGCCATCAGACTGTCTGTGTAATTTCCATGGAGGGCCTTTCATCCTCTTCCCCAGGACACGACCTCACTAGTTGAGTAACTCTCAGGTACCTATGTACTGCTAGGTGACAAGGGGCAGCAGGTGTAAGTGAACAGGCCTAACGTTTCCATTGGTTCCGGGATCGAACCCCTGTTCCTCGATATGTGAGACGAGGCCATTACCAACTGAACCATTGAGCCACTCTGTTGCGGTCTGGTAAGGACACATTTAAATCGGAAATACTAGACCAATGGTAAATATAATTTAACTGGTAAATATAATTTAACTAAGGAACTGCGGTCATGCATTACTCTGTCGCTCGGACTTATCACTGCCATTCTTATCTATGTATCATTAATTTATTTAAACACATATATCACCGTGTTACTCTCGAGAAATGAAATGAATAAGGTTTAGCATGATATTTTGGGAGAAAAGTGTCTGAGAGGCCGGGAAGATCACGCGAGGGTCAGAAATAATCACCAATATAGAGATCAAGTGGCGTGTTCTCCGGCCTCAAAGTCTGGAGAGGTGGCATGAATGAGTGTGTGGATGAGTGCATGAATGAGTGTGTCGATGAGTGCATGAATGAGTGTGTGGATGAGTGCATGAATGAGTGAGTGTATGAGTGCATGAATGAGTGTGTGGATGAATTCATGAATGAGTGTGTGGATGAATGCATGAATGTGTGGATGAGTGCATGAATGAGTGTGTGGATGAGTGCATGAATGAGTGTGTGGATGAGTGCATGAATGAGTGTGTGGATGAGTGTGTTATGAAAGTGTTTGCCCACAAAGACATTAGAGGTTTCTTCATTTTTTACTGGTGAGCAAGTGTACATATGAAGTACATTGCTGAAGCTTCGTCTGGGACTCGTAGATGGCAAACCACAATGCAAGAAAGGTCTTGTGTTTTTACTTGTTGAGTCTGTGTCCCCGTTAACTACAAATCAACCTTTCCTCTGCCTCGGTACACGTTAACTATTATTTAAAAGAGAGAGAACGGTTGTACAATTTCACAAAAAAACACGCCAGTGGAGACCAAAAATACTAGATACTAGAGGCGTTTACTTATTTCCACCACTCGTCCCACCTGGAGCGCATCACTGACATAGACACCTGATAGCACATTCGTCTAGATTTAATTAAACTCGTAAATTGTGGGTGAAGTACTGTGTAACGAGACAGTATGAAGCAGGAGCTAGGAAGAAATGTATACCACACCCTTTATGGGAGGTCCCTTGATGCCGGTGAAGGGCTCTTGATCCAGGGAACGTACGCGGTGCAGCGCTTCCTCGTGAATGTGATAATAATAATATTTATATTTATAAACACGCTGGATAACAGGTATATCTAGCTACTTCTACTTACACTTTAGGTCACACTACACTGGCATACACATGCATATATATACATACACACATCTAGGTTTTTCTTCTTTTTCTTAATAGCTCTTGTTCTTTTTATTTTCTCTATTGTCCATGGGGAAGTGGAAAAGAATCTTTCCTCCGTAAGCCATGCGTGTCGTATGAGGCGACTAAGATGCCGGGAGCAATGGGCTAGTAACCCCTTCTCCTGTACAAATCTACTAAAAACGAGAAGAAGAAAAACTTTATAAAATTGGGTTGTCTGAATGTGCGTGGATGTAGTGCGGATGATAAGAAAGAGATGATTGCCGATGTTATGAATGAAAAGAAGTTGGATGTCCTGGCCCTAAGCGAAACAAAGCTGAAGGGGGTAGGCGAGTTTCAGTGGGAAGAAATAAATGGGATTAAGTCAGGAGTATCTGAGAGAGTTAGAGCTAAGGAAGGGGTAGCAATAATGTTGAAGGATCAGTTATGGAAGGAAAAGAGGGAATATAAATGTGTAAATTCAAGGATTATGTGGATTAAAATAAGGGTCGGATGCGAAAAGTGGGTCATAATAAGCGTGTATGCACCTGGAGAAGAGAGGAGTGTAGAGAGAGAGAGAGATTTTGGGAGATGTTAAGCGAATGTATAGGAACTTTTGAACCAAATGAGAGAGTAATTGTGGTAGGGGACCTAAATGCTAAAGTGGGAGAAACATGCAGAGAGGGTGTAGTAGGTAAGTTTGGGGTGCCAGGTGTAAATGAAAATGGGAGCCTTTGATTGAACTTTGTATAGAAAGGGGTTTAGTTATAGGTAATACATATTTTAAGAAAAAGAGGATAAATAAGTATACAAGATATGATGTAGGGCGTAATGACAGTAGTTTGTTGGACTATGTATTGGTAGATAAAAGACTGTTAAGTAGACTTCAGGATGTACATGTTTATAGAGGGGCTACAGATATATCAGATCACTTTTTAGTTATAGCTACAGTGGGAGTAAAAGGTAGATGGGATACAAGGAAAATAGAATTAGTAAGTAAAAGAGAGGTGAAGGTTTATAAACTAAAAGAGGAGGCAGTTAGGGTAAGATATAAACAACTATTGGAGGATAGATGGGCTAGTGAGAGTGTAGGCAATGGGGTCGAAAATGTATGGGGTAGATTTAAAAATGTAGTGTTAGAGTGTTCAGCAGAAGTTTGTGGTTACAGGCGAGTGGGTGCGGGAGGGAAGAGGAGCGATTGGTGGAATGATGATGTAAAGAGAGTAGTAAGGGAGAAAAAGTTAGCATATGAGAGGTTTTTACAAAGTAGAAGTGATGCAAGGAGGGAAGAGTATATGGAGAGAAAAAGAGAGGTTAAAAGAGTGGTGAAGCAATGTAAAAAGAGGCAGATGAGAGAGTGGGTGAGATGTTATCAGCAAATTTTGTTGAAAATAAGAAAAAGTTTTGGAATGAGATTAATAAGTTGAGGAAGCCTAGAGAACAAATGGATTTGACAGTTAAAAATAGGAGAGGAGAGTTATTAAATGGAGAGTTAGAGGTATCGGGAAGATGGAGAGAATATTTTGAGGATTTGTTAAATGTTGATGAAGACAGGGAAGCTGTGATTTCGTGTGTAGGGCAAGGAGGAATAACATCTTGTAGGAGTGTGGAAGAGCCAGTTGTGGGTGTAGGGAAAGTTCGTGAGGCAGTGGGTAGAATGAAAGGGGGTAAGGCAGCTGGGATTGATGGGATAAAGATAGAAATGTTAAAAGCAGGTGGGGATATAATTTTGGAGTGGTTGGTGCTATTATTTAATAAATGTATGGAAGAGGGTAAGGTACCTAGGGAATGGCAGAGAGCGTGTATTGTTCCTTTGTATAAAGGCAAAGGGGACAAAAGAGAGTGCAAAATTATAGGGGAATAAGTCTGTTGAGTGTACCTGGTAAAGTGTATGGTAGAGTTATTATTGAAAGAATTAAGAGTAAAACAGAAAGCAGGATAGCAGATGAAGAAGGGGCTTTAGGAAAGGTAGGGGTGTGTAGACCAAGTGTTTACAGTGAAATATATAGGTGAACAGTATTTGGATAAGGGTAAAGATGTTTTTGTGGCATTTATGGATTTGGAAAAGGCGTATGATAGGGTAGATAGGGGGGCAATGTGGCAGATGTTGCAGGTGTATGGAATAGGAGGAAGGTTACTGAAAGCAGTGAAGAGTTTTTATGAGGATAGTGAGGCTCAGGTTAGAGTGTGTAGGAGGGAAGGGGACTATTTCCCAGTAAAAGTGGGCCTTAGACAAGGATGTGTGATGTCACCGTGGTTGTTCAATATATTTATAGATGGGGTTGTAAGAGAAGTGAATGCGAGGGTCTTGGCAAGAGGTGGGAGTTGTCACAGTTGCTTTTTGCTGATGACACTGTGCTTTTGGGAGATTCTGAAGAGAAGCTGCAGAGGTTGGTGGATGAATTTGGTAGGGTGTGTAAAAGAAGAAAATTGAAAGTGAATATAGGAAAGAGTAAGGTGATGAGGATAACAAAAAGAATAGGTGACGAAAGATTGGATATCAGATTGGAGGGAGAGAGTATGGAGGAGGTGAATGTATTCAGATATTTGGGAGTGAACATGTCGGCGGATGGGTCTATGAAGGATGAGGTGAATCATAGAATTGATGAGGGGAAAAGGGTGAGTGGAGCACTTCGGAGTCTGTGGAGACAAAGAACCTTGTCCATGGAAGTAAAGAGGGAATGTATGAGAGTATAGTTATACCAACGCTCTTATATGGGTGTGAAGCATGGGTGATGAATGTTGCAACGAGGAGAAGGCTGGAGGCAGTGGAGATGTCATGTCTGAGGTCAATGTGTGGTGTGAATATAATGCAGAGAATTCGGAGTTTGGAAATTAGGAGGAGGTGCGGGATTACCAAAACGATTGTCCAGAGAGCTGAGGAGGGGTTGTTGAGGTGGTTTGGACATGTAGAGAGAATGGAACGAGACAGAGTGACTCGAGTGTATAAATCTGTAGTGGAGGGAAGGCGGGGTAGGGGTCGGCCTAGGAAAGGTTGGAGGGAGGGGTAAAGGAAGTTTTGTGTGCGAGGGCTTGGACTTCCAGCAAGCATGTGTGAGCGTATTTGATAGGAGTGAATGGAGGCATATGGTTTTTAATACTTGACGTGCTGTTGGAGTGTGAGCAAAGTATCATTTATGAAGGGATTCAGGGAAACCGACAGGCCGGACTTGAGTTCTGGAGATGGGAAGTACAGTGTCTGCACTCTGAAGGAGGGGTGTTAATGTTGCAGTTTTATAACTGTAGTGTAAAGCACCCTTCTGGCAAGACAGTGATGGAGTGATTGATGATGAAAGTTTTTCTTTTTCGGGCCACCCTGCCTTGGTGGGAATCGGCCGATGTGTTAATAAAAAAAAAAAAAAAAAAAAATGTGTACAACACTTAATACTGCCCTCTGTCTCATACACTTCTAGTTATACTGCCTCGTGTTTCACTTCACGTTATAGTACCTTGTGTTTCACTACACGTAATACCTGGTGTCTACCTCAAGGGTATTCCGGGGATCAACTCCCCCGCGGCCCGGTCCACGACCAGGCCTCCCGGTGAATCAGGGCCTGATCAACCAGGCTGTTACTGGTGGCCGCACGTAGTCCAACGCACGAACCACAGCCCGGCTGATCCGGCACCGACTTTAAGTATCTGTCCAGCTTCCTCTTGCAGGCAGCCAGGGGCCTATTGGTAATTCCCTTTATGCATGGTGGGAGGCTGTTGAACTGTCTTGGACCCCGGACACTTATTGTGTTTTCTCTTAGTGTACCAACGGCGCCCCTACTTTTCAATGAGGGTATTTTGCACCGCCTGCCTAGTCTTTTACTTTAGTAGGGAATGATTTCTGTGTGCTTCCAAGCATTCCCAGTAGTTGAGGTGTTAGATGGAACTTATCTAGATCTACAATTTCACCTGCTTTGAACGGAGATGTTAATGTACGGCAGTAATCCAGCCTAGAGAGGACACGTGATTTGAAAACTATCATCATTGGCTTGGAATCTTTTGTTTTGAACGTTCTCATTATCCATCCTATCATTTTATTTGCAGTTGTAATTGTGGCACTGGTGTGATCCTTGAAAGTGAGATCCTCAGACATTACCACTCCCAGGTCTCTCACATTAATTTTTCGCTCTATTGTACGATCAGAGTTTGGAGTATATTCAGTTCTAATTATTATCTCCTCCAGTTTTCCATAACGGAATAGTTGGAATTTGTCTTCATTGAACATCATATTGTTTTCCGTTGCCCATTGGAAAACTTGGTTTATATTTTCTTGGAGGTTAACCGTGTCCTCAATAGATGACAGTCTCATGCAGATCTAGTATCGTCTGCAAAGGATGACACGGTGTTGTGGATTATATCTCTGTCTATGTCTGATATGAGGATGAGGAACAGGATGGGGGCGAGTACTGTGCCTTGTGGAACAGACCTTTTCACTATGGCAGCTTCCGATTTAACTCTCTTGACCACTACTCTTTATGTTCGAGTAGTTAGAAAATTGAAGATCCATCTCCCCACTTTGCCAGTTATTCCTTTAGCACGTAATTTGTGCGCTATTACACCATGATCGCACTTGTCAAAGGCTTTTGCAAAGTCTGTGTATATCACATCTACATTCTGATTTTCTTCAAGTGCATCCAAGATCATATCATAGTGATCCAGTAGTTGCGAGAGGCAAGAGCGACCTGCTCTGAACCCATGTTGCCCTGGATTGTGCAGTTTTTGAGAATCCAAGTGGTTTTGCAATCGTGCTTCTTAGCACTCTTTCAAAGATTTTTATGATGTGGGACGTTAGAGCTATTGGTCTATAGTTCTTATCTAATGCTTTGCTGCCACCTTCATGGAGTGGGGCTATATCCGTTGTTTTAAGTGATTGGAATTTCACCCATGTCTAAGCTCCTTCTCCATAGTATACTTAGGGCACGCGAAAGGGATTTCTTGCAGTTCTTAATGAACACTGAGTTCCACGAGACTGTGCCTGGGGCTGAGTGCATGGGCATGTTGTCAATGGCTTTTTCAAAGCCTAGTGGAATTAGGGTAATGTCGGAAATCTGGCATACATTGATGGAGTTTTGAGGATCATTCATGAAAAAATCATTTGGAATCTCTATCTTCAGACTGATTAGTGACTTGCTAAACACTGAGTCGTATTGGGATTTCAGTATCTCACTTATTTCTTTGTTGTCATCTGTGTAAGTCCCATCTTGTCTGAGCAAGGACCCGATACCAGATGTGGTATTTGCCTTGTTTTTGGCATATGAAAAGAAATATTTCGAATTTCTTTCAATTTCACTAATCGCTTTTAGCTCCTCCTGTCTCTCCTGGGTCCTGTATGAGTCCTTTAACTTAAGTTCGATACTTTCCACTTCCCTGGTCAGCGCTTCCTTCTGTGTATCAGATAATCTAGTGTCCTTGAGGAGCTCAGTGATTCTTCGTTTACTTCTTCTCTTCTTCTTTCTTAGAGGAATATGCCTGGAACATACTTCAGTTGCCAGGAAGTTGATCCTTTCAAGGCACTGGTTTGAATCCATGTTAATTAAGATATCTTCCCAACATGTTTCATTTAAGACATGGTTCACCTGGTCCCAGTTGATGTTCTTGTTGTTGAAGTTCTATTTCGTGAAGACACCTTCACAGCTATGTGCATTTTGTTGATCAGGACGCCTGTGCATGTAAGTCTGAACTTCGATTAGATTGTGATCGGAATTAGTTGTTTTTGATATTGTTATGTCTCTTACCAGGTCCTCATTATTTGTGATGATAAGGTCAAGTGTGTTTCCCGGTCTTGTTGGCTCCACTATCTGCTGACTTAGGGTGTGTTTATCGCAGAGATTTAGTAGCTCATGTGTGTGTGACCTTTTATCTGCGCTGCCTCCAGGAATTGTTTCTGCTATAACATTATTTGCTACATTCTTCCATTTTGTTTGTCTTAGATTGAAATCACCAAGCAGTAAGATGTTTGGGGATGGAGCTGGAAGGCTTTCCAGACAGTAATCAATTTTCAGTAGCTGTTCCTTGAACTGTTGGGAGGTTGCATCTGGTGGCTTATATACAACCACGTTGACTAGGTTTTGGTTCTCGATCTTTACTGTTAAAACTTCAACTACATCATTTGTGGTGTTCAGCATCTCTGTGCAGATGATCGACTCTGACATACGGCCAACCTCCCCTTGTTGCCTGTTCTTTCTGTCGCATCTAAAAAGGTTGCACCCATTTATCCATATTTCGTTGTCAAAGTGATCTTTTGTGTGGGTCTCTGTGAAGGCTGCAAACATCGCATTTGACTCCTCTAGAAGTCCACTGATAAAAGGTATTTTGTTGTTGGTGGATGGCTTAAGGCCCTGTATATTAGTAAATATAAACGAGATCGTATTCTGTGTTTGTTGGGGGGATTTTGTTATTGGCATCAGCAATGGTTCTGGAGGGCCATGGGGGGCCACTGGCTGTGCCTCCAGTCCAACAAGGATCCAAGGTGGTGGACTATTTTTGTTATTTCCTTCCATTTTCTTTCTTCGTTTCCTGCCACTAAAAATCGCTTTGGAGTGGGGTTGTCAACACTACTATTGTTTGTCTTATGATGTCTGTACCTCCTGGTCCCTTTTAGATGACATGCAGGACAGTTGGTGCTGTAGCACTGTTTTTGGAGGACTGAAGAGTGGCACATTTCTGGGTGAAAGAATTTGCAGGAGGGAGAACGACACACTCCTTTAGACAGGAGGTCACGACTTTTTTGGGATGCTCAGAGTTGCATGTTCCATTTGTTTTTCCTGATATTCCATGCTTACAGATGCCCTAAATATAGAATTTGCACAATTTTGCTTTTGGTTGGGTAAAATTTTTGGTAGGTGTGTTCTCAATTTGTGCAGTTTCTAGGACTGCACTATAATCCTCAGTAGCCAAGCTGGGGCCAGCCCCTCCTGCTTCCAGGGAACTAGCACTTTCCTTAGAAGAAGAAGACTCCTCCACTACATCTGTAATGTGGGCTATGGTCTTTTGCAGTGATGGTGGTATATTTAAAGTTTTAGTGGTGACTGTGGTAGAGTCCCTAGCAGAGTCTGGATTGATACTAAGGCTGGGGGCTGAGTTTGAGTCAGCACTGGGGCTGGGGGCTGAGCCTGGGCCAGTACCAGCGCTGTGGGCAGTCGCGCTAGGACTGGGGGATGGGTCTGGGTTAGCACTATGTGGGGGGGTTGGGTTAACTGACGTTTTTGTTTCCTCTGTTTTTTTCAGTGGGTGACTATATAGTTTCGAGTCATCTGTTGTGGTATAGGCATTCTGCATTTTTGGGTTCACTCCTCCTGTCTCTTCCTCCCATGCTTTATATATCTTTGGTAGACTGTCCAAGAGTTCATCTTTATTTTCTTGCTTATTTTTTTATTAGTTATTACCCTCCTTAGTACCTTTCTGATACCTGCCCAAAGTTCTATATCTTTGTTGCACAACCAGAAGCACCTTGCTAGTTCGATGCCATTTTTTGAGGCAGTGTTTATTCTTGCACAAGAGATATGATGTTTGGAAAAACACAGGTTACATGTGATCCACGATTTCCTTCCAATGATTATTTACATGTCCCACAGGTACTGACATCCTGCCCGTATCCTACTTCACTCTGTATGCCACGAAAAAAAAAAAACTGATTTCCACTTTACATTTCTGCTCTGCACTGGTGACAGTAATATGTGAGATGTATTTATAGAAACCGAGGCTTGCGGCCTGTGGGTAGTGGGTGAATTTTGGGGGGTAGGGGGATGACTATATTATGGCTGTTGGTAGCTTGTGGTGGGTAGGGGTCGTGGGGGTCGGAGAAAGATCACGTGAGATCCTTTTTTCTCCCAGGGATGGACATGTTATATATTTCCCCTGCTTTTAATTTTGTTTTGTTTACTGTATAATTCTTTCCAGATTCATTCCTCACTGATCCCTCATATATATTATTTAATAAACTGATCTTACTGACTTCCTCACACTGATCTATGCTTACTTTTACACCCGAACAATTTCTTGTATTGGCACCATAAAAAGTAAAACAACCATTATGGGAACACTGGATTGGCACTGCAATTTCACTATACTATCACTGTAATATCCTATTATTAAAATCCCAGTTTTTCGTGTTTCACTTTACGTTATACTAATTTGTTTCTCATACACTATTTGGTGTACTATTCAGTTTATAAGAAGCAGTTATATTTCTTCAGAATTTTACCTTCATTCATATCGAGCTGCGTCTGCCGCTTTTTTGCTTACATTATCTTACCTAAGAATCTTGAAGCTTTCTGGTGCCCGCAGACTGCATCTTTTGTGCCCGCAGACTACATCTTTCATGTCTGCGAACTTACGTCGCTATGTATTTCCCATTCAAATTAGATTATATAATTTGCATACAAAAAGCCCAAAATTATCCCATGTAGAACACTTGTCATGGCGGCGTGAAAAAGATCGCAGAAACCATTATTGATACTTTTCAAGATATTTTGTTGGTCACTAAACTATAGTGTCTCCCAACACTGGAATGAATCCATTGTTGAGGAACCATTAACTGGCTAATCATCCTCTGGCGTAACAGAGCCACGTTTTCATTCCACTTATAGTGCTTAAGGGTGAACCCTGAGGTGACAACCTCACGAGTGTTCTAAGATGCTGATACACTCACCGCTACCCAAAATATCGTAATATATTACGCCTATAAAGGTCAATCAATGTATGTTATGGTCTACCGCTGTGCTCAGTGAGAACGCATCACGAGAGAACCCTCTGATTGACTTTAACAACACATTTAAACCTTTGATTTCACGCTGCATTTGCAATTTATAGCCGGAAAGTCATTAAAAGATGAAAACAAAAAACTTTTGGATGTGCTTCATTAAATGACGCCTCTACATAGCGAGAAAACATATGAGGAATAATAACGAAAGACGAAAAAGGAATTAATTTTGTTTTGTGTTCTAAACGAATTAAGTTTAAGAAATTAAAGTGTAATTATCCACTTGCATGCCTACAACACACACGACTTTCAACTGATTTTTTGTATGATTTTTTTTACGTTATTAATTCATGACTTCAGGCCTCTGTAGGGAAGACTCGCCGAAGCTGGTGTAATATTTTACATGTGACACACTACTTGAGTATCTTTTACAGGTACTATATGAATATGTGTATGGGTTCTCATACACGTATTCGCGGGTGTCTATGAATATATTTGCGGGTGTACACGCGTCTAAGTTTGCGTATATATGTGTAAAGGTGTACTGAATGCATGCATCTGTTTGTGCCTACCCTAAATGAAAAAAAAAAACCGAGTGACACCATGTACTCAAATCATGGACTCCAGTGTTAACCGTCCTGACACCATGGACTCTTGTTTTAGCCGTCCTGACACGATGGACTCAAGCCAACACACCATTACTCATGTGGGAGCTGTGATAAAGTACTCAAGCCTTCTCAAGCGTACTCAGTTGTACTCAGCAGCTGGGAATAGTCGGGCTACTGACCTCGCTGGTAGGGGAGCCAAACTGTCTCTCGTCAAAGCTCTGATGTTTACAGCTAGCGACGGCCAAGCTAAAACAGGGCGCGATTCACCCCAGTGTTTACCAGACGCTGTTATACAGGTGGGTTGCCTCGATTTAACCAGGGATCACACACACGCACTCACACACACACACACACACACACACACACACACACACACAACAGGAGCTATGTCTCGACCCCTGCAACCACAACTAGGTGAGTACACACATACACACACACAGCTTACACGCCCCGGTGGCCTGGTGGTAAAGCTCTCGCTTCACGCACGGAGGGCCCGGGTTCTATTCCCGGCGGGGCGGAACATTTCGAAGTGTCCTAGTGTCTAATCGACATGTGCCTAGGACAAAATGGTAACTAACAGCTGTTAGGAAGTATTTCTTCAGTCATAGAGTTGTCAGGAAGTGGAATAGACTAGAAAGTGACGTAGTGGAGGCAGGAACCACACATAGTTTTAAGACGAGGTTTGATAAAGCTCATGGAGCAGGGAGAGAGAGGACCTAGTAGCAATCAGTGAAGAGGCGGGGCCAGGAGCTATGAATCGACCCCTGCAACCACAACTAGGTGAGTACACACACACACACACACACACACACACACACACGTATGATGATGCGAAGTTGATGAGAAAAATTCAATCGGACGAGGACCAGGCAGAACTACAGAGGGATCTGGACAGGCTGCAAGCCTGGTCCAGTGATTGGCTCCTGGAGTTCAACCTCACCAAGTGCAAAGTCATGAAGATTGAGGAAGGGCAAAAGAAGACCGTAGACGGAGTACAGTCTAGGGGGCCAGAGACTACAAACCTCACTCAAGGAAAAAGATCTTGGGGTGAGTATAACACCAGGCACATCTCCTGAGGCGCACATCAACCAAATCACTGCTGCAGCATACGGGCGCCTGGCAAACCTAAGAACAGCATTCCGACATCTTAATAAAGAATCGATCAGGACCCTGTACACTGTGTACGTTAGGCCCATATTGGAGTATGCAGCACCAGTTTGGAACCCACACGTAAAGAAACTAGCACGTAAAGAAACTAGATAAAGTGCAAAGGTTTGCAACAAGACTAGTCCCGGAGCTAAGGGGTATGTTCTACGAGGAGAGGTTAAGGGAAATCGACCTGACGACACTGGAGGACAGGAGAGATAAGGGGGACATGATAACGACATATAAAATACTGAGAGGAATTGGCAAGGTGGACAGGGACAGAATGTTCCAGAGATGGGACACAACAACAAGGGGACACAGTTGGAAGTTGAAGAGTCAGATGAATCACAGGGATGTTAGGAAGTATTTCTTCAGTCACAGAGTGGTCAGGAAGTGGAATAGTTTGGGAAGTGATGTAGTGGAGGCAGGTTCCATTCATAGCTTTAAAGAGGTATGATAAAGCTCATGGCGCAGGGAGAGTGACCCAGTAGCACCCAGTGAAGAGGCGGGGCCAGGAGCTATGAAACGACCCCTGCAACCACAACTAGGTGAGTACACGTACGTGGTTGACCGGTATCACCAAGGTGTTCAGTAGTGCACTCGAATAATTCTATTTTTCCATGTATAGTTCCCCATTGTGTGACTGACGTGATGACGCCGAGGACGCTGCAGACTAACTAAAGAAACCCGAGAGGATTTTCATATCTACTAATGGAGGCGAAAACTGAGGGGAAAAATGATTAAAGATCTATTTAGTTGGCTGTCTGCCAGGCTGGCTTACTCGCAAGGAAGGCTGGTTGGATTGTTGGCTTGGTAGCTATCTGGCCGGCTAAGTGGCTGGATGGCTGGCTTATTGAATGACTGGCTGACTAACTAGCTGAGTGACTAAATGGCTTTCTTTCTTGTGTTTACTATTTTCGAGTTGTGGTTGACGCAGCTGGAGGCGAGAGTGGAGCTGTCACTTCTAAAGTCATCTACATGTGCCTTTGTTGACGTCCATCACGCTACGGTCATGTCCTTCACCAGCCCTCATGCTGCTAAAGGGCTCCTGGTCCAAGGAATTGTGGCTTCCCCTCCCTTACTCCTAGATCGAAACAAATTAACACTAATTTCCCAGGCGCTGTATGACTCCCACGGATTTAATAACACAGTCATGACCTTGCCACGAAGTCGCTTTCTGGAGCATACGACGGGAGTGCGAGGGACTCTCGGTCTCTAGGTCAACATATCAGTCCGACGGTACTCCTTGATTGAGTTCTACATCCACTGTATTGTTGACTTGCAGTGTGTATAGACATGAGTGGAATGGGGTATTAGACTGTGTTAGCTCATCGCCTGAGTGACTGGTGTGTTCCCAGTCTCAAACTTGGCTTAACTGTACAAAATTTATTGACTGTTCCTTTTATATGAAAATAGCTTTTAATACTTATGTTCTTGGTATTCGCGGTGTCCCGTCTTTACGCTTGTTCATATCTGTACCTAAATTTTATTCCCCAGGATACCACACACAATAGACGACTAACACCCCTGTACTTATTTACTGTTTAACGTTGTTATTGCTTGTTGTTGTTGTTGTTGTTCTGTGTATATGTCCAGAGGAAGGAGTAGCTCGTGATGGAATACTTATTAAGGAGCCGGGTGATACAATGGACTTGTCACTGTCTTCCTAATATCTTCTCCGGAGATATTAGGATCGCAATCATGAGCCTCACAAGGTGACATGAGATTAAATGATTGCTAACATTGCTCTCGTCTTGTGGTGTGTATGTGTGAGGACACACACAATATGTATATATATATATATATATATATATATATATATATATATATATATATATATATATATATATATATATATATATATGAAAAGAAAGAGGCTAGCCTCAATGATTGATCATTAAATCCTTAAGATACTTTCCTAGAGCTGATAACCTCATTCACCTTCCCCATCAATATAAAAACGGGAGAGGCAGAACCCCCACTCACTCCACTGACAGCGAAAAAATCAGAGTCCAGGTGAGCAAGAAAATTGAAGAGGGCAACACAGTGGGGGCAATCAAGATTATCACCAGTGAAAATACAGTTGCCCCCAGGGATGCTGACACTGCTGAAGCACTTAGAGGAAAGCACCCTGCCAGGGAAACCAGGGGCACCAACAGTTCCAATACCTCTGTCCCCACTGTGGAACCATTGATTGTGCAAGACTCGGACATTTACAAAGCAATTATGTCGTTCCTGTCTGGCCCTGCTGAGGGTTACACTGGAATAAGGCCACATCATTTAAAGGAAATGGTTAATCCAGTTATTAGGGAGATTGCAGAGACACTGCTTTCAGAGATCACAAGGTTCATGAACAGTTCCTTGGCTGGTCTGATTCCTGACGAAATTAAATCTTTCTTTTTTGGTGCATCAGTTTGTGCCCTTAAAAAGAAGGATGGAGGAATTAGGCCAATTGCAGTGGGCAACACTTTTCGCCGCCTTGTTTCCAAAGCTGCTGTCAGAAGTATTCGTGCAGAGGCGGCCATCATGCTTCAACCACACCAGCTTGGCGTTGGGGTCTCTCAAGGAAGTGAAGCAGCGGTTCATGCAACAAGGGCGTATATCAACAACCTGTCTGAGGACAATGCAATGGTAAAATTAGATTTCAAGAATGCATTTGATCTCCTGAAAAGAGACGTGGTATTAGCAGCGGTACAAGAACATTTCCCTGGTCTCTTCCCTTTTGTTTCAGCTGCATATAGCAAGGAATCAATGCTCCTGTTTGGAGAGCATGAAATCACATCATCAGAGGGTGTCCAGCAAGGGGGATCCTCTTGCACCATTTCTCTTCTGTATAGCAGTTAGGAAAATCACAGTGAGACTGACCAGTGAGCTAAACATCTGGTTCCTGGATGATGGCACACTAGCAGGTACTAAGGACTCCCTTCTAGATGATCTTACACAGGTGATGACACGGGGACAGGAAATGGGTCTCATCCTGAATCCATCCAAATGTGGAATCATCTCAGTCAGTCAACAAGTGATAGATGCAGTGATATCAAAACTACCAGGAGCAACAGTCATTGCCCCCACAAATAGCATCTTGCTTGGAATACCTCTGGGAAGCAATGCCATTGACACAATTCTCAGGAAGAAACTGGAAGAGTTGAGGAGAATGGAACAACGAATAGGCAATCTTGACACCCACGATGCCTTGTACCTTCTCACAAAGTGCTTGAGTCTGCCCAGGTTGACATATTTCCTAAGATGTGCTCCTTCATATGATAACCCTATACTGCACGAATATGACAGTATCCTGAGGCAGATTTTTACTAAAGTACTTAACCTTAATTTAGAAGATGGGCAGTGGGACCAAGCTACACTCCCAGTCAGACTAGGAGGCATTGGTGTCCGCAATTCATCACAGATTACGCTACCTGCTTTTCTGTCCTCATGTGTTGCATCCAGAGGGCTTGTAGCAGCGATTCTCCCTGAACATCTTAGGGACACGATTGGAGTCCAGGACCAAAAGTTAATTGACGGAGCCAGGATCTGGGATAATCTAACGGGCTCTGAAATCAGACCTGCTTCCCCCAACAACTACAAACAGTCGCACTGGGATGGCCCAGTAGTGGATAATATAGTATGAACAATGCTTCAGAGTGTGTCAGGAAAGGATAGAGCCCGCCTCCTGGCTGTGAGAGCTCCTCATGCAGGGGACTTTCTGTTGGCTGTTCCCAACTCCACCCTTGGCACACGCCTCGACTCACAGACCATCCACATTGGTGTTGCCTTTCGACTTGCCGCCCTATTCTCGCCGAACACAGGTGTATTTGTGGTAGTAAAGCAGCAGACCGATTCGGGTACCATGGTCTTGTGTGCCGTAAATCCGAGGGGAAGATTGCAAGACTTGAGGAGGTTAATAACATCATCAAGAAGAGACTCACAACAGCCGAGTGCCTAGCAGTAAGGGAGCCACCCCAACTATGCAGATCTGATGGCAGCCAAAAGCGTCCAGATGGTATTACCTATCAAGCCTGGACAGACGGCAAGCAGGTGGTGTTGGACTATACATGTGCATCTACCTTGGCTAATACCTATCTCTAATACACCAGGGAAGAAGGAGGGGCAGCTGCCACCTTCAGGGAGTCCCAAAAGTCTAGAAAATACGGAGAACTTGCCCATCATTATATGTTGTTCCCATAGGCTCGGAGACCCTTGGCTCATGGGGAAAGAGTGCATCTAAGTTCATCAAGAAGCTGGGCAAAAGACTCATCAGGGTAACTAGGAATCCCAGGGCAACTAATTTTCTATTCCAGTGACTCAGCGCTGCTGTACAGAGGGGTAATGCCTGCTGTATTTTGGGAATACACCCCAACTCTGAGGAGCTGGATGAGATTTTCGCATTATAATCAGTAACAAATACGTAACAATATGTACTAAACATGTATCTCTTACACCTCATGTACTGTATATGCCATTTTTATATCAACAATGTATCTTTATATCTTTCGTATATACATATGTAATATATATATATATATATATATATATATATATATATATATATATATATATATATATATATATATATATATATTTTTAAATATGCAAGAAAACCACTATGAAAAAATAGAAGATTTCCAAGCGCTTTCGTGACTACTCACATTATCAAGGAACTATAACAGGAAACATGACAAGAAGGGCTTATATAAGGGGCGAGACTACACCTCACAGTCACATCACACTAACAAAGACTACACCTCACAGTAGCGTAACATCTCACGACTCTGTGAAGAGGAACATAAGAAAGGACCTGAAACTCTTCCCAAGAATTAAGATTAGTCCAATTTTTTATTAAATTCTTCCCAAATTTTATTAATTATAAATGAATCCAATTTATATAAACCAAAAGAAAGATTCATATTATTTTCAAAACTGCTTTTAATGAAACATGATTCTATTATATTTCTCTCAACCATGGACTTGCTTGATACAACCTTCTCAGCATTTTGAAAATCAATTGGATGGTTAAAGTCTCTCACATGAATAAATAGAGCATTAGAATCTTGTCCAGTTCTAATGCTATATTTATGTTGTTTTAATCTTAGTTCAAGACTTTTACCAGTTTGACCATAATAAACTTTATCGCATATTTTACAGGGAATCTTATAGACACATCCGTCAGCATTTTGGGGGGAATTTTTTATCAAAAGTCTTTTTACTGTATCAAGATTTTTAAATACAACTTTGATATTAAAATTCTTAAGAAATGGAGGTATATCAACCAAGTTTTCATGGTAAGGGAGAACCAACATATTTTTTGTTGAATAAGGTTGGTTGTCCCTTTTTGGATTGTAAAAAGTATTCCTAGCTATTTGTTAGTGTGATGTGACTGTGAGGTGTAGTCTCGCCCCTTATATAAGCCCTTCTTGTCATGTTTCCTGTTATAGTTCCTTGATAATGTGAGTAGTCACGAAAGCGCTTGGAATTCTTCTATTTTTTCATAGTGGTTTTCTTGCATATTTTGATATCACCTGTTTACTGTGATCTTTTTTCAAAAAAAATATATATATATATATATATATATATATATATATATATATATATATATTATTGTAACCACGAACGAGTGGTATTGATCAATAACAACACTGCCCTAGCCAGGGTTCGAACCCATGTTGTACTGGCCCGTCATTGTGAGCGAGAACTACATGACGTCTTCATATATATATATATATATATATATATATATATATATATATATATATATATATATATATATATATAGGATGGGGTCCGTAAATTGTGGGACCCATTGCCTCGGAGAAGTGGATATATATATATATACATGTATATATATATATATATATATATATATATATATATATATATATATATATATATATATACACACGTAATTAATCGACCAAAGTAGGAGTTAATGTGGTGTGATTCACCTGAGTGAATGTTTACCTCTCATATCAACACACACGCATCATCTTCGCTCATATTAAACCTAATTATTCTCGCTGGCTAGAGTAAAACTCATGAGTATATTTGGGGACAAGTCATAAGTCCTGAGATTGGAGTGACGCTAAATGATATATTAAGAACATCAAGGGAGACGTCTGTGATCACCAGGCAAAAACAGTGTCCATTTAACTTATGGTCCGTGACCTAAACGTGTTGATGGAATTTATTTATACCGACAACGTCTTGGCAGGAGAAGGATATTGATGTTAGAACTCCAGAGAATCTTCATAATATTGGTCAAGTTACTATAACCTGTCGTTCTGTCTTTGTTAAGTTTCTATAACCTGTCGTTCTGTCTTTGTTACGTTACTATAACCTGTCGTTCTGTCTTTGTTAAGTTTCTATAACCTGTCGTTCTGTCTTTCTTTGTTAAGTTGCTATAACCTGTCGTTCTATCTTTGTTAAGTTACTATAACTTGACGTTCAATCTTTGTTAAGTTACTATAACCTGTCGTTCTATCTTTGTTAAGTTACTATAACCTGTCGTTCTGTCTTTGTTAAGTTTCTATAACCTGCCGTTCTGTCTTTGTTAAGTTACTATAATCTGTCGTTCTAGCTTTGTTAAGCTGCTATAACCTGTCGTTCTAGCTTTGTTAAGTTACTATAACCTGTCGTTCTGTCTTTCTTTGTTAAGTTACTATAACCTGTCGTTCTGTCTTTCTTTGTTAAGTTACTATAACCTGTCGTTCTATCTTTGTTAAGTTACTATAACCTGTCGTTCTATCTTTGTTAAGTTACTATAACCTGTCGTTCTGTCTTTGTTAAGTTTCTATAACCTGCCGTTCTGTCTTTGTTAAGTTACTATAATCTGTCGTTCTAGCTTTGTTAAGTTACTATAACCTGTCGTTCTAGCTTTGTTAAGTTACTATAACCTGTCGTTCTAGCTTTTTTAAGTTACTATAACCTGTCGTTCTGTCTTTCCTTGTAAGTTACTATAGCCTGTCGTTCTCTCTTTGCTAAGTTACTATAGCTTGTCGTTCTATCTTTGTTAAGTTACTATAACCTGTCGTTCTATCTTTGTTAAGTTACTATAACCTGTCGTTCTTTGTTAAGTTACTATAACCTCTCGTTCTATCTTTGTTAAGTTACTATAACCTGTCGTTCTATCTTTGTTAAGTTACTATAACCTGTCGTTCTTTGTTAAGTTACTATAACCTGTCGTTCTATCTTTGTTAAGTTACTATAACCTGTCGTTCTATCTTTGTTAAGTTACTATAGCCTGTCGTTCTATCTTTGTTAAGTTACTATAATCTGTCGTTCTATTTTTGTTAAGTTACTATAACCTGTCATTCTATATTTGTTAAGTTACAATAACTTGTCGTTCTATCTTTGTTAAGTTACTATAACCTGTCGTTCTGTCTTTGTTAAGTTACTATAACTTGACGTTCTATCTTTTTTAAATTACTATCACCTGTCGTTCTATCTTTGTTAAATTATTATAACCTGTCGTTTATCTTTGTTAAGTTACTATAACCTGCCGTTCTATCTCTGTTAAGTTACTATAACCTGTCGTTCTAGCTTTGTTAAGTTACTATAACCTGTCGTTCTAGCTTTGATAAGTTACTATAACCTGTCGTTCTATCTTTGCTAAGTTACTATAACCTGTCGTTCTATCTTTGTTAAGTTACTATAACATATCGTTCTAGCTTTGTTAAGTTACTATAAACTGTCGTTCTAGCTTTGTTAAGTTACTATAACCTGTCGTTCTAGCTTTGTTAAATTACTTTAACCTGTCGTTCTGTCTTTCTTTGTTAAGTTACTATAGACTGTTATTCTATCTTTGTTAAGTTACTATAGCCTGTCGTTCTATCTTTGTTAAGTTATTGTAGCCTGTCGTTCTATCTTTGTTAAGTTACTATAGCCTGTCGGTCTATCTTTGTTAAGTTAATATAGCCTGTCGTTCTATTTTGTTAAGTTACTATAACATGTCGTTCTGTCTTTGTTAAGTTACTATAACCTGTCGTTCCGTCTATCTTTGTTAAGTTACTATATCCTGTCGTTCTATATTTGTTAAGTTACTATATCCTGTCGTTCTATATTTGTTAAGTTACTATATCCTGTCGTTCTATATTTGTTAAGTTACTATAGCCTGTCGTTCTAGCTTTGTTAAGTTACTATAGCCTGTCGTTCTAGCTTTGTTAAGTTACTATAACCTGTCGTTCTAGCTTTGTTAAGTTACTATAACCTGTCGTTCAAGCTTTGTTAAGTTACTATAGCCTGTCGTTCTAGCTTTGTTAAGTTACTATAGCCTGTCGTTCCGTCTATCTTTGCTAAGTTACTATAGCCTGTCGTTCCGTCTATCTTTGTTAAGTTACTATAACCTGTCGTTCTATATTTGTTAAGTTACTATATCATGTCGTTCTATCTTTGTTAAGTTACTATTGCCTGTCGTTCTAGCTTTGTTAAGTTACTATAACCTGTCGTTCCGTCTATCTTTGTTAAGTTACTATATCCTGTCGTTCTAGCTATGTTAAGTTACTATAGCCTGTCGTTCTATCTTTGTTAAGTTACTATAACCTGTCGTTCTGTCTTTCTTTCTGAAAGTGAATCACTTTACGCTCGAAATATATTTTCTGTTTGGTATTATTTATTTGATTATCATAATTATCAAAATAAACCCGTGTGGGTCCTGCAGCGCAGGGTTATTAATTTAAGACACGGTCGCCTTAACTATTATAACTCACCCCATGTTCTCTCCCATAAGAAGTGGTACACTGGAATATCTGTCAGCTTGTACGGGCACGGGTTAATTGCAGTTTGGTAATGTGATTAACATCACCTTAAGAAGTGGGTGGATGTAGTAATGGATGTGGATATACCTGCGGATTTAAATAGAGGGTTATGGATAAATATATCAGTGGATTTTAAGCATGTATATATAAGTGTTATTTGATGTAAACTCACATGATACACATAATAAGTAAAATGCTATATCATTACACGATAATCCTGTAATGATCACATGATAGACGGTTGTACATTGCTGAAAGCTCCATGCTTTTTCTCACAGGTGTATTGTGCCTGAAGGACAGTGATTCTCAGCATCTCGACATTGTCTTCCGCCTGAATGACCAAATTAGCGTTGCTCCACAAGGAGCGCGTGTGGTGCTGGGGTTGCGGAGTCTACAAGCGTACTTGTGTTCTTGAATTCTCCTGTGGATGTCACTTTAACCTCTCATCCAGTCATTGTTTACACCGTCTACAGTGGATTGTGTAGCTTCCTCTTTGCTTTCGTGTCAGACTTTTCTATAGTAGGTCTAGTGAGGGTATAGAATGATTTTGAAGACCTTTTCATTATCCTCTCCACTGCGATCCGGTCACTTTATGAGGACGACGTCCTCGTAAAGAGACTTGCGCTATAGAACTTACCGAGTACACTGTACTCTCCAGAAAGTTACCCTCGAGGAAGAAAAGAATTATTAATTCCTTTCCCAAGTTCACCCGATAAGGAAACCAACTCAACTTCAATATGTACTGGAAGCGAACACAAATAAATTCTTAGCATTTCCTATTTACACCAAAACAAGAATATAATAGTGTTTATTGGCGTCTTCCTGAGGGCATAAAGAATATACAGCAGTGAATTTCTATGAGAAGAAAGTCACCGCATCGCCGAAATTCCCTCTACACTGAAAATTCCCCAAACACCTCAAGCAGGAACATACACGAGAAGATCAGTAAATCCCTGCCAACGTGAGACAACACTAAAACCTGCAGATGGATCGTCTTACCAACAAGTCACACTACCACCGCCACCCAGGAACTTAAGAGAAGCAAGACAGGTGTTGTTTACCTCACCCCATAAAAAAACAAGGATTCGTGACCTTGCTACAACCACTAAATACAATCACTGTGACCGTGGAAATAAGTCACTTTCTCTGACTTTTTTTTGGTTACCCTAGGTAATTTACACATATGTACCTAAATGAACTAACTTACGCTGGAAACACTACACACTATGACCTCATTTGACCCACTACACACTATCACTATGACCTCATTGGACCCACTACACACAACATTCGGAATCGCGTGATACACAAGATTTTAGAATCACAAGCACACATTCGGAATCCAAAAACATTAGCAACGTATGAGGCAATCATTGTAAACAAACTGCTTACATCACCTTGTGGAACACTACTCGGCTCCTCAGTAAAAATAAAACGACAGACGAAAGATATCTATACAAACATCTCTTAAACAAAGATCAAACAACACTGAACACATTCGAGGTGTCACAAACAATACTGAACACATTCAGTGTGTCAGAGAGTAAACAACAATGAATACAATCAAGGTGTCAGAGACCAAACAACAATAAACACAATTAAGGTGCCAGAGACCAAACAATACTGAACACAATCAAGGTGTCAGTTAACACAACACCATCATCTGAGAAACTTTAACCTAAGATATATAAGATGCAGTTGTACGTTCCTTTGCACAACTTAAGACGTCTTACTTTTCTATAAAAACGTTGACCAGTACTACTTCGAGTTACGAAGACTTATGTAATACTGTTTTAAGTACTATCTGCTAATTCTATTACCACCACTTCTACTACTTACGCTGTTTACCACTACGACTGTTGCTATCTCTGTTGTGCATATTGCTAAATTTTCCAAATATTTGTAAACTAGACAACACATTCATCCCCGGTATTCTCCACTTTCTTGATTTAAAATGCCGTTCTAGTTTACAACACAGCTCCGAACCCTTACCCCTTCATCCACTAAAATGTCATAAAGTATGATCTTGCTGCTATAATTACTCGACTGCAATCTCTGGCAAAGTAAGGTTCATCTTAAGGGGAAAAATGTGTAGCGGGCAGTGTCGGAGCAGCCAGGAATCCGACACTCCCTGAGTCTTGGCTCTCCTCCCAACCTAATATTAATAAGCTATGTGGTTATTTATATGTATTTCTATAGACTTTTGGAGATATAGTTTGCTAGGAGCCAAACATGGAGAGTGTGGGTGGATTTTACTTAGGTACTGAGTGTATAGGTCCCAAGTGCATATGTGTGTGTTATTTACGGGAGTGTGTGTGTTATTTGTGGGCGTGTGTGTGTGTTAATTGTGTGCGTATGTTTGGGTTGGATCTTAGTAGGACCTGCCCAAGCAGCAGTATCACTGAGAATCATTGAACAAGGGCGTGAGTGAGAAAGGATGAATCTGAGAAGAATCTGCAGTGCTCCTCCAGTCTTATGTTGCTCTTATGTTCTTATACAGTGTATGTGGGCTGAGTGAAGTATATGTAGTGTGTGAGAGAGAGGTATGTGTACCATATACACGAAGGGTAGATGTGGTGCAGTTATC